>RJVU01007007.1:10149530-10161653 GCA_003731715.1 Anabarilius grahami | reverse complement strand
AAAAAAAAAAAAAAAAAAACAGTACAAAGAACAAAATCAGTATTTAGTCAGTTTTCTTGGCCTTCCAGTCCTTTTCCATTCCATTTAGGTTTAAGAGAGCCAGGTTCCTGCTATTGCTCAAGTGTAAGGGGAGGTCAGAACAAAACAGAACAGAACAGAACCAACAAATGCAGATATAATTAATGTCAATAATTTAACATATACACATTTTTCAAGAATTAGTTTGATTCAGGGGAATCATAAAGCCAATCCTGACTTAGAGAGGAGAGAGGAGTATCCTATAGGTAGACACGAGTCACCTGGGAGTCAGCTGATGCAAGCTTGACTGACGTGACCTGCCAAAACTGACGCTAACGCTTGATTTTTAAATCATCATTGTTTTTACTGGGCGAAATACATATAATGCAATGCTGACTTTTAGAAAGTAGAATGTGGTCATGATATATCTGAAATTGAAAAGGCAGCTCACATAGATTTCAGAACAGAGCGAGCTGCGCTATCAGCACACAATTCAGATGTATTTTAAATATCAGCAGCAAAAAAAACAAAAAAACACTCTCCTTCTTAAATCTTGTGTGTGATCTCCCACACCATCTAAAATTAAAAAATAATGACGTAGCAGGGTTTTTTTTTTTTTTCAGATTGCTCAGATCCATGCCTCTGCTGGAATCCAGGAAGATAGACAGCCAGCTGGTGCGTTTGGAAAGGTGTCAAACCCACATCTGCAGCCACTGACAAATCAATAACGGCTAATGAGAGGTTTAGAGAGGTTGTGAGTGGCATAAACACACATACACACACACACATAGTCAATCATGTAAAAGGGTTATTATTTGGCTAATTAAAGTGTGCTAGTTATTGTTTGATTAGGTTTTAGTTCAACAATTAACATTCAGGTACTATCTATAATCACACTTCTCTTCCACACATCATGTGTAAGTAAACAAACAGCATGTTGTGTTTACACGGCACGGCTGAGAGACGGTTGTGAAGCACGTACGACAGAAACAAGCAGTTGTTATGCCGTAAAGTCAGCCTTCCGTGACAAAAACAAACCCATCTAACCTTTCTCTCGCTCCCCGAAGAGCGCTGTCTGATTAATACGTTTCCAGACAACCTCCTTCATCTCTCTTTCTGTTTCTCTCTCTCTCTCTCCCGTCCACCAGAGCAATTATGGCTCTTAACAGCACTAGATGAACTTCACAGTGAAGTAATCTGCAAGCGGATAATTGGCTCCTGTCTAGTGGAGAGTGGCCTTCTTCTGTTGAAGTTGCTCCTTTAGATGGTTGTAATAGACCATCTGTCTGCTCTTCCATTAGAAATGCAGGCCCGCATGTTTGGCTAAGTGTGAAACTGCCATTATGAGTCATTAAAACAGCAACTGACACCAATCAAAACAAGAGTTCTTGTAAGGATCACCTGTTGATATTTAAGCCTGAACTGATGCGATATACGAGCAATGCATGAGACAGACGTACAGTAGTAACACATCAAAATAGGTTTAAATCTTCTAAGAGCAATAAACACTTACTGCTGACTGACTCCAGACAGCTGTCTTCTGTTTCGGACACAGAAATAAGACCTAAAAAATTTGGTGTAGGGCTGTCGTGATAACCACAATATAGCGCTATTGACGAGCCAACCGCAGATACTGCAAAAACCGCAGCAACCACGATATTTGCATGTTTTTTTTTTTTTTTTAAAGGTTATGTCCTTTTCGTTTTACACTGCATGCATGTGTACTAAATATTAAATAAGTTAATAATGATAGCATAATGTGTACCATGGTAATTTGTACAAAGGCTCCATAGATTTGCACAAAACAAGCTTAAACATAGAGTGAATGTGAGAGAGATCGACTGAGCGCGTGCGATTACCTGCGTCTGTCCTTCAGGCCGAGACATATATTCATGAAAAAAGGTTGTCGTCTCCAAGGATAGAAATCTCTCTCTTAGCACCGATGCATTACTGGTCAGCTCTGTCTTATAAAGTGGCGCTCAAAGTTAAAATTATTTCAACAGCTTGTTTCATTACATCCAAAGTCCTTTTAAAACAAGTCATTTCACTCGGCGGCCATCTTTGAAACGCCTCTCCGGCATTCAAGTGCAGCTCCTATCTCTTGGAATGGGGAACATCAAATTCTCCAAAGCTGTTTGCCGAGCTTTCAATTAAATTTCATATTTGAAATCACCAATGAAATCTGACAACAACTTCTCATAAATTTTGTTTCTAAACGCTTAAATCATGACAAAAAACTGTATTATTCAAGCTAGATCAAGTTAATGCGCATGCCCAGTCCTAAATGCGCGTCTGACTGTTTCTATAGGAACCGGAGCTTCTAACGGCCGCTGCAGTGACGCGATGACTTTACCAATCGGCGATTGGCTCTTATTTAGAAGGTGGTACTTTCCGCCATATTGCGCGTTGCACTTTCTCCAATTCAAAACAATATGCGTCTTATGTTATTCTATCCACCTTATTCCTGACGAGCCTACTGCGTTTTGAAATATGGGTGGAACTTCCGGTTTTGGGAACTTCCATTTAAAAAGACTGAAACGAATCGTTTCAAATCATAAGGTTGCCCTACAAATAAAGCTTGTCCGTCAGTTTGACTGAATGAGCTGTCAAATTTTCGTTCATGATTTATTTTCAGACATCATGAGAATAACGTAACACTTAGTATTTTAACGTGACATGTTATAAGAACCTTCTATCCTCATAATTAATTTAATTTGTCCCCTTGCCTTCCGTTGTAATAGTATGAAAAAGGACAACATATACTGCACATTTGTGGTCTGTTCTCCCGATATAATTTACGATATATCCTATTAATAATTCACTAGAATGCACAAAGAATCTCTCGTTTTTCTCCTCAAAACCTCATGTCTCTTTCCAGGTTTGTTTTCACAGGTAAATACAATTTATTATCTGTAAAAATGACGGAAATCACTTTGAAATAGTATCACGCAATGCTGAAGTTCATGAACATTTTATATTAAGGCAACGTACATTGCATAATACAAATATCACTACAGTTTAACCTGTCCGTTATTGCTTTGGAAAGAATCACGCTTTTGGGATTATTTATTCATGGTCTGTTGAAAGTACCTTGTTGATGCTTTTACACTTTTAAATGTAATTTTAATGTTCGACAGTGGAAGGGTGAGTAGAANTGGCGGTAAACTCAAAAATACCGCAAGGGAAATTCCTTAACCGCGACAGCCCTAATTTGCTGCACACAAAACACAGCCTCAGATATTTATGAAGGGAGTGCTCTAAAATTTACTATGAGCAGAAAAAGGAGAAAGTATGCTGTAGGCAACATTGTCCTTTGCTAGCTGTCAAACAAACTGAATGACAGACTGGAAACTGCTACCATGCCACCGGGAATCAATTACAAACCAGTGAAGCTGAAGCATGGATACTTCAATGCTGAAGTGTTATATTTTTTCCCACTCTCTCACACATACACACATAGGGGTGTTTGTATACTTATTTTTGTGAGAGAAGGGCACAAATTGCAGTTCTGACTCTCTTGGTGGTCTGGGCTAGTGGTTCCCAACCTTATTCTCCTTTTTTTCCATATACTATCATGCAAAAGCTTGGAGTCAGTATTTTATTTATTTTTTATAGAAATAAATACTTTTTCAGCAAATGTGATAGTAAAAACATTTATAATGTTACAAAAAGATTATATTTTAAATTAAATGCTGTTCTTTTGAACTTTCTATTCATCAAGAAATCTTGAAAAATGTTTACACAAATATATTACGCAGCAGAGCTGCTTTCAACATTGATAATAATAATATGGTAACATTGATAAAATAATTTTAAAAAATGTTTCTCGAGCATCAAATCAGCATATTAGAATGATTTCTGAAGGATCATGTGACTCTGAACACTGGAGTAATTATGCTGAAAATTCAGTTTACACAGTCTAGGTGAGCATAATGGCGCTTTTCCCACTGGCTCACTTTACTTTCGGTTTGCTTTTCCTCTGCAGTTTAGTACTGCTTCAAATTCGGTGAGATTATAGACCGATCATATAGTTGCGCTGCCTCTACTGCTGTGGATCCGATCCTTGGCTACCAACAAGGCTGCACCTCGTCTGCTGACCATGATACAGCCATTTTGTTTTTTTAAGTTGCGTGCGACGGTCGTTTAAAGCAAGTCGTTTAAAAAAGGTTGCGCAAACAAATGATACTGCGGTGGCTGTTACTGACTATTTAAATCTAGCAGGTTTGATGTCTCGTGTTTCAAATCCAATGACGCTGGTAGTGACAATTCTCTCTGACCAATCAGTGATCTGCAGTGTTTACACGTCACATTTAGTATAGGTACGACACGCTCGGAACCTCCACCGTGGTGGTACCATTTAAAGGATTAGTTCACTTTCAAATTAAAATTTCCTTATAATTTACTCACCCCCATGTCATCCAAGATGTTCATTGCTAAGTGTATTACTGCCCTCCTCAGGTCAAAGTTTGAACTAAATTGTCATATACAATATGCTAGTGCAAGTATATAACAATTAATTCAAACTTTGACCTGTGGAGGGCAGTAATACACTTAGCAGTGTCTACACTGCCAGAATTCTAATAGAGAAGATGATGAAGAGAGCTAGTTCAAGATGAGCATTTATGGTTAAAACGTATGTAATTTAAAAAAAAAAAATTGAAAATGAGCGATGGTTTCTCTAGATAAGACCCTTATTTCTCGTCTGGGATCGTGTAGAATGCTTTGAAGCTGCAATGAAACTGTAATTTTGACCTTCAACCGTTTGGAGGCCATTGAAGTCCACTATATGGAGAAAAATCCTGGAATGTTTTCATCAAAAACCTTAATTTCTTTTCGACTGAAGAGAGAAGGACATGGACATCTTGGATGACATGGGGGTGAGTAAATTATCAGGAAATTTTAATTTGAAAGTTAACTAATCCTTTAAGCGAGCCGTACCGTGCCGTACCAAGCTGTACCGTGCAGTGGAAAAGCACCAAAAAGTGAGCCGTACTGTACCGAATTTCATTTTTGGGTGAATTAACCCTTTAACATCCATGGACACTTTCCATTCCACAAAAGGTTCTTTATAGCTATTTTTTTAGATTTTTAAAGACATTCACTAAGAATTTACACTAACTGTCTGTTTACTGTTCTTTGGGAAGCCAAAACTGAATCTTCTATGGCACTGCTGTGAAAAACCCGTTTTGAACCTTCAGGTTAGTATTTCTTCAGTTTCCAGTAGTATATTAGAGTAGGATGTGTTAGTCTAAAACAGTCTTTGTTGAGCTTGTTAGGGGACCTGGGTTCAAATCCCATCTTAATATGTGAGAGTAAAAACACTCTCTCTCTCACAGACACCATTATTTTATCTTTTCAGAGGTTCTGTCTGGGCACCTGATAAAATGATTACACAGCACCTGCATCGCTTTACATCACGAGATCAGACCGGAGTGAATAGACTAGATCACATTTCTTCTCATTAGATCTATTATAGAGTCATTTAAGATATCATATGAAGGGGCGCCTTTCAGACCTGCAGTAAAAAAAAAAAAAAAAAAAAAAAAAGTCTCCCTGGGAAATCAGGGCCACAGCTGAGCAGCTAATGGCAATAAATGCTGCACAAATTAACCCCTTTCTTGAGGACATGACCAAATATGGTGCACCGCATCATTATATGTTTATGTTAGTTATTAAACTCCCATAGAATGACATCAAGGGAGGGGCCTGAGGGATATCTAGGGGCCGAAATATCATAGAGACTTGGGGGAGGACTCATTTTAACTTAAGCCAGTAAGCAACCACCTAACAATGCCCATTCACATTGTTGCCACGGAACTAGAAGCAACACATCTAAAAAGCCTCAGCGCTGCTGTGAGACTAGGCATAACAGTCTGAAAAAAAATCTATAATTGCCAGCATTACAGGAATAAAATCAATGTTAATTGACTTAATCAGTTTTTTAAAACAGTCTGATGCACGACTCCCTACACCAGCTGTCTAAAAGCCAATCGTTTTGATTCACATCTGAATATGCTAATTGAGTTGTTTTCTAAATGAGTTTTTTTTTAAAGGCCTTTATATGCAACAAGCAATTAGAACAATGATTATCCAAGCCCTGATCCTCATATCCCAGACCGACCCCCGTTTCTCTGCGGCCACCCTCCTCTTTCTCCGGCTGTTAAGTAAAATAGAGGATAATTAGGTAGGAAGGGGACAGGATGGCAGGAGGTGTCATTAGAGGAGACAAACTCTCCGCACAATGATAAAGGGGAGTAATGGAAGCCTTCCTCATGTAACCAGAGCAGACAGATGGAGAACACTTGAAAAATGAACTGATTTTATTTAATTACAGTGTAAACGTATGGTAGAAAAATTAAAATGGAACTAAAAAATTTGGTTAAATTGACAGCCCTAATTATATAATCACATCAAATTATTTTTCACCTTCTCATATGAAGACGGTATGGTACATACATAGAAACGTTCAGAAACACTATACTGGCAATGTGTTCTGCCCTATATTAATGGCTCTGATCTCTTCACTTTGTCTTTTCCCTGAGCACTTTGTCTCTCTTTGCAGGGTCAGCGTTAATGCTTTGCTGTTCCTCCCTGTTCTCTCTGCACTTGACATCTTTATAGCGTCTGTCTCTCAACACTGAACAAAGAGATTGAATTGAAAAGAGTTCTCTACAGGGAACTGCCTTTTAATGTACAGAAACCAATTGGTTGGTTGGTGTTAAAATCACAACTCTGAACAGTCATTGTGCAGATATATTGTTAATTATTGTTGGAGAGAGTCATTCAAAATACATTCCAACCTTATGACCAGTGTTGGGCAGTAACGCGTTACTAGTAACGCGTTACTGTAACGCAGTTACTTTTGACAGTAACTAATACTGTAACGCATTACTTTTTAAATAAATTAACTCCGTTACCGTTACCATATGGTGCGTTGTACGTTACTTTTTTAAATGAATTAATTTTGGCTGAAGTGTAGCCTACAGCCTAACCTGTTTACAGCAGTGACGCATTGTAGGATTGGTGGATGCCAACCACTGTAAACACGAAGACGCACTGTGGGCGTGTTTCTGTTTATTCAAGTTTGTGCGGTAGTCATGGCGAGTCAAGGCGAGAGCAAGACGAGTTTCTCAAAGTGGAAATATGCTCATTATTTCACTTTACTTGAGCATAAAGACAAAAACCTTTTAGTCAAATGTGAGCTGTGTCTTTCTGGTTCGAAGGTCCTATCTACTGCGATAAACATGTGACATGCTGGATCGAAAATATGTGAAATAAGTTTTTCTAGTCGACTAGTAGTTGTTCATTTAAACCATTAGTTGACTAATCACATTTATATTAATTTAATTTCTTAAATACTGGAGAGAATAAACTAATAATGAGCGTTTATGTAATATAGGCTATGCACTCAAGCGCACGCATAAAGCTTGCCATAAAGAAACGGCAAAAGTAATGATTATGAATGTGACAAAAACAGCAAGGAGACATTTGAATTGTTTATTAATAAAGTAATGTTTTCTGAATCAGTGTCGGCTGCAAAGATGAAGTTGACATTGCTGATTCTCATCATCTCCGCATATACTGGACGCGCCTAGAGAGAAAATGCACATTTCATTCGGATTACATAATCAGAGTAGCCTATTTCTTTTCGTTTTTAATTATTTTGTTTTAAAGTAGATATTTCAAGCTTTCTATAGATATATTTCTCATGTCTGCGAGGCAAGCAGCCTATACGCTGAGTTTCGGTTCATTTAGCCTATAAGTCGCCCTCCAGTTCACGCGCCAGTGATCGCACCAGCGCGTCCATGATTATATTGTCTACTATATTTGCTTCTTATTTCTTAAATCCAGGCAAATAGTTGATGAAACATTGATTAAAATTAAGATACAATTTTTACAAAACGAAATTCACTTTAAAGAGAGGCTTTCTATAAACAAAACTTAATGAAGTGATCAAAATCATGTCTCACCCACTCCATGTCTCCCGATATATTGCGCATCTTATGATGCATCTTACTCATGGTGTTCATTTTTCTTAATCAAGTAAATGAATTTAAAACATAACATAGGACTATTTAAACATAAATATGAATCTACATTTTCTTTAATGACAGTACAGAGAAATTTCATAAGCAAGAGCGGATCATGAGTCACAAGTCGGATCAAGAATTATTTATTCTTAGACTTATATTTAATAATGGGGGCATTCAAGTTATTTGACATATTTTTTTTTTTTTTTTAAAGTAACGCAATAGTTACTTTCCCTGGTAATTAGTTACTTTTATAATGATGTAACTCGGTTACTAACTCCGCTACTATTTGTGAGAAGTAACTAGTAACTATAACTAATTACTTTTTTTTAAGTAACGTGCCCAACACTGCTTATGACATACAGTGAATTGCAATACACTTCAAGTTAAATCATTTGAATAAATTACATCGTCATACTATCTGCCACACAGCAGCACAACAGTGACTAAAAAAGCTTGACCCAAACATGAATGTTTTTAATGACAATTGTCTTTAAGACCCTGAAAAACACAATTTACTGTATAAAACAGATCCTAATTTTCAGTTGTGAACAGAAAAAAAATTTAGATAGTCACATGGCATCAGCATTCAGACAACAAACTAGAAATGTTTGAACAGTTTTAAAGTCCACATATTTGAATACCAATGTAAGTAATTTCAAGTCAGTCTACAACTTTTTAAAAGATATATAATATATTTTACATTCATACAACCATGCACACGTACACAAACAAGCTTCAGTTCTGAATCCAAGTAAATGGGTTTCTTTTCAATTAGCATCACTAATGAAATACTACAGATGAGGAAAATATCATTAATGCCAGACACAAGCGATCTCATTCTTCATTACATGACACACTTTCCCTCTCTCAGGACTGTTAATAAACTAAATCAATTATTCTGACAGATAACGCACACACACTCTGCAACACACACACTGCAACACACACACACTGCAAAGCCTAAATCCAAGCCAAGCTGGGAGGAATTCCAGGAATGTACAGGAAAGAGAAAGACAGAGCGAGAAAGACAGCTAGCAAGACAGACAGACCACCTGACAGGCAACAGATGTTTGCTATTTTACTGCTGCTCTTAATTGATAATTTTCTTACTTTATTCATTTATTATTTAAATTACTATTTTGCACACATATTTTGTATTTTAGAATTATTACTGTCTCACCTGGTACTGATTTGGCAATAGAAATTTACAGTTACTTCATGTCATGCTAATGTATCACACTGAAACAGAGAGAGACAGAGGGAGAGTGTGAGAGACAGGCAGAGACAAAGATTGGCTTTCAGAGTTTTTTTTTTTCATTGGCTATTTGGCTTTCAGAGTAGAAAACAACAACAATAGGGTTTTCATTTCATTTCTGTTTGCCAAGAACACAAATATTCATTTCAGTGTGATATTGTTTCAGTCTCACTCTCTCGCTCAATATCCGTACAAGTGTTTATTCAACTATGGGCACTTTTAGCCCTGTGGAGTTTTAGATATTAAACTCCTATAAAACATGCTTTTCTCACTCTCTGTTACGTGTGCTAGTAGTAGCAAAGCACGATGCAGACGAAAATGACGATTATAACAATACTTTAACATAACACAGGAGATTCCAACAGGGTAGATAACATACACACGTGTAGACATCAACGAGAACGGACAAGGAGTGAAGGAGAACACAGGGTATATATACATGTGACTAACAAAGGAACTAAACAAGGTGATGGGATGATTAACAAGACACAGGTGGATCAAATGAACTAATGAACAGAACGGGGAAAACTAGGTCACAGGGGAAGACGGAAACATGAGGCTCTGTAACACTCTCAGGGTGTGTTCACACTTGTACAGGTTTGGTTTGATTTAAACGAACTCTGGTACGATTGCTCTGTTAATGCGGCTAATTTGAATAAGTGTGAATGCTGCCATCCGAATCCTGGTGCGCATCAAACAAGCAGACCGAGACCCACGTTTTCACACTTCTAAAAATATATCTGGTGCGGTTCGACTGGAATATCAATGCGACATGGACCAAAGACATCTAAGGGAGTTTTTACACTGTGCTGCGGTCCGATTCCGTGCACGACTGTTCCCGGCGCCCCCCGCAGCGTTGGTCTGGTTTCACACTCAACTTGATTCCATCGAACCCTGGTGCATTTGTGTTCATTTTACGTCATCACAGATGTACACGGCGTATGATAGCAAACAGAACGTGGGTCAATATATTGAGGGTTTTTTTTTTATTCGGTGCTATTATGCGCAGCTGAGTAAACAACACCAACGCACAAGGACACACACATTTCCTAAAATTTTCATCGTCCACACCCGCCAGCTTAAACAAACCATTTGGGAATGGAGAGAAATGGGCATCAGGAACTTTAACACACTGTAAAAATGTTCAGTGTGACAGAAATCAATACAGAAATCTTGTTTAACTTCTCTGCTGGAATATGTCCCACCCACTCTTGGTACGATCAACGTACAGTGCGGCTCCTCGGCAACCGAAGCTGATGTTTTCTGTCAGGAGATGATCAGAGAAAATTCTGCTGGATGTGTTTATGTGTGCAGCAGTGTGAGGAAAAGAGCCCGGGGCCATTCACACCGCACTGAAGAGCTCAGAGCTTAGGAGGCTGCTCAAAATAAACAGAGGGTGAGATGGGCACCTGTGTTAGGCTGCTACACGCTCTCACTGGCAACAGGGTTGAAAATATGGCCCTTCAAGGCATGTTTGAGTATTCCTTTGATTCATGCTAAACTCACAAACATGCATATGTTCAACACCAAACCCAGGGGTGTAAATATAAACACTTAATCACAGTAAATAAATATCAGCTTTTATTGGTTTGCTGTGCTTGTAGCAAAACATTTTCACATTAAACAGGTTAATCATGTGGATTAAAAATCTGACAGCAGTGGAATTTTACATAGTCAGCAGTTTTGAGAAGCAACATTTTGGTTTGTTTATCACACAAAGTTATCATATGGCTTGAGAAAATGTTCATATATCACACAGATGTCATTTGGATTGCTTTTATGATCTATTTATGGTGATTTTTCATCCTTGAAATCTTCGGTCCCCATCGTAATTGCATCGTAAATGCCCCTAAAGGGACATGGAGATGGAAAAAATATGAGATGGGGGGAGAAAAATTATTTCAATGCTTTTGCGTTCTCTCACAAAAGTTTTGTTTCCCCCCCGAGGAACTTTGCATTCTCTCGCAAAACCTTTGCATTCCCTCACAAAACTTTTGAGTTCTTTGCGAGTGAACGCAAAACTTTTGTGAGAGAATGCAAATAACCTAACGGAAATACATTTTTTCCTCCCTTCTCATATTTTTTCCAACACCATGTCCTTTAAGGGGCTCCATACATGAAAAAGAGCATCCACTGTACAATGTACAAAACTTCTCTTTTTGTGTTAAACCGAAATAAGACAAAGTTTGTAGGTCACCTGGTTTCTGCTCAGAATAATAAAAAAAAGGAATAAGCAAAAAATATTAGGGGTGTAACGGTACATGTATTCTTCCCGAACCGTCACGGTATGGATGTCCTGGTTCGGTGCATATAGTCAGACAACAAATACAGTACCACCTTTTTTCCTGTTGCTACAACAGGAAAACAGCAGAAGAAGAAGAGACAATCTATGCACCAACCCAAAACAAGAGTTCAGGCAGCATGCAAGAGCTTGTTAGTTGCCTATACGCTGAGATTTGATTGTTTGTAAGTGCTACACAAACTTCACGGAAAGATCATCCAGATGTGCCAATCACTGTGCAAAGACTAATCTCTGCACAAGTTTTATTTTTCATTATTCTATTTACTTTGCACTTTTGTAACACAAGAGATGCTTTTCAGTTTTGTAGCTGATTGTGACCAAATACCTTTTGTTTGTTTTTTATCAGCCCTACAAAAAATATGACCTATGCAAGAGTGCATTCTGTTTACTGTTTAGTGCTCAATACACTAAAGGAGGCTTACTGTACCAATTACGTAAGGGGGGCTAACCTAGCATTAGGGATTTGTTGCTTTTTCCTGTTATACCGAACCCGTATCAAATCATCACCCTAAAAC
>RJVU01007007.1:10130229-10147643 GCA_003731715.1 Anabarilius grahami | reverse complement strand
TTATTTATCGTTATTATTATTTTCTTTTTACTGCATTTATCAAATAAATCTAATCCAGATGGGATGTTTAATAAATGTAAAGTCATTTGCACTCTTTGCATGGTGACATTTAATTATTAAGCTTTAGTATGAAATGTTGTGTTTTTGTACAACCATTTAATAAGAAAACCAAAAGATAACAGCAAAAGTTGTTGTATTTAATAAATGCAGATTTGTTGCCTAAGTTATTGATTTACTGTAACAACACAAAGATTCCAGAGTGTGGAATCATACTGGTACCAATCCAACCCTAAATGAGACTCAAAACAAGCAAGCTCCAAAATAATGAACATGAAATGATTGAATGTGTGAATGAATGACAAAATACAAAAACATGCACAGTCACTTACACACTGTACACACACATGCACAAAGCCTCTCATTACTCCCTCATTACTCACATACAGCACTGGTACAGAGCCAGAGATGCTTTCTCTGACATCCTGAGCTAATGAGCCGAGCGAAAAATCCTCATATTCTTCATATTACTCATGAAACTCAGATGTATTATAAACCCTATCTGAATAGTCGAGCTTTTAATAAACTCAGCTCATAGTTTCAACCACTGGTATTTTCCCCAAGTTAGCAATGTATTAATTAAGCTTAACAGTCCAAAAATAAATACCCGCAGTATCTCTGTTGTTTAACAGCAGCTTATCACTTCTCTATGAATGGCTCGTAAATCCTTCAAACACTCACAGTCAAGAGCTCAATCTCCTCTGAAGGGAATTTAACACATTTATGGACTGACGAGAGACACGTTCAGCTCCACTGACAGGCAAATAGAAAGCTTAACACTGAAGGAAATCAATCTGCTCTGCTGGAAGCTTCACAATATATCACAGCACGAGAAAGAACAGCAGAGAAAGCACACCACCAGAGACAGAACTACAACATAAGAGATCAAATATAAGAATCAAGAAAAAACCTGAAGTGACTGAGAGATAAAGAGATGATGAACAAAGGGAAGAGAGTTAAAGTACTGAAAATGATATGGTACCTGCACTACAGCTGCCAGACGACTGTCAAAATCTGATCAAATGATGTGACAGGCGATAAGTGTTAGAAAAGTACTTTGGCAGATGCATGAAAACACATTCTCCACATTTTCATCAGTCATTGTCCTCCACACCTCACTATACTACCTCATTCCCTTCATCTCATCCTTAAAACATCACACCTTTCACTTTTGCAGTTTTAAATGATAGAGTGACTGAAAACTACTCATTTCCAATGAGAGTGGCTGGTTTGAAGCATCATGAGTGACTTGGTGACCTCCAGAGATGGAACAGCCCTTAAACATCAATGCAGTCTCAACTGGTATTATAATCTCATCTGGCCCAACAACGTAAAAAAAATATACACAAAACTAAACAAATCTTAAAATAAAACACAGAAATGTATTAATATTACTTTGAACTACATAGAAACACCAATATGCACAATTATTAACAGTGACAATGTAGTGTAATTTTTTTATGTATTATTATTTTATTATTTTATTTTCCTAGTTGGTACTGAAATTTTAAAAATGTGACCCTTTGAGCGGATTCGTAAACACCTCTGATTGGCCATTGTGTTGACGTGCTCATCGGATATGTCTGTGATTGGCTTCAATGATCAACGCTAAATTGCTAAATAGTCATCAATGGCGCCCTTCACCAAGTGCTTACACAGATACACACTTTCAAATTCAAACACTTCCATGTGATTTCAAATGCTGCCATGCGTTGATCATTGAAGCCAATCACAAACATATCCAATGAACGCGTCAAAACAACGGCCAATCAGAGGTGTTTACGAATCCGCTCAACAGTACTCAAAGTGTTCAAAAACAATATTCAGGAAGGATGCATTAAATTGATCAAAAGTGACAGCAAAGACTTTTTTGTTTAACATTGTTTTAAAATGTTAGAAAATAAATATCTTTATTTCATGTAAATGCTTTTCATCTAAAATTCAACTCTGCCATCACATAAATAAATTACATTTATAAAATATTAAAAAAGAAAACCCTTATTTTTAAATTGTAATAATATTTCGCAATATTACTTTTTTTTACTGTATTTTAGCTTAAATAAATGAGGCCTTTGTGAGAATAAGAGACTTAATTATTTTCAAAAAACATTCAAACCCCAAACATTTGAACCAGAACAGACATGAACCACAAAAACAAAACAGAAACACTGTTAATTACATCCCAATGTCCTAAAAACATAAAATCAAACATCAAATCTTATTGTTCAAAATCTCACATGGTACAACATCTCTTGATTAAATTACATTCTAAACTACATTCTACATTTCTGTGCCCTTACAGCCTCAGTCTTCATTTATCCTCTAGGCAGACAGTGACTGTAACTGGTCTCTTCTGGAGCACCATCAAAATTCAGAAGCTGAACAACAAATCAAAAATGTTGAATTTTAATACAGAAATCATTTATAAGCCTGAAACCTACAGATGCAAAGGGGTGGAAAAATTCCAGTAAATTTCCAGAAAATTTCCAGAATATTTTTGGAAACGTTTGGGGATTTTTGGAAAGTTTCTGTAAATTTAGCAGAAATTTTGCAACCCTTTGCATCCCTACTGAAACCACAAGTACCTATATGCTGAATCACACAGCTCAGAACAGCTCTGTCTGCAATACATCCAGATCAACTGATTGAGTGGACCTCAGCACCGTAAGTGCCTCTTCTGAAAATAATCTGTGCTACAAACATACACAGAAACACATATACACAGAGTTCCTGATGCCTGGCTTCTCTGCCTTTTCCATCGTCTGTGTGTGTATTTGTAGTACTCTGTAGTGCACATAAAAGAGCAATGTCTGTATGTTCTAATGTATGTTCTGCTCCGTTTCCATGACCAAGCCAACAGCTCATTAATCATCCCAAAGCTCAGATGCCCGTAACCCCTCCTCTACCCTCCCTCCTTCTAAAGAAATAGCTCAGATGCCCGTAACCCCTCCTCTACCCTCCCTCCTTCTAAAGAAATATGCAGACAGATGGAAAGAAGCAGGTCATAATTTCATTTCACAGCAAGTTACACCATGACATAGATATAAATATTATCATTTGAAAGAACAAAGGATTCATCATGAAACCAGAGATTTGAAATTATATTTGAACTATAGTTGAACATGGATTTACAGAAACAACATCAACAAGGACAAGGATCAATATCCTTTGTTTTACATGGAACAACATTGCAATTTATCTCTTTTCCAGTTTTTTATGATTACTGGAAAATGACTTTATGGAGATACACATATTGCACAATGACCTTTTTTTGTCCATGAATATTATATTATATTATATTATATTATATTATATTATATTATATTATATTATATATACACACACATACTTATTATTATTTGTTGATATTTCAAAATGAATCCTTGCTCACTGTCCTCTGACTTTAGATTTAGATTTATATTTGCAATGAAAAAACAAAGAAAGAAATACATCCCATTTTGTCCCAGAAAGGTGCATTAAAAATGAATGTGTGATTTCTAGTCTTTACTCAAAGTCGGTAATGTGAAAAGGTGAAACATGATAAACAGCCTGTGGCTGTACAAGCTGATCACATAGCATTCTGTTGGGCCGTCACAACAAAGAAATAAAGGAGAGGAGGAAGAGAAAGCAGGCAGAGTGATGGCCAAAGGGTAAAGAGGGTGACTGGAGGAGGAGAAGGAAGATGGGAGTGGTAAGGGATTGAAAAATCAAGGACAGAAACAGAGCAAAGGAGGAAGAATGAGGCAAAGAGGAATGCAAGAGGCAGGAGGGAGATAAAATAAAGACAGGATGGAAATAGAAAGAGAGGGCAGAATATTTCCACCCCGTCTTTCTGTTATCAGGCTCTGGTCGAGCGGGGGATCATTCTGTAGAGGAGGAGATGGAAAAGAAGGATGAGAGAGGACATGAGCAGAGAGAGTGATGAGGCCTGGAGTGAAATAGAGGGGAAAGAGGGTTGGGGAGGGAGAGTCTCTCCTCTCTCCCCTGAGATCGGTCCAATCTCTCACAGGGTTATCATGATTATCTGCCCCAGATTGCTGCCTCCACCTGTTTTGTCCGTAAGAACCGGGCCATCCCTGCTCAAGATGCCCTGAAAAAAGTCCTTCTGAAAAAAGTTTTATACATAGAAATGAATAATACTTTTCCCACATGAGATTTGCCTAATCATGTTTTATTTTACATAGAGCGGGTGGCCTCAAGGAGGCAGCCAAATGTTGTACATATACTTACAGAGGCACTGAATCCTATTACTACTATTCATACATATGTATTTGTGTGTACATTCACACAGAAATCATAATTCAGTAAGTCTGCACTTATAATTTCTTTCTAAATTTAAAAATACACACACACACACAAACTACGTATATGGATTCACATATCTGGAAATTAGTTGAGTTTTCACACATTAGTATTAGCATGAGTTTTCACACATAACTATAAAAATTGCACATTATTTCTTTCACCATCACATCTTCTCCTTGAGTTTTACAGTATGTTCAAAGAGTTGTTTATCCCCAAAATGAGAACTTGGCACAAAACATCTTGACACACTACGTCTGAATAGAGCAAAAGTGCAGATGAGATTGAAGAGGTTGGCAGTGGGGAAGATTTACAGTTTATAGAACTTCGATGAGTGGACTGGGAAACGTTCTAGATTACAAATGTTCTCATGAATTAACTTTTCCACCTCAAAATTAATTATCAAGACATTGAGGGCAATAAAGTTAATGACAGGTTTGTTAAAACATAACCATATCTAGCCACCTTCCACACAAATACACAAACATGCAACCACACACTGACCAAAAATTCAATAAAGACCATATAAACACTGCGCACACTCACAAATGCAAAAGCTGTGAAGGTTTATGAGCTTTTAACGATCAAAGCAGCAATTATTGCATATTTCCACTTCTGGCTTAATGTCAGAAATAGGGAAAGAAAGAGATAAAGTGTGTGTGTCCAGACGGCTGGTGACGAGACAAGAAAACTCTGTCCTTGAGAGAGTGTGAAGTGAATACTGAGGAGGCACCGCCAGCGGACGACTAGAAAGAAAGATAAGCGAAAACACTTCAGAACAAAGCGACTATTCTTGGCATAGTTAAAAGGTGACTGAATCATTAAAAAAAAAAACATATCTGAGGAACACAATCAAAGGGCCACTGCACACACAGCAGATGTGCCACATCTCCCAGAGGCCTCTGGGAACTCTGAGTGTTTGCTGCACCACTTAGCAGTCAAACAGCAAGGAAATCAGATTTGCTGACAATAGCTTGGAGTAAAGCAGGGTTTGATATATCTGTGACTGGTCTTATCTTCAAATATCTCGCCTCAATCTGGCTGTTTTTTCAGCCTGTATTAACATTCATCTCAGGTGATACGATCAGGCCGAGACCGATTGCTGTTCGCACCTGGTATTAACATGCGTCTCCTGTGACCACTTGTGATCAGATGTGACAACATACATCAATTTTTCATTGTGTGTCACAGGATGTTGACATCAGGCCTTTTAATGTTATCTGGGTCACATCAGGACTCATTAGCGTCTAAACTAGGACTGCAAAATATATCAAAATAAAATCGATATTGTGATATGTCTTAGTGCGATTGTCAAATCGTGCAAACGATTGATTGATTGATTTAGGGGTGTAACGGTACATGTATTCGTTCCAAACAGTACGATACGGACATCACAGTTCAGTGCAAGCGATCACTCAGTCATGGGCGATCCACGTTCCAATCCAGAAAAGGGGCGCACGAGGCAATACAATGCTGTTTGCTAACCGCCACAACAGGAAAAAGTAACATTAAAGAGTTTTATTACTCTTTTATTTTACAGTACAGTGGTATTATTAAGATATTTCTTAATAATAACAATAAAAACAGTGGGAATGTGGCTTATGAAAACTCAAGTTCAAGTGGAAAGATTTTTTTTTTTTTACTTTATGGTTATTGAAAGAGGTTTGAGTTCCTTCTTGGGAAAAGTCAACAAGTATGTACACTTAAATGTTCATACTTGCAGATGCACTTCCCTCCAAAAAAAAAAAAGTCACCCCACTAACTCTAGAATGACATACTTATCCAAGTCACAGTAAAAAGCTTTAGACCACCTTGTATGTTTTTCCAAACAGACACTGTTCCCCCGTACCTGAATTAGGCAGTTCTTGCGATTGAATCACCTCAGATTGATGTCAAATGGTCCCAACTTCTTATATCTACTCCTATAAACATACCCAAACATATTTAATGTATCACTTTCTCTGTCTCCAGTACAGGATTGCATTCTGATCAGGATCCAGAGACTTAAATCACTGTCACACGCACAGGCACTACAGCAGCCCTCTAATCAGACAGCATGTTCTTTATTCCTAAGTGACACATTGCCATGACAGATCGACTGGCATGGTGATGGATATCGATGCAAAGCGGCCATTCATTATGAGATTTTTGGGTGCTCTCCATCTTGGCAAAGGCCGAAGCCCTCAGCGTCAGTCATTCGCCAATGAGTTCTGATGGAAGCCAAAAGAGAGCGAGCGAAAACGCTGACAGCAACAAGATGGTTTCAATGGGTTTATGACCCAGATCTGTATGGCTGACACTAATGATTGTCATTTATTTGACATCATGTCTCAGAAGACTTGCATAACAACAGTTCATTTTGTCACTTTTCTCCCAATCAATTTCATACTGTTTCATACAAAAAAAACAAAACAAAAAATAAAAAAATAAAATAAAAATAGCTTCTCAAACAAGAAAAAAAAATGTAGAGTGTACTTGATTTTGTCCATTGGGAACTGATTGAATGGTTGTGGTTTGCTATTGCTGTGATGGGTTGTCCTGCCCTTGCACCAGTAAACGTCAGAGAAGAAGAAAAATGTCATTGTAAGAAGAATGAGAAGTTATTTTGATTAAAGATTATGAGGGCACATAAATTGAAAAACTAATGATGTGCACGGATAAATCATTTATAATACTGCAATATTCAAAAAAAAAAAAAAAAGAATTGCCAATTTTGATTACACGGTGACTTCAAGCTGTTTCTTTTTCAAGTATGGGAGAAGAATAAAATTATTAGGCAAGGCCACACTGTATCATAACATTTATTTCATTATATTGGTGTCATATGTCTGTATGTGAAAATTCTGCAGTACACAGCAATATAAATGAAGTTAGTAAGGCAAAAATGAATTAGAATGTAAATAAACTGCAATTACAGTTTAAATTACATTGTGCCCCCTATCAAGAGGGCACTTGCAGCATTTAAGTGAATATTCTCATAAGCAATAAAGGCAATGTAAGCACATCAGACTGTGAGGTTTAGATGAAGCGGCAGGAGGAGAGCTGCAAACATAATCATCATCCACAGTCATTATCAGTTCATTATATGCTGATAGTGTGCTGCACTTATGATCCCATAAGGATTCATTTAGAATTTACTCTTTACACTTCTTACACACACACCTCACACTAGGAACACTTAAAAAAACTACATACAGTATCTTCAAAAATCAAGAGCAGCGCTGTAACAGACTTTTTACAAGCTCCAGCCTAAAAACCAGCTTGTTCCTACAAACCCTACAAGTTATATTCCAACATAAATACAGCCCCCTCATCTAATCCATTTTTTTTTTTTTCTTTTTCATTTCCTTGTCACCCTCTGTCTCTCTCTCTCTTTGGTAATATAGGGAGAGAAGAGAGGTGATAAAAAGGGCCACTCTTTTACTTCTGACAGAGTTTCATTTATCTTATGATGAATGGCCGCCCTGCTGAGCCTGTTTCCTCTGTGGTGCACATTTTGCGCAAAAGAACATCTAAAATTGGAGAAAAACAATAAAAAGAGAGAATAATAAACATGTTGCGGATGAAGGAAGTGGGATGTAATGAAATGTTGAGAGGAGGAGGAGGCTCGACTGAATTACCAGCATTTTATGAGAACTTCACTAGGGACTGGTCATGATAGTTGACAAGATGACCAGATTACTAGACTTTTACACATATAATAATAATAATAATAATAATAGTTATTATTTCCATATGTACAGTACCTGTTAAAAGTTTGGAAACATTACAATTTTTTATGTTTTTGAAAGAATTCACTTATGCTTACCAAGGCTGCATTTATTTAATTAATAAAATACAGTAAAAACAGTAATAGTGTGAAATATTATTACAAATTCAAATAATTGTGTTTTGTTTTAATAAATTTAAAAATGTAATTTATTCCTGTGATGACAAAGTTTAATTTTCTCCATCATTACTCCAGTCTTCAGTGTCACATGATCCTTCAGAAATCATTCTAATATGCTGATTTGCTGCTCAAGAAACATTTATCATTATTATTATTATCAATGTTGAAAACAGTTTTTGCTGCTTAACATTTTTGGGGAAACAATGACACCACTTAAACATTTGTGGTAAGGTTAAAAAACAAAGAGAGAAAGTAATACTTTTATTCATCAAGGATGTATTAAATTGATCAAAAGTGACAGTGAAGACATAATAAATGCTTTAATAAATGTAATAAATAAATGAAATAAATGCTGTTCATTTAACTTTCTATTCATCAAAGAGTCCTGAAAAATGTATCACCATTTCCACAAAAACTTTAAGCAGCACAACTGTTTTCAACATTGCTAAAAATAATAAGAATTGTTTTGCTTCAGCAGCAAATCAGCATATTAGAATGATTTCTGAAGGATCATGTGACACTGAAGTGAACTTAGAAGTCGAGAGCATCTTTACTGGCACAAGCACCTGTACCCCTTGTAGGCGGACAAAACATTACTGTTCTAACCCTTTAACCCTGTTTGTGTTCAGATCATTTTAAGCCGCTAAACTCCTGGAAAGTTTCCAGTCCAATGATCCAGCAAGTGAATTCATTCAAACAGAACTGAAGTAAAGAAAACTGATTACATTAGAGATGGCAGAGAGAATAGAGACTTCAGTGAATCATTCATTCCAGAGTGTGCTTCGCTTTAAAACATGAGCTCCGTCATATTCTGTGATTGTTTCTGAATAGCGCAAACCCTCACGCATCACACTGTGTGAAATACAGACTGAACGAAACGTCAAACATCCCACCGCGGTATGAACAGATTATACGCATACTACATTTCTCGAAGGGATAAAGCAAACCAGCGTCTCACTAGTGAAGTTTTGATGGACGAGGATCGCATTCAAGGTAAGGCTAATTGCAGTGATGTACAGAAGTCATATACATATACATACAGAAGTTATATTGGTGCGCAAACATGTAGTCCTGTTCAGTATCACAACATGACTTGTCTAAAATATAAACAATCTCTATGCTGTTGCACTGTACACATACTATACACTATGAATTCTGAAACGTTTTTGCTGTGCATAAATGTATGAATTATATGGACTCCTTATATCATTTGGTCATTTGGTGTCCTTTTGCAGTGTTCAAGTGTCCCTTTTTAAAAAGACACCAAAATTTACCTTGAAAAAAGCTTGCAGAAAATACAGTTTTACCATACAATCTGATGGTTTACTTTGCTGGATGTAGCAAATAATGACAAAATGAACGTGTTAAACAAGTTAAATGGTGAATGCTTAATTTCACGACAAGTGTGTGACTAATCGCGCCCTTTTTGTAAAAGAATATACGGTAGCATCAGATTCTGTTGTGCGTCATGATCTGAACTAAAAAACTACAAAAGCCAGGAAACACAACCTACTTCATCATCTGAGAGGAACAATGGGCTTCTCAAACAGGATGAAAGAAAAGAAGCAGACCTGTATACCTGTGAAAATTCTGCTGCAAATCACAGTTGAACTGCAACTCATATCCCTTCTAGAGCATACAATATAATAAACTATGAACACAAATTGTCCTTGCATAGTTTTCACTGTATGGGCCTTTTCAAAAAGCTTTATTCAACTGCAGCATACTGTATTCATCTAGCCAATTTCTTGTAAACTCAACAAAAGCATATGACCTTGGACATAAAGCAGCCAACATACTAACAATTACCAATACCAGCTTTTTTCACTTGACAACCCTTAACTAGTCTAGACTGAAGAATTTACAAAGAACACATTCTTGCATTCCGTCTGCATTTTTTTTTAAATTCTTTGTCTATGAACAAAATCTCATAGACGTATTTAGCCAATTTATAGACACGGTATGACAAGTCAAATATAGTTCATTTTTTGTTACATATCCAAGTCAGCTTTACAATACTAAATGATAAGAATGATCAATTGATATGTTTTTTAATGACCTTGTATTGGCTTATTGGCAAACAATTTAATCACAACAAACTAGATCTATACACTTTTTTCACAAAATAGTCATTCAAATTGGTCTGTCATTATTTTCTCTTCTATCTTTTGTTAACTTGTAGGACTATATTTTTAAATAGATAAATTAGTTTTAGTTCTCAGTAACTTGCTACATAGTCTTAAAAACAAACATGACAAAGAAACTTAAGACTGTGGATCATGATCCTGCCTAAAAAAAAACTGCTATGATTTTTATACTATATTATCTGCCCCAACTCAAAATTCTAAAATGTATTATCCATTACTATATCAGTCTATGACAATTAAAGGGTTAGTTCACCCAAAAATGAAAATTATGTAATTTATTACTCCCCCTCATGTCGTTCCAAACCCGTAAGACCTTCGTTCATCTTCGAAAAACAAATTAAGATATTTTTGATGAAATCTGAGAGCTCTCTGACCCCTCCATAGACAGCAGGGCTGTGCGATTAATCGAAATCGTAATAAAATCGCAATGTGAGCAAACTGTGATTTCTAAAGCGCAGAAAGCACGATTTTCCACCTCAGTGTGCAATCTGAATGCAATCTAGCGCAATGACAGAACAGAGTGGGTTTACCGTTACGACATGGAAGAAACCACAGAAACAGGAATTGTGGTTTGGGAATATTTTGGATACAGGGAAGATAATTGTGGCGACCAGGGCGGGCGAGAGCCGTGAGAGAACGGCGCGAGGCCGGTGGCGTGAGAGGTAACGAGCTCCACCTGGGAGGCGCACCGTCCTCGAGTCCCTCACGGAGGAGCTCCGGAGGCATAAAAGGAGGAGCGACGACAGTGAAGGACGAGAGAGGACCAGGCCTGGACTTTATTTTATGTTTTATTATGTTTGTGTGGCCGGCAGACGTCCGCGAGGGTCTGCCGGCATTACTTTCGTTTTGTATTTGGTTTATTTATATATTAAAGTTGTGTTGAACGTTCGCCGGTTCCCGTCTCCTTCTTCCCGTTTATACGAACTGTGTTACATTGGTGCCGAAACCCGGGAGGAAGGAGGGACATGCTGTCGGAGAGCCCTCGCTGCTGAGGGGGAACGCGGTGCTGCGGAGTTCGGGCAGCGCGGGAGTGTGAAGACCGCGAGAGGCTGCCCGAGGCGGTGGTACTGGAGCCATGTGAAAGGTGGGACGGAGACCCGGATGCCGTGCTCCTGGGACGAGGTGGGGTGGCTGCCGTCCAGGAGGGAGCGGAGGAGTCGCCGACGTCCGCCGTGGGCCGGAGCCTGCTACCGTTCGCCATGAAGGGGAGGAGCAGGGGACGGGGGACTCGCTGCCGGCTGCCCTCAGCCGGAGGAGCCATCGCCGGCCGCCAGGAGCCGGTCGAGGATCGGGCCGTCCACCGAGCGTCCAGTCCCATCGCATGGCACCGCGAGGAAAAGCCTCTCGGCAGGCTGAGGACCGAGCGGCAGTGTGTCTGGGAACCTGACCCAGAATTTTTTTTATTTTTCCTCTCTCCCCTCTCTCGTCCTGTCGCTCCCCTTGCTTCCGTCTCCTTTCTCTCGTCTCGTCTGTCCTTACTCCCAGGTGCTGCGGCCGCCGAGACAGGCCCCGGGGGGGAGTAAGCGCAGTTGCGGGAGTACCCCCCGGCCTGCGAGGGGCGATGGGGGTATGTGGCGACCAGGGCGGGCGAGAGCCGTGAGAGAACTGCACGAGGCCGGTGGCGCGAGAGTTAACGAGCTCCACCTGGGAGGCGCACCGGCCTCGAGTCCCTCACGGAGGAGCTCCGGAGGCATAAAAGGAGGAGCGACGACAGTGAAGGACGAGAGAGGACCAGGCCTGGACTTTATTTTATGTTTTATTATGTTTGTGTGGCCGGCAGACGTCCGCGAGGGTCTGCCGGCATTACTTTCGTTTTGTATTTGGTTTATTTATATATTAAAGTTGTGTTGAACGTTCGCCGGTTCCCGCCTCCTTCTTCCCGTTTATACGAACTGTGTTACAATAATTTATCAGTAAAACCCAAGACGCAGATCTAGAGATGCATTTTTTAAAATAAAAAAAAAAACAATTATTTCACTAAGAGCGCCACATAGAATGCTGTATCATGTGCGAGATGCTGCAAAAGACGCAAGGTTACATCACTTGCCCATTGTGGCACTGCCCCCACCGTCGTTTTAATATTTTAAATTAATAAAAATCATTTAGTTCGGTTAGAGAACACACAACAGTGAAAAACTTGACTGCATCCGCTCAATTCAGCGTGAGCCGAACAAGAGTCGCAGCACAGATCAGCAGCAGGAGTCAGATTTCTCACTCGCCTCACTCTTGACTGACAAGATGATGGTGGAAGATGGCTTCAAAGCGAAATGTAAAAGTGCCTATTTAAGCGTTTGTCATTGTACTATTTTGTTATTGTGTTTTTTCATTAAGAATAATAATGAACCCACCATTCAAGCAATTGTCGCCTCCGAATTGCCGCCAATTCAAAAGGCCGGCCGCACGTGCATTCATAATGGTGCGTGTCCACTGGCGCAGAGCGAGCGTTTTCAGTTCATTCTCATATAAGTTGAGCTTCCATAGGAATAAATTGAAAACGCTCGCTCTGCTCTGCGGCAGTGGACACGCACCGTTATGAATGCACGTGCGCGTTTTACTTTCATTTCGAAAAACAATGGGATATTCCACACCAGGTATACAAAAATCGACAATACAGACCTTTGCAAACTGCAAAACATACAAAAAGAGTTAAAAAAGGCATAAAGTAATAACCGACAATGTTACATATAATTTATGCAAATATATGGTGCTTGCAAATATCTGTAATAAAGTGGTTCAACCTTAATTTTATGAAGTGCCAAGAATACTTTTTGTGCGCAAAAACAAAACAAAAATAAGGAATTTATTAAACAATTTATTCCCTGTCAGTCTCCTATGCAGTTTAGTAGACACAGTGCAACGCTCCCGGGTTCTACGTCAGAACGCCAACGCTTCTTGTTGCTTCATAAAATTAAGGTTGAACCACTGTAGTCACATGGACTATTTTAACGATGTCTATTCTACCTTTCTAGGCCTTGACAATGGTAATTAAATTGCTGTCTACGGAGGGGTTAGAGAGTTCTCGGATTTCAACAAAAATATCTTAATTTGTGTTCTGAACAACATGAGGGTGAGTAATTAATGACAGAATTTTCATTTTTGGGTGTACTAACCCTTTAAGTGAAGCAAAAACAGCAACAAGCATGGACATGTCTCGAGACACCTAACAGTTCTTGAAACAACAACGCATTACTGGTGTAATACGCACTTTAAAGGGATAGTTCACCCAAAAATGAAAATTATCCCATGATTTACTCACCCTCAAGCCATCCTTGGTGTATATGACATTCTTCTTTCAGACGAATACAATCGGAGTTATATTAAATAATGTCCAGGCTAATCCAAGCTTTATAATGGGAGTGAATGGTGCCCCAAATTCTAAAGACAGAAAAAATGCAGCCATCTTTTATAAAAGTTCACACGGCTCCAGGAGGTTAATAAAGGTCTTCTGAAGCAAAGCAATGCGTTTGTGTAAGAAAAATATCCATATTTAAAACTTTATAACCTGTAATCTCTAGCTTTCGATAACTGTTTATACGCACATTCACGAGAGAGTGGCGTCCCAGCTTATGATGTAAGACGCAGGCGCAGCGTGAGCTCCGGTGAGAATATGCTAGTCTCGCGAGAACCAAGTTGTGTACAGCAAAGGAAATCCACGCAAATTATTTGAGCTATACTCTACATTTTATTAGAGTTAAAATGCTCTATGTTCAAATGTTCAAATGCTCCGCTTCGCTAAAGATAGGCGGCAAGTCTATTTTTGACAGACGCCGCAGACACGTGCAGTGTAAATAAGGGATCATGAGCTCTCCGTCTCAGTTCTGTTGTTTGTGCCATTGCTCCGGCAGCCTCCTCCATCTCCCGGAGTTCCTGGTCCGTATACCGGTTCAAACAAATATGGCTGGGCAAAAAACTCAGTCTCCTCTTGGCTTATATCGAAATCCTCCGACATTTTTTTTTATAAATCCTAGTTTTGTACTTTTGTGACTGGTATTTTGTTTTGCTCTCTCCTCTGCACTTCCGTGTTCGTCACCGGAGCTCACACTGCGGCTACGTCATAAGCTGGGACGCCACTCTCTCGTGAACGCGCGTATGGCGGTTAGCGGAAGCTAGAGATTACAGGTTATAAAGTTTTAAAGATGGATATTTTTCTTATACAAACGCATTGCTTCGCTTCAGAAGGCCTTAATTACCCCCCTGGAGCCGTGTGGACTACTTTTATAATGGATGGGTGCAATTATTTGGACTTCAAATTTTTGGGGCACCATCCACTCCCATTATAAAGCATGGATTACCCTGGAAATTATTTAATGTAACTCCGAATGTATTTGTCTGAGAGAAGAATGTCATATACACCTAGGATGGCTTGAGGGTGAGTAAATCATGGGGTAATTTTCATTTTTGGGTGAACTATCCCTTTAAGCCCTCAGCTAGTGGACACTTACGCCAAATGAATTTGAGCCAGCTGACTCTATTTAGCAATACAAAGGCTACTGAACAGCATTACTTTACATATATTTAAAGGGTTGTGACTAAGAACAAGACGTAGCTGACAAGGACATGTGTCCTCAGCCACATTCAGTGACTTGCCTTGTCTTTTTCTATTCCCATTGAAACTCAAGAGATATCAAATCTCTGACTATGAAAGACACTGTTTTACATTTCAAACAACAATCTGCTCTCGAGTGTCGACCCGAATGCCCTTGTGTCCTCTTGTGTGGCGCTTCAACTGACTGGTGCAGCACGAAAGAAAAAAAAAACCCTTCACCTCATCTCTCGGTTACCCTCCACGTTCCCCCTCCAGCAAGCCCAGTCAGCTGAACCCAGCACAATAAAAGCCCTCAGTGACTGTAAACCATACCGTTTGCCTCTCAGGCTAAAGCAGCCTAGGATGAAACATGAGCGGCCTGCATACAGAGAAACAGAGCTCCATCTGTGAGAGTGGCTATGGGCAGAGGGTGCCCTTTCTGAGATCACATTCTCATTTGAAAATCTTGACCTTAACAAGGGATCAGAAGAGAAAGTGCAAAAATTATTTTTAGGCATCAAAGCAACACTGGTAAGACTGAAAAATGAACTCTGAGAAACAAATAAATTAATCAGCTTGGCATAAACAAGAATTTAAAGAGAAGCATTCAGCACAACACTCAATTTCACAAGCACTGTACTGTACATGCTGCGGGGTATCGGTTGTTGGTATCGGAGCATTTTAACAAGTACAAGTACACGAGTGCAGTATCAGGCCTTATACCGATATTGGTATCGGTGCATCCCTATAATAGATTACATTTATAATTAATATGGGTGAAAACCGATATTTAACTTATTTTAATATCTTTTACCATCTTTATTATCTATTTTAATATAATATGCATCCCTAATCAGAACAACTTATAATGCTAAAGTCATAACAAAATTGTTCGACGTGTCTCAAAAGCATGTGCGCTAACTGCTAACCATCATGCCAGCTTAGACATAATTACAAACACTTAGTCGAATTGTCATTTATATATTTATGCCAACGGTCACCAATTTGTTTGAAATAGTGGGAAATTATTCCTAGCTGGGGAGCATGAGCTCTTAGAATTGTAAGTAATTCAGCAGGGGCTCACTGACAGATGTTATGACATAATAAGCCTATGAAAACCACTGCAAAAAAAATAAGAGGCCACACTTACACACAGAGTGGGTAATGGAGACAAACAGCAGTGTTCTCTTCTCTACTCAGCCTGTCCCTAAGGGCTCATCTGACAGGGCAAATAAAGTCAGTGTCTTTATTTGCTCTGTGTTTCTTACAGTCACTCACACACACATTCAATTTTCTTTATCACATTTCAGAAACTTTCTCTCAATCGCAACAAAGAGCATCACAATGCAAACAACTTGGAAATATATCAGCACTTTCTCTCCTCCTCCCGTCACATGTCACTCTAGGCAGTGATTCAATTAATTTCCAGAATCCAATCAGTCTTGGGCCAGTCTGGAATAAGCACAGACCTCCAGGGAAGCATTTCCTTAGCATTTTATAGCAATCCTTTCAATTAAGTGGAGATTATTACCTGGAGGTGATTAAAAGGTGATTCGATTAACCCAGCCCCCATTAATTGAGGTTGAAAACTGTGCCCTGAATGCCGTTCCCATCCTGCCACAGACTGCATGTGAGATTGTTTATTTGCACTAAATGATGCATATGAGATCCATCCACTTATTAAGGGGTCATGTCTAAATTATTCCATCTATCTGCTGATGAACAACATTCTTAATGGCCCATCAATATAAAAAACTGCATGCCAGTATGCATGCTCACCAATATAGTATGCCAGATTAGTACATCCGCAGACATGAAACAAGATACTTTGAATAGTATGACTGTACATTAGAGTGTGTGAAATTTATATCATTCAAAAGTTTGAGGTCAATTTGAGGTTTCATTTTTTAGAAATGAAAGGATTAGTTCACTTTCAAACAAAAAATTAGCCCAAGCTTTACTCACCCTTAAGCCATCCTAGGTCTATATGACTTTCTTCTTTCTGATGAACACAATTGGATATATTTTAATAAATATCCTGATGCATCTGAACTTTATAATGGCAGTGAACAGGGGTCACGAGTATGAGCTGAAGAAAGTGCTTCCATCCACATCCATCCATCATAAACGTGTACTACACATGGCTTCGGGGGGTTAATAAAGGCCTTCTGAAGCGAAGCAATGCGTTTGTGTAAAAACAAATACATATTTAACAAGTCATGAAGTAAAATATCTAGCTTCCGCCAGACTGCCTTCCGTATTCAACATACGAAGAAAGTGTAAAACTCTTGCAGTTCAAAAAGCTTAAGCTACGTCCTACACTTTCCCTATTCAACTTACGGAAAAAGTGTAACCGACGCAACGCCAGTTTATACTTTCTTCGTACGGAAGGCAGTCTGGCAGAAGCTAGATATTTTACTTCATAACTTGTTAAATATGGATATTTATCTTACACAAACATCACTTCGCTTCAGAAGGCCTTTATTAACCCCCC
>RJVU01007007.1:10078504-10110420 GCA_003731715.1 Anabarilius grahami | reverse complement strand
TAAATGATGTTTTTTTGAAAATGTAAAAATGCAGAATGTTTCCTGTGATGGTTAGGTTTAGGGATAGGGGTAGTGTAGGGGGATAGAATATACAGTTTGTACAGTATAAAAACCATTACGCCTATGGAGAGTCCCCACTAAGATAGCAAAACAAACCTGTCTGTGTGTGTGTATATATATATACAAATTATTTTTTTGGGTGGTGACTTTCTTTAAAATAAATGCCATTCAACTTGATATTATGTTATCTAATACAGTGACATTAAAACATTTTTAAGTGTGGCTTAGGCTAAGTGTCGAAATATTTTTGGGGCCATCATGACAGAAAAGATTATATGGGATATTCTTCTGCAAAACTGACAGAGAAAGGCTGAAGTGTATGACTTAACTTGTCTTAAATGATTTATGGTTCTTTCAAATCTCATTCAAAATTGAGGGCATATTTTTGGTCATCTGTAATAAGCACTTTGAATTCAGCCATATATATTTCCTTACCTGATCCCTATTGAGTTTAGTTCCAGACTTCATCTGAGGTTTCTAAAACAGTTCATTTTTCATGAATAGCAAAGCCGCAGCTGATGCTCTAAATCCACAGAAGTTCTCTTTTGAATCCTGTCAGAATGGATTTTAGGTGTTGGTTAATGTGGTTTGTGTGAGACTCTCGGGTTCTCCTGAACATGTTTGTCAGCGGCTGCTGATCCTCCTCTCGCTGCGGTAAAGACTTTTATGCTCAATACTTAATAGCAGCTTGTGCTGTCATCTCCACGGTTAGCATCTGATCTCAGCACAGCTGCAGGCTCTCTCTCCGCCTGCTGACACCTCACCAACACCATCCTCACGTCATGCCTCTCTGAAAGCGCAATGTTGTGACATATGTATGCTGAACACACTTCAATAGTGTTTAACTAAAGCAATAAGCCAAAAGAAGAGTAGTGGTATAAAGGAAACAGGGTGTTGTGAGTGGGAGAACCCACTTCAATGTGGTAAAATCACTAAAGCGGTGTGATTTTACAGCAATATAAAGCCCAGGGTATACTTTTTTTTAAGCACACAGTCAAACACACAGCATTGCAAAGTATACTTCACTTGACTCGTACGCGTACACAAGCGTTCAACGCACACGCAGTTTTGAGCAATCTCTTGCCACGAGTTACAACCCATGTAAATACATTTGTATTTTTCATGCTAGAGTTGTACAAATGAAGGTCGTCTATATATGCCTCCATTGTCACTGTAGCTTGCACGTGTTCTGTTCTGTTCTGTTTATGCAGGTTTTCTTTGACTACCTTGTGAATCGACACCCCCAGGCCACGGTTGCCACCTTGTGGATAAGCTAATTACTGCAAAAAATTTAAATGTGCATGTGCGACCTGTGCATAGTCTTCTGATGACAAAATTTGTGCTGCTCAAGTATACTTTGGGCTTTAGGGCCCACAATCTTCAATTAATAATAATTGATAACCGATACATGGCTGATATTATAAAAATAAAACACTAAAACCTAAAATAAATCATTTTAAATGCTACAAGTGAATTTAAGTATATCATATTGCACAACATTAAAAATGGATATTCATTTTAAGATTTTTACGTTATTCGATAAACCGATAAGACCAATAAATGGCCGATACTAAAATTCAATACTATTTTGCGTAAATGAATAATCAATAGTTTTAAATGCTACAAGTCAATTTAAGTATCATTATTTTGTACATTATGAAAAAATGGATATTAATTTTGAGATTTTCAGATTATTCGATAACCAATAAATGTGCAAGTAATTGAGAAATAAAACACAAACTAAAATAAATACTTTTAATTGCTACAAGTGAATTTAGGTATGCATTATGAATATTAACTAGAGGTCTGCAATCCCGTGGGATCCGTGGGACCTGACGCAACAGAGTGTGGCAAAGGACAATTTTTGAATTGTGGGTGCAGGAGTAGGGCTGGGCGATAAAACGATAACGATATGTATCGCGATAGACACGTGATCGATATCAATAAAAAATGTGTTCGATAAAACGTTCGATATTTTTTATTCTTCGTCGGAAGAAAACATAGGTTGCGAAGCAAGTTTGGTTGCATTAACAAAGGCACTCGCTCTCTGGTAACCTAGCAACGTAGGGAGTGACACGCTAACAGCCAGTCATGTAACACATTCCGACTTCCCTCAGCGCCAGGCGCAGCGCAAGTCAAACGAGCGTGGAAAAGGTGCAGGTGACGACGAGGGAGCTTCAGTTGAACAACAGTGAACTGCGGTCAGATGAGATGTTGTCAGGCTATGTCATTAAAACTCAGAAAAATGAACATGACTGTCCAATCAGCCGTTAATGTGCTCGCCGCACGCACTCAAGAACAGCATGTGCAAATGCGCCGGCGCGCGCTACATTACTTTATTATAACTTAAAAAAAGCTCAAAAGAAACTACAAGCAATGACTGTCGTTGTTCTGTTGTAAGTTAAGTCATGAAACTACCAAACATGCGATTAAAGCTGCCTCAAAACTGTGCATGCATTTATTTGTTGACATGGTTTTAAATTGTTATCCAATTTGTTGGCTTTAAAACGTCTTAAAAATGCACATATGTACACCAGGGAAATCTAAATTTTCTAGGGGACCATGCCCCCGTACCCCCCTAGCAAACAAAATTTTCTGTCCTCTGTGATTATGAAACCCTGCGTACGGCCCATTTATATTCTATCTAATGAACTCTGAGGTAAACGTGTATTTCAACAAATGTGCGCACTTTTGGACTAAAAGTTTGTATGTGTATGCACTGTGATCAAAAATAAATGGGAGCAAACGCGACTGAATGTAAAGGTTTGTGTCTCTTTACATTCACGCGACTGAATGTAAAGGTTTGTGTCTAATGAGAACTACCGATTGATTTTGCATTTCTATCAGAAATTAAGAATTATTAGTGTCATTGTAGTGTTGCAAATATCTAAGCTATCTAATACTTCAAATCTCAAGGTTAAATCAGAAGATGTTTTTGTAAAAATGTTTCTGTAACAGCTGCCAAAAATAGTATAGTTCTACTGTGGTTAACAAATTTTCAAAAAAAGAACAAAACAAACAAAAAAAAAGCTTCAAAACATCCCCCTCTCTGGTTTTTTCACAAATCGCACCCTGTTTATATCTAACACTTTGCACTATTTTATTACACTTTATTAAGCATTTCTTACATTTTCTTTCATTTTGCACCTTAAATGTTAAGAGATAATTGTTAAGTGTTCATTGTGACTTTAGACTTATGTTTACATTTTAATTATTTGAGTTTTCCATGGTTGTTGAAATTTCTGTCTTAATAGCTGAGGGGATTATGATCAGATGAAGGTTAAGTTTAAAATAAAAATGTTTAAATGTAATATTTTTTCTCCTGGTCCTTATTTTAAATGGGTCATAAAAAATATCAATAATTATCGATATCGACCGATATGAAACACTGATATCGTGATACAGTTTTCAGCCATATCGCCCAGCCCTATGCAGGAGTGAGAAAATGACTCGTGGGCTCCCGCAAAATATAATTATCTAATAATAACAGCATGCATATGTCTGTATATTAACTGTATATTTTTACAGTATGAAAATGGATATTCATTATGAGATCTGCTAAAGATTACATTTATTATGATTAATGTTTTTAAAGATTAACTTTAAGTGAGTGTTCCATGACAGAAAAGATAATCTAAATCTAAAAACTGGGAAAATAAGCATTCCCAATTAATTAATCTATTTTCAGGCTGAAGCAAAAAAATAAATAAAAACAAAATCTCTAATACTGGCAGATAAAACTGATGGGCAATTAAATTGACTGTGTGAAGCGCATTAGGCAAACTGTAGGAGTATATTTGAAACAATAACATGGGGAACAATTGATGTGAGGTGTGCAAATAATGCTTCAAACATGAATCAAACAAACGCTCTACCTAATCATAACTACCATTTTAACACTAGAACATGCTGATGTATAAAAGAAGCTATTATATTATATAACTTTTATTCTGAAAGGCTTACAGAGGAGGAAGGGCGTGAAAAGATTCTAAAAAAAAGTATACTAACACAGCTCAAGTAAATAAACACCTCATTTAAGAGCAAGCTTGAACAAAATCCAACCTGCTGCCGCCTCAGAGAAATCAATATGACATACCAAATTCGTGTTAAACGCACAGCATGACAAAAACACACAGGAAGAAAGCGAGAGCCATAAAGAGGTCTTATCTGTGCTTTGCCCAAAGAAAAATCTCAATGAATAGAGATAAGACTTTCACAGTCTTACATCATGACAGTGTAACTTAGAGACTGATGACTGAAAGCAACACTATGAATATAGCAAGGTTGAATTTCCATTCAATAATTACAGTGATGGCAATTAAAATTTATGGCAAAATGCTTTCACACAACAAAACAGCTCTAAGATATTTAACAAAAGTGTTTTTCATTACAAAAAGAACAGTTCTTTTTCGTTCTTCATTTAGGAATAAAACGAAGTTCGAAATACGTGAGCAGCGATATACTGTAATCGAACATCTGACACCGCCCACACTGCTGAGAGCAGCGTTTAGATGAATATGTAAATATGTGCTGTACACTTTCTTCTCCGTAATAAAATAAACACAACAAAAATGAGAAAACTGCAAGCATTTTTATAGAAAGCATAAGAAAAGCGTCTGATCATAACAACATTGGTATGTTAACACGAGCTCTGCAAATTAGCACTCCAGTTACGTCACGTTTATTTATATAGCACTTTATTCAATAGATTGCTTAAAAGCAAGCAGCTTTACAGTATCAAACATGAAAAACAGTGTCAGTGCCTCATTTCATCAGAAGCACAACTTCATTTTGTACTATAAAGCGGCTATCCAGTGTTCATGTTTTCACCCACGGAGCTCTTACCTCAACAAACTACAGACGAAATGAGTCAGAGAACAGTTCCACGTGAATGAAGGTGGAGCCTCGGAGCAAACCTCCTATTACGTTATCGTCACGGACCAATGGTAGTACGAAGGTGTTTTGCAGCTGGAGCTAACTTTTCCTGAAAGTTCGCTTTGGCAAGCCATTTCGAACTTCCAAAAAGAACAAAAAACAAACTTCGTTTTGGCCTGATTTTGTTCGAAATTACGTCACATCAGTTTGTTCTTTGATTTCGTTTGAAGTATGTTGGGGCCTTTAGTCTGAATCATTTCAGCAATTATGCATGTACGTTCAGATAATTTCAGACTATTCATGAGTCAGATAAAAGTATACTGATTAATGATTCAAACGAGCTTGAAATGATCTGGGAAATGTTTGCAGGTGTCCGCTCGGATAGGCAGCCTGCCAAGCAACTCTGATTCATTATCATGGATCATGCTCACAATCCCATACCGACTACAGATAAATCAAAACAGGGAGGGCGCTGGAGACGGTCAGACCTTTATTAAATAAACATTAAAAGAGCGAATATGCCATCTTCAGAGAGAAGAGAACAGAGACTAAAATGTGTGTGTGTTTACACGTGATGGAGGCAAATATTGAAAGAGCTGGAATAAAATGGCATTGTGAATGCAGCACTTTGAGTGGGGAGGATAATGTGTTTTCCCACTGTAATTTAATTCTCCATCAAATTCTACAAACTGAGAGTCTATTTATGTGGTACACACACAAATCTAACCTAAAAATCTTAACAGAGGGCTTAACCCCATCATAGCCCCATGGTTCATAGGATAAATGACTCTATAATGTGTCATAATATACCGTGATACTGTTTGGGCACTTTCTGGTTTGTTTTCTTCTCATCAATCAGTTTGGTCTGCTCATGTGACAGAGTTTTCGACTGGTCTGTTGTTTATATTTCTACTCTTCTTCCCTAGAGGCCTCCTCCATGTGTCCTCCTACATTAAGTATGAGTGTGTTAACACTTCCCACTGAATCCATCACTGTCAAACTGGAGATGGAGCGGGTGTGTTTTATAATGTGAGTAAACTTCATTACGGCCTTGCGTGAAAACATTGTGTAAGTGTGTTTAGTAAGTGTCTGCCGGCACACTTGAGAGTTAGAAAAACAGATTAATTTAATGTGAGGGTGTCAATCACAGCACATTTTGTTGTCGATAAAGATACAGAAATACACAACCCTAGTGTATTAGAGACAGGCTCATGGATGAAAGCTGAAATGAAAAAGCTCAAACGTACAAGAAACCAAAGATAAATGTTTACTAAATGTTTACCCCTGTGGTGAAAATCAAGTTTTTAATGTTGTTTATATGTCTATGTGGTGTTTTGAATATGCTTTAAGACAAACCATGTGCAAATTCATAAGTCAACACCATTGCTGATTATTTTCTTCTTAAAACTGCAGTGAAAAAAAACCCCACGGTTTGAAATCACTGGTGTCTGTAATGTCACAAACTACCTTGTAACCAATCACGTCATATCATAACAATGAACTAACAGGGGAGTCTCAAGAGAAGCCAGGTTATCCCAGTATATTTTTCTGTTGATATGAAAAATCGTGTAGATTTAGCAATATTTGTAATATGTGGCAAGTGTATGATGTATATTACGATGTTATGATGAAATATATGCCTTTCTCCACCAACGTTCTGAGTTGTTCAAAGCGTTTGTAAGGATACTGATTGTTAGAGGGCAGACTCTGACTCTGACATGGCGAAAGGGAACATGGTTTGTGTAACATTAGCAACACATTATTAGCTGTTTGATAACAGTCAAGCAAATGGCTAATCACATTAATTACCATTATGGTGTCCGATGTTGTAAAGAGCAATACAATTGTGCAGCGTTTACCTCAGTAAGTTGACCAAGTGGATCTCTAAGCTGGCGTGAGCGAGTGGAGGTGGGACAAATTTGCATATTCATTGTTCCGCGTATACTAAATGAGGCAAGGGTGTAGAGTTACATTCAAGCTATTTTAAGGCATGAAGAAATTTTTCACAGGAAAAAAATGTTTAAATATGTCGTTTTGGTGATTTTGTTTTGGAAAAATTATTGACTACAGAGGGACTTTTTCAGTAACCAAACCGATAGACTGATTCATTGTAAAGATTAAACTGAAATGACTTGATTTGTTCATGAGATATTTTTATTCAGCAAGGATGCATTAAATTGATTAAAAGTGACAGTAAAGACATTTATTAACTTACAAAAGTAATCTGTTTCAAATAAAAGCTATTCTTTTGAACTTTCCATTGATCATCAATACTAAGCAGCACAACTGTTTTCAAAATTGATAATAATATAAATTAATACGTTTCTTAAGCACCAAATCAGCAAATTAGAATGATTTCTAAAAGATCATGTGACACTGAAGGCTGGAGTAATGGCTGCTGAAAATTCAGCTTTGCCACCACAGGAATAAAGTACATTTTAAAATGTATTAAAATAGAAAACATTTTAAATTATAATACTATTTCACAATATTAATGTTTTTATTGTATTTTTTGGATCAAATAAACGCAGTCTTGGTGAGCACATGTATATGACAAAACTGACTGTTTACATAGTCCTCCCCAGCAAGAAGTCTGTCAAGCTTTGGTCTAAAAGCAACAATTGTATGGTATCTACCCATATCAGGCACATAATAGCTTGTGAATCCAGTGTAGATGTCTGTAACAGAGACAGCTGAAAATAACTCCTTACAATCAGTGCAGGCCTTAACCTCAGCTAGATACATTTGACCTCACACTGCAAACTCTTCCTCCTACAGAGCGCTGAACTCAAGCCGAAGAGGAAAAAAAACTGATCTGATGGAACAAATAAGGCTTTACACGGAGCCATATAGCGGAGACAGAGTTTGTGTGTCTCTGAATGACATCTCTTGAACTCTGATTGCAGTAGTTTTAAAGGTCTCTTCTATAGCCCTCTTACCTACAAACTAATGACCTGCATTCACCAGCCATCCAAAAGCACAAGCACTCCACTTGTAATAGATAGTTAGGCAAAGCACATAAATGCAAAAAGATCCGCTAGAAACAATCCCTTCAATATATAGAATAAAAGCAATCAATTTAAATTTGTAACTTGGAACACATGAATAGTTTTTGGTGTCCGTACTGCAGTTGGATGCACACACAAGATATGACATGGTGTAAATCCATTCTAACAATTGTGTTTATTAAATCTAACATCATCTGTCCATGAAGTGTATTTAATTAAAATTAAATAAATGTAAACTAAATTTTCATTTTAATTAAACTACTAAATAACAATACTGTTCTTTATTTCTCGCTGCATGTCAGGGGGAAAAAAACTGAGTGCATATCCCATTTAATCCACATCATTTGGGACTGAAAACACCAGTGAGAGCCAACAGGAGGTCAGGGATGAGTTCCAGAGCTCCAAAGCAGAGGTTCTGCTGACAGACAGACAGCCTGCAGGCAAGCGTGGCATGTTGTGACATGGTAGAAAAAAATCACTTAAGAGATTTCAGTGGAGCAAACACCCAAACAATGGAGTGGGGAATTGGTGTGTGCCAAAATAAGCAAATACGGAAGAAAACAGTGACAAGCAATTTGCATTAAGCTTGATTAGGATGATCAAGGAGGACAACAAAACAAAACAATTGTATACCCATATTCACAAGAGTTAAAGAATAGATTTGATCTTCTATGGCAGATCTAGTTGGAAATGGACAAATTATGTTTGTTGTTAAGAGAGTGGGAAAAAAAGCATACAATTAATTATTGGTGATAAGTAGCTGTGATATACTACGTGTAAACTTTTGTGATGAAGGAAATGGTAAAATAAAGTTAGGTGAACGCTGTATGTATTATAAAAAATAAAAAATAAAAAAAACTTAATACATCCTATTACGATTCAGGCTCCTGTTATGTTCTTAGTCACACACACATATCTCTAGTCACAACACTACATCACTTTTGTCATCTCAAATGACTCCAAAATGTTCCTCAGTTTTGCGATTCAATTAGAACATAAAACATCTTGCCAAGCCAAATCCTGCCATTAGAAACAAGGCTTCCTCATTACTCTCCCACCAAGCACAAACTCACTGGGCCTCTAAACTGCTCCTCATGCATAATTCAGCAGCCACAAATATGGCATTTAGGCAGGATGGCTGTTATGCATCGAACAGCAAGGGTCGGGTACAAACAGGAGGCTAAATGCGAAGCGCTAATTCAGAAATGAGTCAGAGAAAATAGACAGAAACGGCAGCTAACATGTTCTCAGCAGTGGTTTTGGTGGAAGGGATTTTTTCTGTCCAAAAGAAGCTCCGGTGATGGCAGTAAGTAATTGTGTCTTTATTAAAATCATGTACATTTACAGGAGATGAAGACTCCAGTATCAGTAGCCCAATCAAAGCTGTTTTATTTTACATAGAGCGCCATGTTGAGATCACATGACCAGATGAATACTACTTAAAGGGATAGTTCACCCAAAAATGAAAATTCTGTCATTAATTACTCACCCTCATGTCGTTCCAAACCCGTAAGACCTTCGTTCAACTTCGGAACACAAATTAAGATGTTTTTGATGAAATCCGATGGCTCATTGAGGCTTCCATTGACAGCAAGATAATTAACACTTTCAAATGCTCAGAAAGGTACTAAAGTGATGGGTGATTTCAAAGCACTGCTTAATGAAGTTTCGAAGCTTTACGAATCTTTTGTTTCGAATCAATGGTTCAAAGTCACGTGATTTCAGTAAACGAGGCTTCGTTACATCAGAAGTGTTTCGAAACGTTTCGAAATTTCAATGGTTCACGTGACTTTTGCAGTTTGATACATGCTCCGAACCACTGATTCAAAACAAAAGATTGGTAAAGCTTTGAAGCTTCATGAAGCAGTGTTTTGAAATCACCCGTCACTAGATATTGTTGAATAAAGTCGTTATTTAGTTTTTTTGGTGCACAAAAAGCATTTTCGTCGCTTCATAACATTAAGGTTGAACCACTGTAGTCAAAAGAACTGTTTTAAATATGTCTTTAGTACCTTTCTGGCCATTTGAAAGTGTTAATTATCAGGCTGTCAATGGAGGCCTCACTGAGCCATCAGATTTTATCAAAAATATCATAATTTGTGTTCCGAAGATGAACGAAGTTGTTATGGGTGTGGAATGACATGATGGGGAGTAATTAATGACAGAATTTTCATTTTTGGGTAAACTGACCCTTTAACTCTGTTCATATTATTGGGCACTTTTTCGTCAAGGACTAGAATAGATTAATAATGGTTGACTACAAAAGTGGATTTCTACAATGCCAAGTACAATGTGCAAAAAATGAACTACGAGAGCCTTCTCTGTGAATATATGCCCTTGCATTGTCCTCCTGTGCCTGCAGACATCGGCTGGACACACTCTTGACCCCAAACACTTCCGCTGACCAGCAAGCTGTTCCACACACACCTAATCAGTCACTTCCGGGAAAACAAAAGAGACTTGGAATGGAATTACACATTCTCCTCATGTGCCAACAACAACAATGTAAACAATTACTTGGCATGTGTACGAGTTAGCTTAGCATTTACAGGCTAAAGTTTAATTACCATGAAGGTGGCTTTTCAAGTGGGAGATGGGGGGATTTTGAGTCCTTGGCCACAAATTCTGCTTATAATCTGAATTCACTTCAGATCAAAATGTGTTTACACTGAGCAAAGACAACAATCTGCATATACAGGTTTTGATTCTTAGGGAATTACTATTCCTCATTTTTAGGGTTATGAATTTGAACAAGCACAAACTGTAAGTATTAAACATAAGCATGTAACTCTTCCCACACCATTTCATGCACCATATAAGTACACAAAAAAAAAACAATCAAACTGCAAATGTAAATCTAACGTCTGGGATCTTTGATCACAATCATGCATTTTTCCAGTGAATGCAGCCAACACATATAGAAAAAAAATACAATCTGGATCTGCACATCTAAATCTGCAATGTAATTAAAATGATCAAACTAAAATCATATATTCTAGGATATCTATAACCGTAATTTACTGGAGGCAGGTGAACTTTTTTCTTTCTTTAGGCTTTTATGAAATTAGACACTCTGAGCCACACAGAAATGAAATTCACGGTTTAACACCACTTTGAGGAAAGCAAACTCTGGTTTGAAGATCTTGATGAATAGCTACAGGATATAAAATCAAGCCAAATGGCGTCCCTGCATATGGCGTGTAGGGGGAAAAAACAGCTCTATCTCGGCCAACAACAACATACAACCCAAAAGAAGGAAATTACAATATGGGACATTCATTATACAAAACAGGGTGCCTTTTGTGTCCCTCATATAAATAGCTGTGAAAAATTACTTTATAAATGAATAACCAATGCCAGCTTTTACTATGTAGACATTACTATCTAAACACATCAACAAAAATTCAGTTCTTTCAATTTTTAGTTTTTTTACCTTTTCTTCTTACGAGTTTGCCTTTTATCTTTTTTGTCTTTTTCTCCAACTTTTCCTTTCTGTATTAGCATACATGCACATTTTGAAAATAAAATATGCAAGTAAAAGCTATCATTTTGTCATTAATCCATATTTATATTTTAGATTTTTGTTGATGAATGATGATGTATTATTAAAAATTCCAGGTTGTTACTAATGAGTACTATTAAGCATATTTCCTCTTTTAAAAGCAATAGGCAAGTCCATAAATAATAAAGAACTGTCATTATGACAGCATCTATTGAAGAAGTAAACTCGAGGAAATGCTGTGTCCATTAAAAAATTATAATATATATAGTATGAATGTGTGTAGTATTAATGAAATTTGGTTGCACTACATCCGCCATGTTGTCACTGTCATGTGACCTACGGCGTCACTTGCGTCGCTTCATTTCCTTCGCAAATCCTCTCCCGTGGCCTCGTGGGATAGTAAAATGTCCATCAAAAGCGCACTTCAGGATCTCACAGGAAGTAGGAGGTCATCCAGGTACTTTTCATCCGTTTTATCAATACTATGAATTCGGATATACTACTCAGCTCACAAACTGTTTTTCACCAACTATATAGCACGGAAGCAGGCATATTCAGATGCAGCTAAAGTCTAATTTTGTCAGTAGGGGACAATATTAAAATGAATTTGGACAAAAACCATGATTTTGGACAGTAAAAAACTGATTATTAAAATTGAAAGTCTATAGAAATACCAATATTGAATTCTCTAAGAAGCACAGTCATGAGTACAAGGCTTTGTAATGCCAAATTATAACTGTCAACCCTGTTACTTTTCTGAAGTCTCAACAGATATCAAAATTTATTACACACATTTTTTCTCTAATAGAATGATTAAAGTCAACAATTTCTAATATTTAGTACTTTACTAATCACCTTGTCAAACTGTCTCATGGGTGCCTTTTTCGTAGAATGAACAACTTGAAGGACATTTAAGCCTGTTGGAGATAAGAAAAGGAGTGAAAAAAAAAAAAAAAGAGAGCGATCTCCCCTCCCCTCACCTCCACTTGTCCTGTCTCGACCTGACTTTGTCTCGCATGAAGAAAGATCGAGTTGCTTTTGGGTGTGTGCGTGTGAATCAGAGGATGAAACATTTGAGAGGAAGGGTATAAGAAGAGAAAGAGGCCTCTGACACATTCTCTGACACAAACCTGCTTTGGAAATGCAATGAGATCACTTGCTGCCAGATGTTGGCAGGCGGAGAGCCAGAAGTTTTAACTTCATCCAGGTCTCTGTGAGCCTTCAACCCCTCACAACCCTGCTGTCGACAACCAAAGACAGGAGCGAGCAAATCAACGGAGGGCTGATTCAGTGTTTGCTCTTCACTGATGCCATTTTCAATTCAGCTTTCGCAAACATTTTACTTTTGTTCTATTCTGCTACACAAGAGAACAGAGATAAAGAATGAGTGGTGTCCCAACAGATACTAACTCACAGACATGCCAGATGTATTGTTATAAACCTACTCAGGCAAGCCAGTTATATTTGAATAAAAATGTAATTTGCCTAAGCATTAGCAGTGTGAGTTTGAGGAGCATATCTACTCTTTGCAGTAGGGCTGCACGATTAATCGCATGCGATTGTCATGCGTCTCGTCAGTAAAGCCGGTTCTGTCATTAGCGGTAAATGTCCATCACCTGCTTTCAAATGGAGCGGCACTTAATATACAGAGCCGTAGTTCGCGGACAAGCTACGCAATATTGCGTTCATAATCGCAGATGAATCGCATGCGGTTATGAACGCAATATTGCATAGCTTGTGTGCGATTATCGCGTGCGATTAATCGTGCAGCCCTACTTTGCAGACTAGCGTTTTTACCACTAGAAGCATATGGGATAGACTTCGGGATACATTATTTACGTCTACACAAAAGCAGAGAGCTGAGGGTACGCTCTGAGCGTGTCTCCGCAAAGGCAAGCATTACTTATAGGGTACAACGGGGCTAAAGGCGCCGCGGGGCAAAAGGCGCCTTTGATTTTATTTTACTCTAAACCACTAGATGGCACAAAAACTTGCCGCAGCACTTTCCTAAATATCCGCTTTTCAGGATGCACGTGCAAATTTGTCTGATCCTTGACGTGATCGCGGGCAGCAATGCAAAGTTGATTCTGAGGTAAAAATGTGGTTGATTTAAGTAGCAAATGAGAATCAATTAAATTAATGTTTGTATTTTCAGACAAAAGTATTTTTAATGATTTTCAGTTTTGTTCAAGGTAATTCAAGCAATAGTTTTTCAATAACGGAAGAATATGTAAAAGTATGGTATTTGTAAATAAAAAGCTAAATAATAAAAGCAGAAATCTGGGTTACACTGAGGCACTTACAATGGAAGGGAATGGGGCAATTAGCCACAAGATGTAAACAATGTGTTAACGTGAATTTAGGGTGGGGGAAAAAAACGCTAACTAGCCTTTACTGTGTACATTTATATCCAATTTTACAACTCTGTCACCATGACAACAAAACCCTTAAACTCTAAAATGAATGTAAAACTGATTTAAAGAGCTTTAAAGCTTAAATAATACGTTCTAACAGAATAATTAAAGTTCTTTCATTTTAAGCTTCATATTTCTGCTTTTAAATCCTCAAAAAAAATTGGCCCCACTTTCTTAAGTGCTTGACCGTAACCTTTATTTCTTTTTTTTTAAAGAAAAAAAGTTGTAATCAACCTAATGTCACTAATGCTGTCAAATGAGCTTAACTTGTATTAAACTTCCTTTAACTTCCATTAAATTTCAGTATAAAGCAACTCTGTGTTGGAAATATGTTAAAAAAGAAAAAATGTTGGGTCAACTCCAACATTGTGTTGGTGAGTTTTCTTTTCAGAAGCACAGGTTGTTAACAGACACAACAGCAGCCAGTGATACCAATACACACCATTTAATTTCAAAACATCTTAAACGTTTTTGTCCTTTTTAATTAAAAGCTACGAAGGCATCAGTGCATATCAGTGAACAGATGTTGGGAGAGTTTGGAGGGAGTGCTGAGTGCTGACTCTTTCTCTCTCTCTCACACACACACAGTGCACTATCCCCTCTGCACACCCTCACAGGGTCATTAATGATATTCTTGCCACACCATTTAAACATGAGAGCAAACATTTACTGTGGTTAACAGCCCTCTTGCAACACCCCAGCTATTACCACAGCTGCTGCTGCTTTAAAGTGTGTGTGTCATGGCACCTGGAAATAACCATAAAACGATGATTTACATATGTTTGTCTGTATGTACGAGTCAATATGCATGCGTGTGTTAGGCGTCCCACCTGGATGTGTCGATGGCAAAATGACGTGCAGCTGTTGCTCCAAAACTTGCGCCAGCACTGGATTAAAGCTCTTACAACAATTAACCTTTGTCACACCTGTACTTGTCACACCATTTAACAAATTACCTGTCATAACCAAGCACATCTTTGTTTTTCATTTTTCCTTTAACAAGTACACAGTGTTATTTTCTTTTGGAAATGCCTCTAAAGATCAAATAAATGTCAGGTCATGGCTAATATCATCAGTGATTGGATGATTGCTTTTAATGGAGCCAAAATGAGAGAAAACACGTTCGAACAACACTGCTAATTAATGAGCTATTTCGAACTATTTTAATCATGCAGTAAGCAGACAACTCCTGCTGGGCACCCATAGATTATTCAGTATTGATGTTAGCTTGAGGTTAATTGTAGTTTATTTGTATAAACCTGTGCATTAGTTTTAGACAATATAAGGAGTTCTGGGTCTATAAACAATACCCTCAACCATCTATTTTAAAATTTGAGAGTTTTTCACATCAGTGCCACATGGTGATGACTTTGAATTTGATTCAGAATTTGACATGTATTCTACATCCAAATTTGCATACTATTTACTGTAAATATCATTAGAGATTAGGGCTGCATGATGTATCGCACAATACGAAAAATAACATTGAGAACGCTCTTAAATGCAATTCTTAGTGCGATTTTTGAAGTTTCTGCACGAGAGCGCCCTCTGGCTTTCAGATGGGGAAGCATTTACTACGGATCACAGAGCCGTACAGCTCTGACAAGCTGCGCATAAAATAATCGCAGCCTTTGCCAAATCGTGTGTGATAATATTTTGTGATAAACCGCGATATATATCGTGCAGCCCTATTAGAGATTAGACGTTATATGTTCTATATCATATTATGTTAAAATAACAAATAAACAGTGCCTAGATACTGTAAAATACTTTTTTTTCAGCATCTTTAAAGTGTGCATCCATTTATGCTATTTGGGATGATTGTTTTTTCACAAACTGCCACAGAATTTTTTAAATGTAAACCAATCAATGATTCATTTCAAAGACAATAGTTAATCATTAGGGTTAGGAATTTGGATGATCACTAATGCTATGCGAATGAAGTACACAAAGAGGGACTATCAAGACACAATTTTACAACGTGAAATGTGATAGTAATACTACAACGTGATGCTATGCCTATCCACCTTATTTTTAACATGGGAGAGTGTGAGGCCATTTTTCACTTCAAGTTTCCAGTATCATATGCTTTCAGTTATTTTAGCTGTGTAAACAAACCGTTATGCTGCTTGACATTGCAAATGTATTGCAAATTGATATTACCATTTATCAACATATTATTTTAATTTATTATCATAATCATGAACACATTGGTTTGTAGTGCAAACAGTTTATTCAATTACTTATTTACCTACAGTATAGCAATGAAAGAATCGAAAGTCTCACATATTCACAAAATATATAACTTTCGTCTGCATTGGAAAAAAAGGTGGTTACTAATGTTTAAAAAATATTTAGGCCTATATATATATATATAATGTATAAAATTTTACCATCACTAGCACAGTAATCAGGGCACAGCCTAACAGTAATTCAACATATAGCTAATCTTCAATTGCTCTCAGCATGTTTTGTATCTTTAATAAATGATCTTTTGCACTGCAGCTTTACTTTCAATCCCATATCATGCATTAATAACCCTACAACTTCAAAAGTATTGCTACACATTTGACTAATGATCCAAATCGTGATCCAAAAGGGACGCTGTCTAAGTAGGAGTCTAAAGGAACGTAGAAGCCTAACTACAGCTTGATCCATCAGCTGCATTTAGCATGCCTTGGAGTGACAGGACGGTATATTTGATGTGTCAGTCATGGCTCCTACAGCACTGTATTAATGCATATCACACATCATATTCTGACAGTTTCAAATGAGGCCGAAATGAATATCGGCTATCACAGTAGATATAAGCACTGTTAGGGAGGAAATTAATTGATGGCTTAAAATAAGTGACACATATGCAAATGCATAGAAATATTCAGAGCATGCCTTGAAGAAAATCACCAGCAATTTTTGACACTAAAGAAATTTGTGTTTTTATGCATTTTACAAGTGTTCTTTCTTTATTCCGACGTACTTATTGACAGACCTTGTATGTGTGTTTTTTATCTAGACACACATGCAATATCAATAGATTCAGTGCAACAATATTCTTGTCAATGAAGAGTGTAATCAATTTCTCTATCCGTCTCTCTCTCTCCATCTTTTGATTTGTCTGTTTCAAACAACAAAGAGACATCTACAGCTCAGAAAATCTATATAGCCAGTTGCAATTCTGCCAAGACATTTCTATCATAGTGCTTTTGACACGATTACATCACAATAGGCCGAATAAACACTTTTTGCATTTCAGCCAGACTTGTGACCCCTGTTCACTGCCATTATAAAGCTCGGATGCGTCAGGATATTTATGAAAATATCTCTGATTGTGTTCATCAGAAAGAAGAAAGTCATATACACCTAGGATGGCTTGAGGGTGAGTAAAGCATGGGCTAATTTTTATTCCAAAGTGAACTAATCCTTTAAGACATAATCGAATGTGTTTATGTAAACCTTATGTGTATTTTAAGCGCAATGACAGGCTTTTAATGTGCATGTGCTTCGGGTGTACACGCTCAGAATTTCAGAAAAGCGCATGTCAGAATAGAATGCGATTAAAATGTTTAAATAATAAACAAATAATAAACTTTTGTGATTGTGAATAACTGCAATGTCATGTGAGTGTAACCCTACCTATGCGATAACATAATGTCGCGTAGTTCAATAATAGTATGTTCAACTGATATAATGTGCACTGTAGCATGATACTACTAAGTTTCTTAAAAAGCAGACCGTGGAGACATTTTAATCATCCACAATTGATGATTGTATGACGAATGATATTGCACACCCTTAGCTCACTGCTTTTAAATCCTACAAAAATCCCCATTTACTTCCATTATAAGAGTACTATTGCAATAGTTTTTTTGTTTTTTTTTAAAGAAAAAAGACAAGATGAAATAGGTTTTTTTTTTTTGTTACCAACATTATATTAAAAAAAAGCTGTCAACTGACCTTAACTTGAACTGAACATGGAATAATCCTTTAATGCCTTTTATCCAAAACAATTTAAATTATGAAGACGATTTACAGTTAGTGCAACACATTTGCCTGACTGTAACCCTTCATGAATGCATTACACTGAGAGTTCATTCACATATCAAATGAATTACAAGTTGTCAGGATGTTTTTTGTCTTGCTCTGGCATTAGGCGAATACAGACGAAAGATGTGCCCCTTTGGGCATCATGCCAACCCCTCCTCCGGCCATGACCTAATTTCCTCTTTCAACCATCTAGTGCCTGGCATGATGGGTCCCTGCTCTGTCTTTTCCCTGTCTCATTCTGAAATGCTAATCTGATGTCAAAACTGACTTTTTTTTCTAGAGCTGCATTTGAGTCATTGCAGGCTGTGTAAATATTTATAAATGATAAAAGCACAGTCTGAAATCATTAATGTGCCACTCATCAATTTAGCTAAAGAAGAGAACACAATGGAGTTGAAAACGCAAAAAAAGAAACACTCGATGCGCTCGCATTAAGATCAGAAAAGCCATTTTGATTGCCAGCTGAAAGGAAAAAGCCATTGTGAGGAACAAACGCTTTGTTTTGCGCAAAGCACGTATTGGAACATTAGTACTATTTACATTGACTTAACCATTTTCTTACGAGTGGATCAATGGAGTGGGGAACGCGCGCAGGGTGACTGCTGTTCTCAATCAAATGAGCTCGGAGCTTTACAACACAATGATCACATAAAGTGGTTTAAGGGCACCAGTGGTGCAGGCATTAAGTAATATTGAATTGGGGATGCAGAGGCGGGCAAGGGGGAGGAGGTTGAAACGATTACGTGGCAACTTTGTGCTCAGGGACCAAGGGGGAGGAGGTTTGTCGAGGCGGCCCAGGCCTGATGATTTAGTAATTTCTCAAAGTGGTGTAACACACTGCCTCTCAGGCCTGTCGTTCCAGCACTAAGCAGCATTAATAAACACCCAGCGCTGATGGCTCACTCCTATATGAGCGAGTCTGTCCACTGGAGTGGAACGAGTTTGATTTCAATGTGTCATTTGGGAATACCTGTACGAATTCTTCAAGAAACCTCCTGGCAAATTGAGGACAAATTCCTGCTCAAATTGAAACCGTCAAGGGATTGTTGTAAAAGAAGGACAAGAAATAGAAATAGTGAGGTAGAGGAAGAGAGAGAGGGACTGTTTAAATGAAATGGGATAAAGAGAGAATAGGTTTATTGGATAAAAGTAAGATGGCTCTGATGTTTGTAAATGTTGATTCATACACTCTAAAAAATGCTGGGTTAAAAATAACCCAAGTTGGGTTAAATATGGACAAACCCAGCGGTTGGGTTAAATGTTTGACCCAACTTGCAGGGTAGTTTTATTTAACTCAACTATTGCTTAAAAATTATTATATTGGTTACTTAAAATGAACCCAAAATAGGTTGGAAATTAACATTTATTAATAAGTTTAATAAATAACAATAAAATAATAAACATTTATTAATAAATGTTCACCTTTTAATTACTACTGTTGCCTCTAGTAATTATTAGAGGTGTGGCGAGATCTCATGCCATTTTCTAGTTGAGGTGAAAAGCTGTCTCACGATACTGCCATGGCGGAGTGTGATGGTGAAATTAGGATAGAATATACCACTGCTACGTTTACATTACGCCTCCACTGTCGTTTTGCTTATTATAGAAATAAAAACCATCTAATTCAGTTGGATAACAGTCGCTTCAATCCGATCCAGCTCATCCAACACGAGCTGCAGAGTTGTACGTAACTCAGCAGGAATCAGAGTTCACTGATCACATGACGAGAGTAAGTGACGATGACTGACAAGACCATGGCGGAGGATTTGTTGCACAACAGAGCCTAAGTGTCTGACAAATGTCTTATTTTGTAGAATGTGCACTCAGTACCGCCGCTCCCTATTCACAGAGTACACACGATCACGAAATCGAAAGTAAAACATGAGCGCGCATTCAAACGCGATTTCAATACCCCGTATTTTGAAAGCGGCTCCCTGATTCATGCAAATATCTCCCAATATGAAAGCTATCATAGGCTGGGCTGTAGTTGTAACCCTCGCTCTGTATCATAAAACATTTGGTCTCTATTTGCCCTTTGAATATTAAGAGAGTACTTTGATTATGGTTGCACCTTTTGTTTGCATTTAAGACTAAGAAAAAACTGTAATTCATTTTTATTTATTTAGTTTTTATTTCTATGATCAATTTGTGGAAAAAAGTTCAGTTAGACGGTCAAAAGTTCTGTAAAAGTATGAAATCCTACAGGAGACAAGCCAGTCAGTTGAGTTTGTAGCAAAAACTTTTACAGTGCTGGAGTATTCATACTCAGAAAGTAGAACTAAAAATGACATTCATTACAAGATGATTAGTTAAAACATTTTAAATGCACCTGCAGACTATTTTTCTAATCATGTATTTCATCATTGAGGATTTCTTAAAAATGCTGTGTAAAAATCTTGTCTCGTTCTCATGAACTCAATCTCGTGTCTCGTTTCGTCTCGTGAGCTAACTGTCTCATCACACCCCTAGTAATTATGTGTCAGATTTCCAACCTATTTTGGGTTGATTTTAAGCCAGCCATATAGTAATTTTTAATCAAGAATTGAGTTAAATAAAACTACCCAGCAGGTTGGTCAAATATTTAACCCAACTGGTGGGTCAAAACAAAAAACTAAGTGTATAGACAAAAAAACTGTTGCTACATTTATGGGCCAAAATCACAACAGCAAGCAATCAGTGCAAAACTGACATAAACATCCCCCTACTGTTATAATTACATATGAAAAAAAATACAATAAAGTATATATTCTTTGGCATAGCAGATTGCGCTGATGCATTGAGCTCTGGTGCTCATAAGGAAAATGTGAGTCCAGGTTTTGTCATTTGCCTATCCAGTTCCCCCTCTTAATTATCATTTACAATCCTTTTTCTATATTCACTATCAAAAATAATGGCAAAAACACACTTGAATAGGCCAACATACATTAGATTTGGCTAGCTGCACTGGCTCATTAAGTCCCATGATCATCTGAGCTGCATGAATGAGAATGGAGCTGATCGTTGACATGCAGGATCTAGACTAGGGTCTCCCGGTCTGTGAGCTTCTAAATGAAGCAAGATGAGAGAGCATGCAGGGGATGGCTATAAGTCACAGATCCCAGAACAGTGAAGAGCGGTGAATGAGATGTCACCCCTGGAGAACTGTGCCCGCGGTTCACAGCGCTAGCGTGACAGTGTAAGCTGCTGACGGGCTCCTTTCACAGATTACTGTAGTGAACATCCAACACAATGCAAAAGCATCTGTAGGGGATGTGAGGGTAAAGCGTGCAAAGCTTTGTCATGTCACACTGTTGGGCTTTTAACAACAAGAGCGACGCTTAAAGTCAGGATAACACTCTACAGATGTCCTGTCAAGACTGACAAATAAAACAATGGCGAGGGCCAATGCTGCGTTCAAGTGCTCCTGAGAAGCACCTACGATATGACACATCAAAAATCAGAAACAAAATATGTAAGTAACAGTGAATGAAAGCAGAAAAAAAAAACTGTTGTAACCGTAAGTGAATACACCTGTACCACTTACACCCAATCTATGTTTTATTTATGTATCATAGCATCTAAAAAATAATGAAATTGTTATTAGCTTTATATGAACTAATTACCAATTAATTACTATGTGACAAAGTTAACATTACATAAATAATAATACAAACACAAATATTAAATAATTAAAATAATATTATTTAAATACAGCACATTGATTTAAATTGACCATTTACTGCTTCCTGCCAAGAAGTTCTTATACACGGAAATAGCTATTTGTTAGCAGGACCCCAAAAAAAAGTGACCCCTTGCTTTACATTCCAGCATCTTAAGGCTGGAATACACTACACGACTTTTGCTCAGATTTTTGCCCTGATCTGCAGTCTAGATGAGTCCACAATAGTTGACAAAAGTCTGCGCCAGTCTGCACATTTTGGGCAGTTGAAGTTGACGGATTTCCCAGAAAATGTAGTGGTGTTTGATGGGCACAGACTCTGATTTTTTAGCTTCAGATTATAATTCCATCCAGTCAGAGGATATCAAAACATGTTTGATTTTTTGAGCTAATTTTAGAATACATATAATCGTAGTGTGTATGACGCTAGCTACTGAAACCGAAGATGTCCTCTATCTACCAGTGTTGCAATAAAATACAATACAAATACAACAATACAAAAGTAAATTAACAGAACACGCGTAACAAATTAGCATCAATATTTGACTCATCAGCAGAGATAAAACAACTGACTGCGCCACTCACCTCTAACTCCTGTTGTAATCTGTAGCCTCCATACCGACCGCGTCTACCCACCCAAGACTGCATCCAAATGCACTTGGCTCATTTTTTCTTTTATGACTTAACACACAGTCACTAAAACAGCTACTGCGCTCATCTCCTGCACATCCATGTTTGTTTCATCTGTTATCCGTCTCCTAGCAATGAGTAAAAGTGTTTCTGTGCGAGTTTGTTGTGTTCTGAACAAAGTCTGGTAGTGTATAATCCTCAGTTGTTTAGTGTATAATGCCCAGTTTTTCTCTGTAACCATGTATGAAGCCTAGTGTTTTAAAATCTGTTCAGATGATAAAAGTCGTGTAGAGTATTCCATACCTTTCAAAACACAGGTATAATTGTGAAATTCAGAGTGAGTTTCCGACTGGAAAAACTGATTTTACTTAGTAATTTCCGTGCATGTAACACAAATTTCTTCCAACTTCACCTGATGGCTGTAAAAAGCCTTAAACTCATATGTCAGTTTTACAAGTATTTAGAATAATAAAAAACATCCACACAGTACCCATTTGATCAATCTGCTTAGAATATGTGTAACAGACCACAGCAGCTTGTTTAGTTTCAGTATGTAAGCTGTCAAAAGGAGTTAGAGATCTACATGCCTAACCTGTAGCTAACTTGGCTTGTGCATTCAACCCTTATTTCAAACATCTGAAGTTTGAATTTCACTTCAAGCCATTTCTACACATAATTACATATCATGTTGGTTATATACACTTAAGGTACATATAATTCTGTGGTCAAAATGAGTGATTTCTAGAAGTACACTTGTAGCTCAAAACCTAGATCAGCTGAAATTATTCCTTCTAGGTATTATTTTTTATTAATCACTTCAAATGAAACAAGGCTTTGCTCAAGTTGTGCGTTTAAGTTGTGCGTTTTAATTTTAACTAATGAAACCTTTAGCAGAATCATCTTTCTTACCAAAAGCCTGTGACTAAAATCTAAATATTTGACTGAAGTCTGTGACCAAAACATCTACATTATAATATCATGATTATTCTTCAACTTCACCATAGCACAAGAACACCTTGAGCTAACTATAACATCACTATATATATGTATATACATATGATGATTTATATATAAGAACAGCCATATTAGATTCTTAGTATTCAAGCAACAAGTTCGATTTAAAACGAAGTCGTCACTATTCTCAAAACAACATCTTAAAGCGGGGATATCCTCAACTCCAGTTGTGTCTCAAATGACACACTATGCACTATGTACTCAACTTTCAAGGGTATGAATTTTATATGGTTGCTTTATTTTGTCATCCAGTGTCAGAGACTCAATAGTCCCTCGTCGTCTTCTATGCAGGGAAAGATGCAATTGTTGAGTGCATAAAGTGTCTCACATTCTGCAGTTTGTTTTTTAGTTAAATATGTGCATCATCCAGGTATTTGAAGTGCACTTGTTTCCAGTGTGAACACTCTAAACACTCTACAAAATGGCATAGAATAGTGCACAAGTACACAAATTCGGATGCACCTTACGTCTTTGGCAGGAAAACGACATATAAAGCCACATCTGCTTGAATCACAAACACATTCACAGAGGAACAACAGAAAATCAAATACTGTGCAAACAGACCCAGGCAATTAGAGTCCAGAAAGAAGCAGTCTACAGACAATAATAAACCAGTCATTATACCGCCACTGAGCTTTTCACAGCCAAACCAAACAAGCACTTCCAAAAACAGCAGTCAAAAACACATTCACACGAAGGCCGCAGTACAAAACTACCCTTGTCTCTTACCTCAAGAGCTTCCAACGTCATAAATCCCGATATTGAGAATCCGTCAATGATGTCCTCCTCAGCAGAGGTAGACTCCTTCCTCTTCCTCCTCGGTGGCCTGGGTCGTGAGGAGGAGGAGGGGTTGGTGCTGTCTTCCCTCTCAGAATCCGAGGAGAATCGAAGCACGGAGCCCCGGACATGGTTATTCCTGATCCCGTTAGACATGCGCTCCCGGTTTCGCACCGACCGAGACTTACGCTTTTTCCGGATCCCGCTGCACCGCGGGCCATCCATTTCACCAGATGACACACTCAACCGAACACTTCCTAGAAGGAGGTTCTCGGCTCAAGCTCAGATGTGGATGCAGAACTCGCACGATTCCCAACAAACACCTGTAAGTGAAAGCTTAATAACTCAACTCCAGTGAGAGATGTGCTATTATCCAAATTCCACAACTGGCTGATGTTATGTGACTTTGCTTGAAATGCACTACGCACATGAGATTCCAGAAGGATAAATGCATATATCCACAAGCACAGAAATCCAAAATAGAATCCTGTTAAGGGTTGCCAAACTGGAAAGTATCCAAACTTCCAAATTCAGCCCACGTTTAAGGAAAACAAACTGGCAGATCACTTGAAGTGTCTTCCAACGGAGCTGTAACAGGTCTCCCACATGGCTGTCCTCACGGACCCAACACTCTGTTTAAGTGCAGTCTGACACCTTCCCATCCTACAAGTCAAAGAGATAAAGAGCAGATGTTTGAAATGTTCTCTATAAGAGCCTTCCCAGAATCCCCACCCTTAGCTATACATAGGAATACATCATGCAGGCATAGGAATATAGCAATTTTCACAAAACAATTGGACTCTCTGCTAGAGATCATCTTAAGATGCTTTCCTTTTGATCTAATTCCACAATGACTACAGTCACTTTCACATTCCCATCTTCCTAGATCTTACAGTTTCTTGAAAGAAAACAAAATCTATTGTAGGAAATTATTCAGAATGTGTTCTTGCCGATTAAATACATCATATAATGAGCCATTTACAGAGCTGAGTCTAGATCTCCTGTATTACATATTCAAGAGCTTATATTTCTCCTCCTGCACAGTCATTATTCTGAGACTGCTACAGCCGGAGACAGGCGGAGTAAAATTATTCATTTTTCTTAACAGAGCTGTAGATCAAGACAAAAAATTGTCATTTTCTCACAGCAAATTTTAGTTCAACTGAGTACACTGACAGAACATTTATGGCTTACTTTCTAGTCATCTCCTCTATAGAGTTACATCTATGTACTTGAAACATCAAAAGCCACAAACAATCATTCAGCACCTTACTGATAATCTATACTAAGGGTTCCTATGTTTATTTCTCAATGTCACCAAACTATAGATAAAACACTAAAAACCTTCAGTTCAGGGTTGTCAAAGAGAAGTTTACAGGTTCTGTAGCACGGGTTCTTCTTTATATGAATAACAAGGTCTGCACAGCAGCTGAAATTATTCTCTCTAAGCATTATTTTTCATTAATCTCAAAAAGAGACAAGGCTTTGCTCAACATAATAAATTATAAAGTTGCTTAAGTTGTTTGTTTGTTTTCTACACTAATGAAGATTTTTAGCAGAATCATCTTTTTCTACCAAAAGGCTGTGGCTAAAATTTATAATGAATGATGTCATACATGATGTCAAATTCACATCAAGATCATCAATCTTCAAATTCACCAGATGACATTAACACCTTCAGTAGCTACATTTTGACATCACAATCGGCTATCATCTTCAACAAATGACAGAACACATAGGCCTACAGCATCTACTGCACATTATACAATAATCATCCATCAATTTCACTAAATCTGCAGCTACACTGACATAATCAAGCATCAATTAAAAAATTATCAGATTACATACACCTAAATTATGGTAACCAGCCAAACTTTACTAGATAACATGAACACTTACAGTAGCGACATTGACATCATAATCAATCATCTTCACCAAATCAGCTGCTACATTATGACAACATAATCAAGCATCAACTTAAAAATCATCAGATTACAATGACCGACGTTATATCACAAATAGCCATAAATGTAAACTTTACTAGATAAAGATTTTTCAACAGCTATACTGACATTATAATCAACCATCAATGTAGGCTAAACTTCACAAGATGACATGAACATCTACAGCAGCTACACCATGACATCATAGACACCCATCAACTTAAACTTCACTAGCCACCAACCTTCATCTGCCTTAAAAATCCACTGAACATCAGCCTTGCAATCTGACTTTTTCCAAATTAATTATGCATTCCAGTAACATTTTACCAACAGCAATGGTCAATAGTCCAGGTCGGCTATTATTACAAAGCTATTCCCAATCACATATCCCTTGAACCTGATGATGCCCTGTGCTGGCACTCCTGTCATACACACACGCGCGCGCGCGCGCACACACACACACCAAATATATAAATGGTTTTAATGTATTTACACTCCCTGCCAGCCCTCCCTTCACTCTCGCTGTCTTCCATGAGTCCTTTTTGTCTCTCTCTCTTTTTCTCTCTCCGACAGTAAATCTCACGCACCGTGGCCGGTCCAGCCCACAGCAGCAGCAGCAGCAGCAGCGCCTGGCACTGCCTCCTTCAGCTCTAGATCCACCAAAACACAAAGCCTGCCTTTTCTCCTGCAGGACAAAAGCAACACATGCAAAGCCTGGCGAGTGGAGAAGGGCCGTCCGAGCGAGTCATCGACATTCGGAAAGCGCGCTGCACTAGAACGGAAAACAAAAGAGAAATTTTTCCACAAACAAATAAATCCTGCAAGGAAGCGACGCTTCTCCTCTCCGCGAGTCCGTGCTTCAGGATCCCAGAGCGAGCGGGGACCGGGCGGAATGATACAGTACTGCCGCAGTGCCGCTTTACAGGCGATCCGCTTCCTCAGCGCATATAGTGCTGCGCTCTCTATTACAGAGCACTCGGTTTAAATACATGAGACATTACTTTCAGAGATTATATCTTATGTACTAAATGTAATTTAACTTACCATCCGTTTCCATTACATTGCGATCTGCGTTGATTATCAAAATAATAAAAAATCATTGTATTCTGTATGGCGCTGATTACTTGATTGATGCCTTAAATTAGGGTGCGAATTAGAGTGTTTGACTCCCGCTATTTAAAGGCTTAAAGCAGAAGTATGGAAGACGTTTTAACTCAGTAGGCTATTAATTCTACACATCCTATAAAGAGCAGTAGTGTTCTAAACGTTTAAGAAACCACAAAAGTTATATTCAACATTCCTATTACACTGCCTTTTGCACAGATTATGACAATTAAAACCATTGTATACTGTATTGCACTGATTAACTGACTTATGCATTAAATGTGGATCAATTAAATGCATTTGAGTTGATGCTTTAAAACAGGGAACATTCTCTTAATTTCCAAAGAACATTTGCTTTATAGCCTTACAATACACTGACATGAAAATTCAATCTACTTTTCATGCTGAATCACTGCAAACCAAGTCGCTTTCTTTACAGACAAGTTGAAAAGAAAAAAAAAATTAAATATTGAGAAACCTTGCAGCCTATCTGTAGTTTATAAAGCCCATTGTCCCTTTATGTTCTTCCATCTGTCCAACCACAGTGTGATGACTCAGGATTTATTGGCACCCATGAATCAGTGAAAACAATCCTGAAATTTACAGCAACTAAACTTACTGGCTTCTAATCAGACTTAGTGATTGCACAGTCTATTAAATCTTCATTTGGCAACAAAATGAGTTTTCAACCAGAACTCTGATCCAGCTAAAGAACAGCTTTAGCAAGTTTCTTTTGAACCATGGCATCTGATCAATACACAAGGCATTTCAAAGTGTTTTATATACTATGAAACACTTAAAAAAGTCACTTCATAATCAAACACTTGTTCCCCTTTAACATTTTCAGTTTACTACTACCACTGTATTGCCCTCAGGCTGTGCATGGCTTTCTATGCCTCTAATGTACAATCAATTAAGCTTTCAAACACATCATTTACGCTTACGCATTTTGAATAAGCCAGATGTTGTTACTCAATCCTTTATACTATTAATATTGCTTTCATTATGTAACATGAACAGGTTTTCCCTTTAGGCCAACTCAGGGGTGACCTAATACACCCCTGCTACCGTATCAAACCGCACTGAAACCAGAGCCTAACTTTACTTATTCAAAATGATTGTGTGGTCAAGAGGGGTACAGCTGGTGCTAGATGGAGAAAAATGCTCCCTGAGAGACTTTATGATACTCAAGGCAAACCATTTTGTGCTATATTTAGATATTTATCCATTTCAAATGGTTTTATAATGGTTTTACATTTTGACTGCATCAGCAGTTATTCATTATAGGATGTGGATTGGCATCACTAAAAAAAGTATAAAAATTGTCATGATTTTAAAATTTTATACACTAATTTAATACAATATAACATTCTGAATTGCATACTGTAATCAATGCAGTTATATTATAGGGATAAGGACACGATAGGCAAAATGCTAGAAAAAGCAGTTTTGATATCTGATTTGGTTTAGTTTTTTAAGAAACAAACATGAAATTCTCTGTAGGAGCTATTCAGCTTAGCATGACTAATTTCAACCACTTGATGTGTTTAATCCCATCTTTTACACATCCTAATAGAAAACACATAACCATTTACTCATGCCACATTCATGCCTCATTAAAAAGAGCACAATTCAACTCTTCAAGCAAGTATGCCTTTGCAACACTTTCCACAATTTAAACTGTCAAGCATCAAAATATGGATTTGTACAAGAGGTCCTACAGTGTGTTCTAGAGAGTGGGACGGTACAATACCGGGCATATTTATATAGCGTATAGATCTATGACTCTATGCTCCTCTGCCTGTGATTAATATACCAATACACTCAAGCATAATAATGTGAATGTATCAAGAAAATATGTGTGTGAGAAGGGAGGAAAAATAATGTTTCTACTTAAAATCGCAGCATTCCGCATCGCTATAAAATTTATTTTTAAAGCAACAATTGTCTCAGAGCATAACACGCATTGCTTAATTCATTCTCGTGCAATCAGGCCAATATTGTCCTCACCCCATCATTAACCAAATGCCTCATTTGCACTTTCATTAGCTATAAAGATTTTTCATTCTTTCTGGCACCCGATGGAGAGGCACTGTAACGATTTGCATGCTGTGTATCCATAGTGTTTTTATCGATGTTGTCTGAAATAACAGAGCGAGCTCTTCTATCTGCTCCCCGGGAGAGAAGGGATGTAACAGCTGTCTCCTTGACACCAGATGGGCGGGACTGATTTTTTTGTCCATTTGTGGGTTTTTAATTAGTCAGTAAAACACTCTAAATAGGCTGATGGGGAAAAAAGCAGATGATAAAATCAAATCATCCTGTGAAATATTCAGATATTTATCCATTTCTAATGGTTTAGTATTTTGATTCTGTCAGCAGTTATTCATTATATGATGTGAAGTGGCATTACTATTAAAAAAAAACAGGAAAAAGGGTATACTGTGGATAAATTCATAATCACTATTTAAAAAAAAAATTGAGATATATATTTTTAATATTAAAAAAAATATTAATTCAGTTTGAATGAATGAATGCAATGATTTAATGAGTCACTCATAAAGACTTCACTTGTTTCATTACTGGATAAATCTGCATTTTTTAACAAATCTCTTGAAGGATTCAATGACAAATACATACACTTGTCGCCACCTACTGACGTAACGGTGTAATTTATAAAAATCTTTATTATGTAGACATCAGGGTTTATATCCGAAATATAAACTTTCATCCCAGTACTTCTATGATCATTTGAATTATTGGAACACAGAAATAATGAAACTGTGTAGTTGAAAAGACTCAAGACCCAATTCGCCTACTTATACTACGCCCTAAAAGTATGTACTCTTTCTGTGAACAAAAAGTACTTACTTTTGAGTGTGTAGCAAAAGAGTAGACAAGCTTTGGGACATACTATCACGTCATACAATCGCGTCTCTGTCGCATCCTGTCACCGTAAAACTGGCCTGTCAATCATCTTACATCCTCCACATTTCATTTAGCTAATTTCCTACTGTATCGGAGAGAAATGCAGTACCACATTGATCTGCAATCGCGGGTCTTTCATGTGGAGAACTCTCCTCATATTAATGCATAGTGATGAACATTGGTATTTGCAGATGAAATATAACATGGATAACATAAATTATTTCTATCAGGTTGAACTGATTATTAGTCACTCAAACCTCTCAGCGTCGGTCGCGCATATCCGCCATGTTTGTAGTTTTTACCACTTTTTACTCGTGTTTGTAGTTCTGAACTGAATCCTCGTCCAACGCGCAATAGGTTGTGGGCAATATTAGCCTTTATAGTGTGCACGGATCCACACTTCGAAAATATACCGGAAATAGTAGACCATCCGGGGACTTTTGAATGAGTCTGGAGGGCAGGGAGTGATTTTTCTATATAGGAATCCTATCAAAAACTCAAAATTCGTATGTTTTGCGTCGTTTATGGCTGCTCAAATCAATAAAATCGAGAACCCAGAAGGTGTTTATATCGTTTACATAACTTATACCTTTTTTATAACTTATATTGTTTTTTAACTTTAAAAGTTGTCGCCTTTAATAGCGTTTTGCGTCCGCTGATACTGAAATGAATATGGATACCTGCTTACCTTATTTGTTTTTGACTTGGTTAAATATCCACATTCTTCATGGTATCGTTTGCAGGGAAGAGAAGCTATTTTATCCAATTGAATGATAATTTGGTGTTTTCACTTAAGTTTTGTAGTATTCTGTTCACAATGTTGATCTGGTTACCATGAGAACAGTGTCACGCGCTGCTGCTTCAGCCATCATATGGTAGAAAATGTCCAAATAAATAAATGTTTAACAAGCTGACAGAAGTCGATTCAACAACAAAGACAACACTTTCAAAAACACTCAGCTGATTATTTTATTGAGTGATAGGGAGTGGGTTAAATCAGTGACATTATTAGATTTGATATACGGCGTCTTCCCGTCACCTCCTCATTCCTCAACCAACTAGTGTGTTTACACGTATAAAAGGCAACAATTGTTTTCCAGTTTTTTTTTTTTCTTTGAACGATGATGTGAGCTCCTGTTGCAATTCTCGATTCAGCATAAATTACCTACAATGGTGACATTTTTCATAATCGCGACAGAAAATCTAAAATACTGCCCTAACTTTACTAGCAGAAAGGCAGCGCAATATAAACAAACCCAGACTAGAACTGAACGCGGCGTGACGGCAGCTTTACATCCTCTATATCTACCTCCTCGATGGCAGGAATGTCTTTCAATTCAGTGGAAAAGTCGCTCATCTTCATAACATAAAGATCACGTCCAACATATGTTGTGATTTTCTGTTTATACCTTTCTAAACCAGCACAGAAAGGACTTTTCTCCATCTCTTCCATTCCAATTTTCACTGCTTGCCCTCCACCGGTATTTTGCGCGTCACCAGAACCACGTGATTGCAAACAACCTATTGTCTACTTGCATTCTTTCATACAGTAACTTCATGTTGTCATATTGGAAACACAGGCTTATATTTCTGCACTGATAACACACACACACACACACACACACACACACCCACTCAGGTTTGTTTTGCTATCTTAGTGGGGACTCTCCATAGGCGTAATGGTTTTTATACTGTACAAACTGTATTTTCTATCCCCCTACACTACCCCTATCCCTAAACCTAACCATCACAGGAAACATTCTGCATTTTTACATTTTCAAAAAAACATCATTTAGTATGTTTATTAATCCATTTCCCTCGTGGGGATCGCTGGCTGGGCCCCACGATGTAGGTGATCTCAGGTTTTTATTACATCGTGGGGTCCCCACGATGTAATATAAACAAGAACACCCACACACACACACACACACACACACACACACACACACACACACACAC
>RJVU01007007.1:10046517-10078131 GCA_003731715.1 Anabarilius grahami | reverse complement strand
TTTATACATAGCGGTGGATGTGCTTGGCTTTGGAAAGCTTGTTTATTTTTAGCCCTAATGCAGTCTTAACTGCAGAGCATAACAAGTCAAGTGTATGTAAAAGTGAAGTAATTTATTCCCCAGCCCCTATGGACAAAAGAATTACCAGTGTTCAAACTCAAAGCAACAATAATGTTTAAGGAATGTTAGCATTTCTTTATATTTATATGCAGCAGGAAGCTGAGTGCAGTTCACAATACACAATACTGATGGGCCATTTACACTCAGACCATAACATCCAAGGCCACCTGCTTTCAGACAACTGTTGACAGACAAAATTACTTGCATACTAGAATATTAGAGGACATTTACAGAACTTTTTTAACATGGACTTATAGTAAAAGCTACTAAAACAGGAGCAAATAAAAGGACCATTTGTAAATCAAGGCAGAGTATTGATCAGGAAAGACCACTAAAATGAAATAAAACCGAACCCAAAGCCATAAAAGAGAATAAACAAATGTCCATCCTCTAAAGAAAAAACTGCTCAAGTAGCTACAGCTAAATAAAATTCCTCAAGATGTAGGCCTAGTGACTCTCTCCCTCGGCTCAGAATCTTCCAGACACCTATCAAACACACTGTCAGTGCAGCTGAAGTCTCTCTAGCCCAGAGGAAAACATCACACTGCAGACAATTAAAGGTTTACCACACACACACAAGAGCACCATTTAAAAGCAATTTTAAGAACCCATCTCTTGTAAAACCTTGTCCAAAAAGAAAAAAATCTGTCATCATTTACTCACTCTCATGTCGTATAAAACCCGAACTAACCCTTTAAAATCTGTCATTATGGTTTAAATGCCACTCATTCCTCTTGTTCTGTTCCCTGCATGCGCTGACAGTCACACTGTAACACATGGACCTCTGCCAGCATATTATTACCAACTTTAACAGCCATCTGTGTCTCTGACTCAGGGGATGAGGTTTTGATAACTCCCCTGTCATTCCTTGTCATTCTATCCACCGTGACAAATAAATGTATATATGTACTGTAGAGAAGTGTGAGGATAAAATCTACCATTGTAGCATTCATATCAACACCAGAATATTTATTCTTACAGTTTTCAAAAACAGTTTTCAGTGTGCTGACAACAAATTGCTATTTATGTGGATCACACCACCCTTTTAGGTTTACTAGTGACAGGTGGCACAAAGATGCAAAATCTCCCGACGTCAAATGTGTTTTTATGAAATCAAAAATTTAAGCAAACAAAATGAGATTGTAAAACTACCTCCTTCATATAAACAAGTCGAACTTCTTTGCTAATGTTATTCCTATAATAACCACTATGTCTGGAGTTGTCTTTGTCTGTATATTCTGTGGAATACCAGCACACACAGATACAGATACAAGCATGAATGAAAGAAACAGCTATATATTACATATGCATGCTGAGCATGGTTTGTTGTAATCAGCAAAATGCCATGACAAATAATTTTTTAGTGCAGAGTCCATAAAATTAACTTTTTTTCTTTCTTTTTTTTAAGAAAATTTGAGTTGTGCTTGCCCATGCAAAACTCATCAAAACTGGGTGGTTTCCAGGGCATTGATATGTGGTTGCTACAGTGTTCTAGATCAAATTTGGAATGCTTGTTTGGCCTTGACCTTGTTTTAAATTTTTGAGTGTTTTTAATTAAAAAAAAAAATCATTTAGAGAACAACGGACAGAGAGAACGATGGATGGATGGACAAATGGACGGACGGACAGACGGATGATGGATGGACAAATGGACAGACAAGACAGATGGATGAATGGACAAATGGACGGACGGACAAGTGGACAGACGCATGGATAGATGGACAAATGGAAGGGCGGATGGATGGACAAATAGACAGGCGGATGGATGGACAAATGGATGGACGGACAGATGGATGGTCGGACAAATGGACGGACCGGACAAATGGACAGGCGGATAGATGGACAAATGGACGGACGGATAGATGGACAAATGGATGGATGGACGGTGGATGGACAAATTGAGAGACGAATGGATGGACAAATGGATGGACGGATGGATGGATGAATCTATCTATCTATCTATCTAACTCTCATTGGAGTATTAGTACACTGCAGTAGACTGTTAGTACACGTAGGTTAGGTTTAGGTGTTAGTGTTCGGGTTAGAGTAAGTTGACATGTCTCTGCAAAGTTACTTATAGTCAGTAGAAAGGCTGTTGGGAGAGCAGACAGTTAACTAATACTGTACTATTACTCTAATGAGAATTTGAAGTTGACATGTGGTTGCAGAGTTACTTATAGTTAGGAGAATGTCTAAAGTGGACTATCGAAATGAAGTGTTACCAAAAATTCTGGCACTACATGTTTGATGCTCATATTTAGTCCGCATCTGGCTATTTTATTTCAGCAAATATCACCAACATGTCTTCTTGTCTAGCAATTTGTGTTGATGGGTGATCTATAAAAGCCTGCCTTTGTTTAATTTACAGTGAGTAAAAGATGGAAAGTTAAATGGGTAAAACAGCTTCCCTAAAACAGTGTCAAGGGTGAACGTGAAACATTCTGTGACCCTACTGTGAGCCTGTCATTCAGTGCATCAACACTGCTCCATTACCTCCTGCACCCTCTTGTCAAGATTACAAAAAAGCTTTTACTTCAAATGCATGTTTAAGGGTTTTCCTCACAGGGCTTTGGGAGGAATAAATGGAGGGGGGAGGAGTGGGAGAGGAGAGGATGGATTGTGGAAGAGAAGTAGAAGTGCTATGTTTTTCTTTCACCGTTTTACGGCATGAAAGGAAGTTCGCAACACTCTGCTTCCTGTCATACATGCTGCACTGGGTCTGCTGAATGTCCAATAACAGAAGGACCATTAGCTCAAAGCATGTGTCGGGGGGTGTGCGCACACAGGCGAGTTGAAAGAGACACAGATGAGCAGCCCAAAACTATTCCTCTTCCCTGGCACTGCGACATTCAGCCATCTGAATACACAATTTACATAGAAATATGTAAATATGGCATTTTCTCTCAGCCCCCATCTTGAAAGCACGCACACACACGTACCCGAACCAGGCTAATTGTTCCTTTTAAGAGGCAAAATGAGAACAGTATCTCATTGTGCAGGCAGACGATGGAGAGAGAGAGAGAGAGAGAGAAATAGAGGGATCTCTCTGGAATAGGAGGCAGGGATATTTTCCAATTATTCAGCCTTTCTCTGCTATCCCAGAGGGCAAGCTCTGGAGCGCGAGAGAGGCAAAGAGAAAGTCGCACTCGTTTATTAGTATTAGGGGCCTCTTCTGTTTTTCCTCCCAGGCCTGTGGTCCCGAACACACACACACACACAGAGACACACACACACACACAGAGAAAAACGTACAGGGTGGCAAATGGAAGGGTATTAGGGGAATTAAGAAAACCACAGAGGCCCCAAAAAGTATTTGGATACTTAAATCATGTTCAAAATATATGAATATCATTTCTTTAGATACTAAAATCAAACCAAGAGGCATTTATTTTAAAGAAAGATAAGTCAAGCCACCTTTGTACAATACAGGGCTGCGTTTCCAAAAGCATCGTAAGCCTAAGTTGATCATAGAGACCATATGTGGCAAATGTTTTACGATCAACTTAGGCTTATGATGTGAATCAGCTATCAAAAAGCTCAGCAAAAAACAGTGGTGTCATCAATCTTTGTTCTCATCCAATAGTATTAGTGCAGTCAAATCAATATTACTGAATATTATTTTAAACCCATAGTCAATTTGCTCAAAATGCGACAACAGCCCCAAACTCAAAGCTACATCACTATTATTTGTGATTTGGCAACATGTGACCTGAAATGATATCTGCGTTAAAAATTTATTATAAAATGGATAATGCTGGTAAATACAGCACTTCTACATCTCAACACTACTGTATTCAGCACCATGCTGAAATACAATATTGTAATGGGTATGATGTAAAATGCATGTTCATCTCACATCTGTGTAGAATATATGGCTGATTGGTATGTCTGCCTTCTCTCCAACCATGATAGACCAGAGGTGGTCTGTGCCCTGTACAGACACATCTGACTGTATATTCAGTGCCTTCTCTAGCACTGCATGTTGGCATTACTGTGATGTAGGTTATTACATTACCTCAATGACTGCAGCGGCTGCTGTACAGAGATGAAGCTGTACATCAAACCTCCACACATCTCACCAGAGCTGCAATTCAAAGACCTCTTCCTTGATTTTCTTTCGGTCTGTCTATCTGTGTGGACAAGCGGTGAACGTGATTTCAATAAGTACAAGTTCCTGGATCAACATCTTTGTTGATCCTGGAACAACATTCCAAGGAACCAATCAGATTTGAGGGACAAGTTTACAGTTTATGTCAAATTTAGGCTTACAACCAGGGTTAGGTGCTTCTGATATTCACCTATCATTTCTCTCTGATTTCAGGGATAAGTTATGGGTAGGGTTAGGTTTAGGGGTAGGAATATAGGTTAGGACTAAATTTTCAGACAGGATGTTGTTCGAGGATCAACAAAATATATCTTACTTGGCAAAATCACGGTGACTGTGGACAAGCATCCATCCAGCATCCTTTTGAAAAATAGAATTTGCATCATTGGGTGAACTAGTCCCAAAAGTTTATCTTTTTAATTACACAAAAAATAAATTAACATTGGTACATTTTGTTAGAATTATGCTTTAATAAAATTAAATACAATAAAGGGGATAAGAAAAATAAACTTAAATTAATAGACTTAATTTAACGGGTTAGTTCACCCCTAAAAATTAAAATTTTGCCATAAATTACCTACCCTCTTGTCGTTCCAAACCCATAAAGTTCCAAACCCACCCACGTCCGTTCTGTCCAACATGTCAAATCGGACGAAAAAAAGCCGACGAGGACCAACTTCAGCCGACGGTGTCGACCGACGAACAAAAACTCCCCGACGGCCGACCATCGGCTTGGTGTGTTCCGGGCTTTAGACTTTCGTTCATCTTTGGAACACAAATGAAGAACTTTTTAATGAAATCTGAGAGCTCTATTGACAGCCTATAACTACCAGTTTCAAGCCCCAGTCTGCGCCAAAAAAAAACAAATCAGAATTTACCACTATTTACAAAATATTAATCTCCAACGCGCGTTCAGGAGAGCATCACGTGTTGTGTTGGCGCAAGGGCAGACGTTGCTCAGTGAACGCGAGCATAAAGTGGCGGGTTTTTTTGCACAAACAAAGCACTGTGGTTGCTTCATAATATAGGCTATATAGCAGTGGCGAGCGGTGACTTTTTTAACCGGGTATGCTGGGTGGTGAGTCATGAAAAAATGTGGCCGATGCAGAATTGAATGGATTTTACATTGAATGGACATTCTAAAACGCTTAATGTAACGTACTAAGGCAGTGATATTAACTGACCAAACTCAGTAAACACCATACTAATAAAGTATACTGTGTACAGAAAAGGAGATGAGCCCAGAATATGAACGCAATTCGTTTAATTAGCCTACGCGTTGCGTTTTCCTCCCATAGGAAACCGTTATAAAGAAAAAGCTTTTAACATCGCTTAATGTAGCCTAGGCTTCATGACAAATAACATCAAAGCGAAAAGTATTTCTAATATGTTGGACCTTTTACTGCGAGTAGCCTACATTTACCTGTTGAGACGTGCCTTCACAAACACCTGTAAGAGCTTCTGTGATGTTTAGGTCGACGGAGGCGCAACATGCGAAAGGTGCGTTTGCAAAATATGCTGTATTTTTGTAATCCGCTAGGTGCCGCTAGTGTCACACAAACAATATAATTCACCATGAAACGAATCAGTTTATGACACAGATCTAAATCAGACACAACAAATAAAAAACACCATGGCGTCAATTTAAATGTATGCCATAAGTATTTTTTTTTACTAATAATTAAAAATAAGTATAACATAATTAGTATTAGCAGCCTATTATAAATAAAAAATAAAAAGTAATTATAATAAATATAAGGAGGCTATAATAAATAAAAATATTATTCTTTAAAAAATAAGTTGAAATTGTGCAAACTGACTTTTAGCAATCGCAAAGACTATCGATTAACATACTCTGATAGGCCTAGTTACAGTAGGACTGTAGAAGTTTTCTTTAAAAAATTCTCTATGGAGAAAATGAAATACTATGAAAATAGTTTTAGTTATGACTTGTTTCCCGATTTGGCTAAGTCTAGTTAGATTAGTATCAAATACAATGTGATTTTCGGTGATCGAGATCTGGCAGCAGCTCATTTTTCCTCTTGGGCGAGCTATCAGCTCATAGCTTATCCGCACATGTAAACTCGCATAGACCAGCAAACCAATGAGAACGCGCGACAGTGATGACGCTCCATAACAAAAGCGTGAAGGCGCAAAAGCTGCTGTAGATCAGCTTACCCGGAAGTCTCCATAACTGGCAGATTTAAGGAAAATACCGTCGTTTGGCAAATAAATAAATTACGGACAGTTACATATGCATTACCAATCATGTAGGCTTTATGGTACACATCAAACAAGGGATTTAATAGTAATTTATAATGTTAATATTAGTTGCAGAGTCCACGAATGGCTTGGGTATGCAGAGCATTCGCAGCTTATATGGACCGCACGCCACTGCTATATAGCCTACGGTATATCGACAATAACGCTTTTCTGGGACAAGTGGATTTTTTGAAGGGACAAGTGAAAGAGAATTAGCCTGATTAAAAACGTCAATAGCAACAAAATACCTAGGGAATCACCAATAACTATGGAGTGATTCTGATTTTATTACATTTAGTGTAAGTGGCAGCACACAAAGAAACTCAGTTAACATACTGCAGTAAAAATCCAAAATGTGTAGTTTTATATCTTATGGCACAGTAAGCAACATCACACAACCAAGAGTGCTGTTTTTCTTAAGTAACATCACCACTGAAAATGTGACCCTGATTTCATGCAAAAGTTCAATAAACAAGCAGGGCCTATAGTTAATTTTAATGTCACTTACATTTTAGACGCGATATGGTTTTGTTCTATTTCAGCAGCGAAAATAGTTCCAAACAAAGATCCCGCAGGCTTTGCAGCAGAATCATATCATCTCACAGAAACACTCAGACGTTTATCATTCTGTATGATGCAGCGTTTTGAACGAATCGGTTGAGTCAAAGATTCAATGACCCATTCATAAGCAACTGCCTTATTCTTGAATGAATTGGGCATTTGATAGAATCATTTGAATGAATGACTCAATGACTCATTCATTAAGACAGTCTCTTGCCGACACCAACTGGTAGTTTAGTTTCATGTATAAAAATCAAATCATTTTCCCCCCAACATTTCAGTGTAAGTGATTTAATTTGATTGGTAACAGCCCTATAGTGTCTCATAATTCTAACTGAATTTATTGTTCAAATTTAATCATTTGAAATGAAAGATGAAGCATACATGTAATAAGATTTTGGGCAAAAAATGCCCTTTATAAAGGTGAAAAAAATGCACTTGGGGTTAATATCCCAAATGTGCAGATTTAAAATGATTTATTTGCAGTGCAGTAAATCACAGGGTTCGAATTTTCTATATTTAAGTAGAAATTGAGCTCACTACATCATTTTCATGAAAACAACTTTAATGTGTGCTGGACAAAGACAGTATTCAATTATTTCTTCATTTTCTAATGTCTCACAGCAGCCAACAAGATGCTTTATTTTATCATTCCTTGTCTATAAATAGAGACGGAAACTGAAACAGCGATAAGAGAAAAGAATAAACAAAGCACCTTGTAGGGAAGAAGTGACATCCTGATTCTTGATCATTTTCAGCAGGTAAATAATTTTCCACAGAAAATTGTATGTCTATGTCATTGGCTTGTCAGGCCTATTGTCCTTGAGCAATGATGCTGCCTGCTTGCATGTCTGAGGGAAAAAAAACACCCATATCACAATGAGAAACAAATTGCACTGTCGCTCTGAATGAATTGAGTGGACAGAAATCACAGGTTTCCTCCACTAAACCTTTGACTGAGCTGCGGCTGTGAATTGCTTTGATGCATGCCATAAATCCAGGAGTGGGATGTATTTTTGCATCCGGAAAAAATGAAGAGAAGACCGGCACATTTCTGCAGTAGTTTTCACAGAGAGTGCACTCTATGTGTGCGTGCCGAGGAGGAGTTCAGGAAGAGTCAGAGAATTACAGGCTATCATAGCCAAGTGGGTGTCAAATTATCCTTTCAGCGCATTTACACCATCACATGTTCTTCTGTGTGAGTGTGTGAGAGTGTGTGTGCCCCCTAACCCAGCTGCATCTCCACTGTAATGAGCTTCACTGAAGATGGAGAGAGGGTGTGAGAGAAAAAGAAAATCTGTGTATGTGTGTGTGTGGTGATAGCACAATACCATGTCAATAAGCACCAGTTTTTAACTTGTAGGGTGAATTCAAGGTGATTGGGACACTTTTTGCCGTTGAGAAGAATAGGAAAAAATGTCCCAATAAACCTTAATTCACCCTATTTTAATGGCCAATTTATTACTCTGACATGTCTATAATTTGTATGTACCCAATTTTACTTACTTTAAATGTATATATATTTTTAACATTAAAAATAGACTATATTATATTTAAAAAATAATAATAATACACCATGTCAATAAGAACCAGTTCTGAACATGTATTCTAATGGCCAATTTAGTGACTATACTGTCACATCTCCATCTGCTCATCTTCAACAGTCCGGTTATCTAGTCAAAGAATACATTTCCCAGCATTCCTCCTGTTTATCACCTGCACTCGCCTGACCATCACCCACCTCTGTTTCCCATCAGCACTCCAATCTGCAACAGGATAAGAGCACACACCTCACAGTTACTCTTGGTCTGGTCTCAACTATGGACAACAAGCTACTTAGCCACTCTTTGGATCTCCCTGTGATTCTCCAGCGATCTCCTGTAAGCTACTCTTTGGAATATTACACATACCTGTCTACTCACCATACTTCTGTGAAGAGGTATGTGCTCTCTCTACACTGCCGCTCCAGTCATCATTGCTCTGCTATCATCCTGGTAAAGGAAAAGAGACTCAGTTCATATTCATCTGCTCATCATTATTCTCACTGTTCCATTACTCAGCTGCTTGCTGTTAAATTCATCACCATCAATAAATACCCTGTTTAGGTTTAACCTTATTTCTTTCTCTGATTCTGGTGTTCCCTAAAATATATAATTTAGGCATTTACAAGGTACAGTCAATTGTCAGAGTAATTAATAGGCCATTTATTATTATTATAATAATTATTATTATGTATTATTAATAATAATAATAATAATAATAAATGGCCTANATCTGACAAGTGACTATACTTTGTAAATACCTAATTTTATTTTAATTTATATGTAATTTTATTTACATTTAATTTATGTCATTAAAAATATTAATATATTAATTATATTATTTCTTAAATAACTATGAAAATAGAAATTGATCTATTTTGATACAATATACACTTTGGCACTGTTAAAGGGTTAGTTCACCCAAAAATGAAAATAATGTCATTAATTACTCACCCTCATGCCGTTCCACACCCGTAAGACCTTCGTTAATCTTCGGAACACAAATTAAGAGATTTTTGTTGAAATCTGATGGCTTAGTGAGGCCGCCATAGCCAGCAATGATATTTCCTCTCTCAAGATCCATTAATGTACTAAAAACATATTTAAATCAGTTCATGTGAGTACAGTGGTTCAATATTAATATTATAAAGCGACGAGAATATTTTTGGTGCGCCAAAAAACTAAATAACGACTTATTTAGTGATGGCCGATTTTAAAACACTGCTTCAGGAAGCTTCGGAGTGATATGATTCTTCTGTGTCGAATCATGATTCGGATCGCGTGTCAAACAGCCAAACAGCTGAAATCACGTGACTTTGACGCTCCGAACTGCTGATTCGACACGCTAATTCATAACGCTCCGAAGCTTCCTGAAGCAGTGTTTTGAAATCGGCCATCATGAACTGATTTAATCGGCCACATAAACTGATTTAAATATGTTTTTAGTACCTTTATGGATCTTGAGAGAGGAAATGTTATTGCTCCCTATGCAGGCCTCACGGAGCCACCGGATTTCAACAAAAATATCTTAATTTGCATTCAGAAGATGAACGAAGGTCTTTCGGGTGTGCATGAGGGTGAGTAATAAATGACAGAATTTTCATTTTTGGGTGAACTAACACCCAATTATAATAATTTTTTATAATTTTTATGAAAATAAAAAAATATTGATATTTAACTTTATTGTCTATTTTAATGCAATATATACTGGGAATGCTAATAAAGCTGTTTACAGTTGACTGTATATGTGTGTGGGAGACAGAAAGAGTGAGAGTATAACACTTGTTTGTGACCACATTAACATCTCTGTGTTCACTGTTGGCTCCCCTTGCATCATGCGTCAGGGCTCTGTGTGTGAGCATCTCCTAAAGTCCTGTCCAACAAACAGAGTAGGAGGTTATAACTGCAAAGGAAAGATGAACCCAATAAACAAGAACTTCTTAAAACAAAGAACAAAAGAACAAACAGACAGAATAATGTTTGCAGGCTAAAATTTGAGAGGGTTTAAGCCAGAAAAAAGGCAGTAAAACAATACAACATAAAGGTGCATAGCACATCTACAACTGCATGATGACATTTTGGCAATAAGGAGTGAAACCTTATTGTGTGTGTGTGTGTTCAGTGGCCTTAAATTAACATCTGAAAACTTCAATTCTATAAAAGAGAGAAAAGATCTTAAAGAGTGATTTAGAGTGACAAACAGACTCAAACGAATGAACATAATATGCTAACCTTGTGTTTTTAGGCAGACAAAAAGTGTAATAGACTTAAACTGCTGGCATTTCCATGTTATCGGATTTTGAATAACTTCTGTGATTCGACACCAAAAGACAAAACACTATACTAATGCGGTCACCATGAAAACCATGTCTGTGCAAAGGTAAGCAAAGACATTATGCATGAATGTTTAAGTAATGGCCAGTTGTTTAACTCTTATGGGTCATTTTCACTCAGTTTCAGTAATATCGCGTTTAGTTTAGTCCGCATCAGTATGAGAAGTCACTTCAATTATATCTGACAATTTTCTGATATGACAACATAACCGTTTCATTTTTATGTAGTATTATCTATAAGGAATTTAAAAATAATGTACTTATCCCTTTCTCCACAGCCTCGATTTAAAAAAATATGGCCAAACCAGCCAACAAGGCTGTTTAATTCATCCTAAGGTAATGAACTGAAAAATTGATCCAATTTTCATAATGGTTTTCAATGACCTTACAAAAAATTTCACTTCTCTGTTATATAGCATCATATTAAACAGTTCAGCTTTTAATGCTGACCTAACACGGCCATAAATGAATCATTTAAGATGATGGGAGAGCAAACTATAAAGTTCAAAAGCTGAAACATATGGCTATCTGAAATTTAATGTGTATTCATAAGATAAATGAAGCCGTGTTAAAGCAGGACAGTGGCCTTTAAGGATAATGGAAGGATACTGCTCATATAATTTTAAGGTTTTGGCATTTAAAATGAAACACATCACTAGTAGTACATGTTAGATCTACTGCTTTTAAGTAAAGTTTTAATAGGGTGATCATATTTTATTTCATTCATATGAAAGGAGTCCTCAAATTTTTTTTTTTAGGGCACATCTGGTGTCAGATTTTTTTTTCCCCAGCCAGCTTTTGTTGCTTTTCTGTTTAAGTAGTGAAACTGGTTCACAGTTGAAGGGTAATGAACATCAAAATAAGTTTATTAGTGATTTCATTACAGGCAGAGCGGTGTTTGTATTCTAAAACCTCAAGGTGAGAAACTTGACCTCCTGCCAGTATAAAAGGTGCCCTTAAAAAGGAGGCAGTCACATTTGTGTCAGCTCTCATTTGAAGCATGGGACACATCTGAAGGCTTTTATTGTTATCTTTAAAAAGGCCATTGTCCTCTCTCTCCAGGCCTCAATCAGCACTATAAAAATGACAGCAAGTCGACGTTACAGAGATTTAGGGCAGACGCAGCGGGCTCGGTTTTCCTTCTCTTCCCCTCTAATGAGTACAGTTTGTAGTCTCAGAGCTCCGGGCACATGAAGGCTCTGATAATGAGAGAAACAGCCGCTGGGGAAATCCTGTCTCACACAGTGTCATTCAGGTCTGCCTTGTGCATTTCCAGGCTCTGTTCTCTGAGGGCACACTTCAGATTACTGTATTCTTTATAGACTTGTTGGTGGTGTTTGCTAAGGCAAGTATCAGTATTACTAGTACTCAGTGTTAGTGGTTTATTCAAATCCCTAACTCTAAGTATTCAACTTTAGTGTGTAACTCATAACCTTACTTTTTGTACTACAGACATGAATCACACCTCAAATCATATGATTTGTTGACAAGAAGTGAGCTAGTAAGTTTCTATGTGATTGGTTGTCAGTCAATAAACCATTAAAATAATATCAAAACAAAACAAAACATTTTTTTTAGACTTACATTGAAGGAGGGACCTGAGTCAGAGACATGGGTGTGGGCTCTTTTTAGACATTGGCTGCATTCCAGTTCACTTTTTTATGCCCTTCCCTTGCTAACTTCACTCAGTCTCTTTGACTCGGGCTGCGTTCCACTCCATTTTTAGACATGCACTCGCAAACTTCCCTAAGCACTTCCCCTCGGAGGAATCCCTGCCTCCACTTTGAAGTGCATTCCACTTCATGAAGTGGACGAGGGAAGTTTATATGGACAGACCATCGCTCCCTTGATTTTGACAGAGGGAGCGAGTCTACTTCATAGGCTCTGTCCCAAATGGCACCCTAAACCCTCACGGTCTTCCTCTGAGTCCGCACTTTCACGACGTAATGCTGCTTTGACTGCCGGGTAAAGTCCTCTGTGTAGCTCACAGTCTTGCGGGCTCAGCAGAAGTGCGCATCGAGGGCACATAGCAGCCTCAAAGGGGCCGCTCACGAGCACCCTTCTTTAAGCTTAAATGACGAATGGGACACCCTACGGTCTTGTGAAAGTGGACCGAAAGACTGAAAGTGCACATGAAGTGTGCCATTTGGGACAGGGCCATATTTACACTTCAGGTAGCTCTATATACCACAATACAACACGATTGTGACGTCACCGCATATCGCGTTTAATTTACCCCACCACAAACAACTCTATGATATATTGATATATATATATATATATATTTTTTTTTTTAAATATTCAAAACAACCCATACACACCTATATACATATAGAATGCTGCATTCAACAATTTTGTAAGGGAAAAATAAATTAATAATAAATCAACTCCATTGCGGATTTTCATCGAAAAAGTGAAAGTGCCCTCGCGATTTCTACCGTGGGCGAACATTCACACCCCCTCAACACCTCAACACCTCAACACCCCCCCACCCACAAACAACCTTCTCAGCAACTGCTTTAACAAAATGTATAACATCAACAACAACAAAAATAAAATGAAAATAAAATACTTTGGCCTACTCCTTTTTTTGTGTGCTCAGATCCATCAAGCCTGAAAACCAAACTCCAGTTACTGTAATCAGCATTCCCTCTGTCCAAGTTGCATTCAAAGGTCCTGAGAGGTCAAGCTTCCTCCAGACAGGAAGATGGTTAAATTGGCTGCCCCCTCACGATGCAGAAGGGATGACACACAATCTCAGCCACCCTGCAGATTCAGGAAGGTTAAGAAAAAAACTGTGAATCTAAAATTATTTAGTTTTGTGCTTTAATTCAATGTCTGGGTCTTTAACAATGAGACAAAAGGCCGTTTTTGATATTTATGAATACAAAAGATTTGGTTGCAAATGATGCAATGGTGTTTTTTTTATAAAGTCCTTAAAATAAATCTTACATGGCTCTTTGCTGAAGGTTCCAGGAATATTTAGGCCCACCTCTGAGACAGGCACTCATTAGTAAGGGCACTGAAATGAAAGAATTGCACCTCTTTCTATCTCCTCTTGCAATGATCATTAGTGGAGCACAAGAGAGGAGGAGAAAAGAATAGGTGCTGAGTCATGAGTGGAGCTGTCACAATAGTGCCAAAGCAGCTCTCTGCTCTGAGACCATCGCCTGCTAAATCAGTGATAGTGCTAAACTAGCCTGTGAGAACAGACCAGGAAACACAGCTCATGAGCCAGAGCATGCTTTATGATTCTTGCTCAAATCATGCATTCATCCAAAAATAGGCTTTGGCTCATTTTTAGAGTGTCTTAGTTTAGTCATGGAGAAGTGTCTTAGTAGAGTGTACATTTCTGATATTTGGCTCTCCTTAAATGTACTATATATATATATATATATATATATATTGTGTGTGTGTGTGTGTGTGTGTAAAGGAGTTTAAATTGTTAGTTAAATTCAGCATAAATTGAATTTATCCTGAAGTGCAATTGGGCTAGTTTTTAGAAGCAATTGGGCGGGTTTTGTTGTGAAAACCTGGCAACCATGTTAGCAGCAGAGTCTCATATCTCGTCCTAGTAAGTCGCATCATTGATTTCTCCGTCTTAAAACTAAGTTTGGATTGTTTTCAAGGCCAAGTTTAAACTTTAAACTACACAAAAGTTTACTCATTTTGTCTGTCAACTCCTAGTTGTGTATTTGTGACGATAAGATGAAGAGTGTGTTAACTGGCCTGCTTGTGAACTCCGAACCTGTTTATTTCATTTAAGACTTCTCATGCAACATCGATGCACTGTATGCTAATCAGACTTTTGGTCCTGTTTTTCCCAGGTATGTGTTTTATTCGGCTTTGTCATGTTCTGTATTAAAATATCAGCCCTAGTTGAGTGTTAGCTATTAGCACACTTGCTGTATGCTCTCGCACGTGCTGAAGTGTGTAACGTTAACTGCGCCATTTTAAGGCTGCTTCTTCCCTTTATATATTTCATTCATACAAAATATGTAAAATATTGGTCACTTAAGTTCATAGTTTCTCTTTATTTATGTGAATTGATGAGAACAGAGAAAGTGTTTTATATTTTATTTTACTTTAATGTATGTTTTATTTAGAATTTTGTCCACTATATTCACGATCACTTTGTAAACTGACTTCTCATGCAACATCGATGCACTGTATTCTAATCAGAATTTTTGGTCCTGTTTTCCCCGTTTTGTCTGTCAGGCCAAGTAAAAAAAAAACCTTGAGTGACCATCCACCTGATCAGTGTAATCCATCAACACACACAGTCACATATATTATTTTTTGTCAGATGCTATCTATATTGAAAGGTGTAGAATGCATGAATGAACAGGTTAGTCAAAAAACACATGAGGAGAAGCATTGGGATAATCAGCAATCAGACATTCGCATTCTGATGGTTTTCTATAAAGTAAAAGCAGCGTGAACATTCATTAAAGCATCTCCTTTTGTGTTCTACAGAGGAAAGAAAAGGGTTTGGAACAAAATGAGGGTGAATAAACAATGATTGAAATCTAATTTTTTGGGTGAACTATCCCTTTAAGATGCAGTTGTAAGTGTTTCTGAGTGGAAGGGCACCTCCACAGACATGCTCTCGAGTGGCCACTGCCCTTGTCATGCCTTTGGATCGGACAGAGAGAAAGCTCTGTTCACAACACCAGTGGACAAACACAAGGCGACACTATTTTTCTGTGCCTTCCAATCAAAATTTAAAATGTTCCTATAAAGTCTCATCTCCAAAACTAATACAAATGCTGTCTCAAAATCTCATTTGACATGCGATTCAATGCAGTTGTACGCTGACAAATGGACAAGCCGATCAGATTTGGTGACAGACGGATTTTTCCACCCTTTAGTAGCTTTGATTTCATTTCACGGAGCTGAATGAAATGTGAGTCAGACGCTTGAACATCATCTATCACAATTCAGTATGTCAATGGCAGCCTGACACAAATTCTCATTTGTTTGATGGCCACGAGCAAATGCATTCAATTAGTTGCAATGAATGGTGGGGCTGACTCTCTGCCGCTCACATGCTGCTGTCTGAGCGACAGTCTCTCACAATGGTTATCAGAACCTTCCTTCCTGCCCTTTTTATGTCAGGCTTTGAATCAGACTGAATCAGCCTACTCTTTTGAAGCTATTTGAGACACATTCACATAAACAGTTCTGCCACTTTTTCAAGCTGTATTTCAGGAAAAACAAATCTTATTCTTATTACCACCTACAATCTAATTTAACCAACAAATGTGTGAAAATTGTACCTTTAGGTGTACAACAGCTTGTCACTAGGGCAGTACATTCAAAGGGAAAATGTTTGCACCTTTTTTTTAAAGCCATGTCAGCAGCAGGACATCTTCATAATGTGAACAAAGTAACAAAAGTCATACAATAAAAAAGGCAGTGGCTATTAAGTGCAAATAGTTGTAGATGCTATTTAGACTAAGTGAAAATAGCAATATATTCTATTTACACTAAATGACAATAGCAGCATTTTATTAGTGATACGCTATTTACACTAGGTGAAAATAACGATAGATTCTATTTACACCATGTAAAAGCATCCGTTCTTTGAAATAAGAGTAGTAATTAGATGCTATCTATACCTTATATTGGAAGATACCATTTGCACCTCAGTATTTTTGTACATTAACAGGATGCAATAATCATAGAGTTTAAATGATTATATTTATTAAAATTATTAAATGGATGCTGCCTTATTGGGAGAATAAAACCCCTTCACCTTCCCCTAATTTTAATTGTAATTTTATTAAACACTAGTTCGCAGTTTATTTCCATTTTTAGAACTTTATTTTAATTATTTTTGAAAATAAATGCAAGCTCGGCAAAAGACAGATTCGAACCCTCCTTGATCACGTTGAAAGCCATATCTGCAAGCCTTACTTGCTACTGCTTTACCACGTTGAATTCTGTGCTTCATTTTTAAAACTTGAGTGGCCCAAGATGCTATTTGCACTTGGTGTAATAGACACTCTAAAAAAAATAAATAAAAAAAAAGTGTATAGTTGACCATATAGGGCTAGATAGTACACTCCCTTAGAATAATCAGCACTTTCTTGACATCTTGAGTGGGGGGTAGGGGTAATCACTTCATTGGCGTTATCAAGTGGGCACCCTCCTTCCTTGGCTCCTTGGTGTTTTGTTGATAGGCCCACGACATGTCCAAAGGGCTCAACAGTGACACCTGGCATCCCAGGTGCGCCCCTCCAACACGTAAATAAACAGTGTGATTATACGCAATTTATTCTTAAGCTTAAAAAGTATGAGCTGGTTTAGGCTGGTCCTTAGCTGGTCATGAGCTGGTTTAAGATGGTCAAGTGCTGGTCCTAAGCTGGTCCTGAGCTGGAGCTAGTTGCTTAGGACCAGCTTAAAACAGCTCAAACCAGCTTCCATGCTTCAAAACATACCTAACCAGCATATGCTGGTTTTTTTTCAACAGGGTATTTGGCGTGCTGTCTGAGGAGAGGGCTCCGAGTTTGGCATTTGGCCCGAACCCAAAGTACTCCTCTCGTATTGCTGGCTGTGGTAGAAACAAGCCAAGAGTGAGGAGTTGGGGTGGTAGAGGGATGCTAAAACATGTCCAGGAAAGCTGGTGAGTCGACTTTGTATATACAGTATATATTCCTCTCATGCTGATATGTTAGATTTGGTAATTGCTGATGACAAGTTGATTGGATAGATCATTTGAACATGCTCCTCCCGAACTTTGTTAATGAAACATCTTGTGGTGTTGCAAAGTGCCGGTCAAGCAGAAAATTACAATACAATGGAGACATGTTTTGAGACTGGTGTTGTGCTGAATTTTTACACCACGGGACACACAAATCGGATCCGAACAGTTGCGATACACAGTGTGGACATTCAATTTAGATTAGATTATAATCGCATACATAAATAATCAGATTTAGACTGACAGTGTGAACATAACCTTAGTGAATGAACAGCCTATTTCAGTTTCAGGCTTTGGTCTCTTTTCTGCACATATTCCCCAGTAAACTCTAGATGACCCAGGAGAGGTCCCTGTGGAACACTGCCATCATATCTATTATTTATGACATGGTTGTTTAAGGATGTTATTGCAGGATTTATGGAATAAACTATGAGGTATTTAGAGCATAATGTCCATGCATGTTAAATCTCATACTCTCTTTTATTCTCATGTTTCCCTCTCAGGTATCAGTTACACACTCACGGTGATATTTGACTTCGAAGCAGTTTAATGGAAATGCTGACCCAAACCAGTACCCTGAGAGATGAGTAAAACAAAACCCTGTTCCATTTGGAGTTGAAACACAAAGAGAGCAACAGCCTCAATTTTACCCAAAGCCTTTAACTACAGGACAAAGTGGAAATGTAGTCTCGGGGGCCGGCCTTAATCTTGAAAGAGTGATTAAGAATGTTTTGTGTTGGCGGTACTCGACAGAAAGGTTCCTTGGTGAGTGATGCTTGGCTGGGCTCTATACAGGCCCCTAATCACACTCATCCATCTGGCCCTTCATAATTCCCTGATTTATCACAATATTGCAATAAGGTTCTTAAGCTCTCATTTTCCAGTCAAAGCGAGAGCCATAATTTAATTTCTCCTCTGCGAGGAGTTCATATACGGGATCTGGGACGAACGTTTATCCTGTTGACATGGGAGGAGCAGATATATGCTCACCTTAGCTTTAGCAGGTGCTGTTGTGTGCGTGTTCCCAGTCAAGTAATCTGGATGTGAGCAGATTTAACAAAACGAGCAGGATTAAAGCTCATATCCGACTGTGATAACACATGTAGAGATACAAAATGTTATGACAGGGACAACATATGCCTACATGCATGCATTATTTAATAGCAGCGGCACGCAATCTGCTGTGTCAAGCATCACTGTTATCTAACTCTTTTCTAAAAAGCGATGCTTCATTTGTGCCAGAAGAAGCTGGATCACCAATGTTAGATCCAGCACAGATATTAGTTTATCACATGAAGACACATCAGTCTTCAAAGTCACACGATCCTTCAGAAATCATTCTAATAGCTGATTTTTCCTTATCAAAGGTGAAAATAGTTTCTGCTTAAAAGGCTTGGTTTTAGAAGAAGGGTTTTAGAAAATTTTGGCATATCACCCATCATCCTTACACTCTGCATAAAAAAATACCATGTGTAATGGCACTTCTCCCACTGCACACCCTTGGCATCCTTTGGCGGTTTAATGTCGGCCTACAGATAGCCATCTATGGGGGATTAAATCTTAACACCGTGATAATCCCATCCACCAACCCAAAAGCAATCACCACTAATCTGGTGTACACGGAACCCACTGCCACTCTTGCTGTCACTGATGTTTTCTTACTTCAGACTTTGTTTCTCTGTTTTCCAGGAAATCCTGGATAAGCCTCTTGATATAAAAAAACACTGTTTTAAGACTGAACACACACACACACACAGAGATTTAAGCCTGAGTGGGAGAAATAAGAGCATATTCTGGGCAAAGATATCCCCTGATATTGCACCTCAATTAGAAAGTAATCTCATCCGATCTTATTACATTTTGATGGTCAGCTTTTTGCGCTCAAATGGATTGTGGGATTGAACAGCATGGTTTATTGTCCTCTATATACACTGTGTAAAAGAGGGCGGCACTACCAAGCCTACATTTCAAACCAGGTCAATTATTCCATAATGAGGCAAAATGAAAAAACATCACTGGAAAGCAGAGGGTGTGAATATGAAGAAAAGTGGGATGAAAGACAAATCTGGAGAAAAATGTATTTAGAGCATTTCCTTCCATCCATCCATCCATCGAAGGTTGCCTTTGTTTGGTCAAAACAGTAATATTAAAAAAAAATTGTGGTGACACTTCATTTTAGTGTCCTTGTTACATGTACTGTAGCAATAACAGTAAATTATGTATATGCAACTAACCCTAAACCAAACCTTACTCCTAAACCTATCCTATAGTACATGTTCATTAATATTACTCAATGCTTAAATGTATAATTACACTGTAACAAGGACACCTTAAAATACAGTGTAACCAAAATTACAATTTAAAACAACTATTTCATAGTTTAATATATTTTACATATATTATTCCTGTAATGGCAAAGCTGAATTTTCAGCATCATTAGTCTTTAGTGTTACATAATCCTTTGGAAATCATTCTAATGGTGATTTGGTGCTTTAGAAACATTTCTTATTATCAATGTTGAAAACAGTTGTACTGCTTAATATTTTTGAGCAAATTGTGATGCATTTTTTGAAAGTTCAGAAGAACAGCATTTAGTTGATTTTTTTATATATATAATGTAAAAGTATTTACTGACATTTTTTATCAATTTAATGCGTCCTTGCAGAATAAAAGTATTATTTCTTTCAAACGAAAGAAATCTTTCTGACCCCATAAAATATATCTACTCTCTTTTATATTACTATAGTACTCAAAGAGTGGTTTCACCTCCGTTTCTCCCCATACAAACTGTGCTGCATTACAGTTAACAGGACAAAAAACAAATCTGTAATATCCTCAGGGGGTATATTCGTTTGTGTAGACAGAACAATTTGTAATCCACAGTAAAAATATTTCAAAATCACATCCAAAAACCTGTGGAAAAACCATGAAATGACTGATAGAATAGGATGAACAGTTTGGCATTTTGAAATCTATTCTCCAAGGCTTATGAAACTAATAAATATTTGCTAAAATAACAATGAGAGGATTTTCCTCAGTTCACACAGACCCAAGGGATTGACAGTATTCTTTAACTGAACACATCCAAAAAATGTGATGTCTTAAACAGAAAAGCTTGAATAGAAATTGATGAGTTTCAGAGAATTACTGCTGAGGAAGGGACTAGTAGCGTTATCCAACTTGGTTTACGGACATGAGAAGTATCTGTTGCTGATTTAAACAAGCATAACTCTTCTCTGACACAGTCTGTACTATCAGACGTAAAGCACCTGTCTGGAAGCCACTGCAGAAAGAGCCTATTGTGTACTCCAGTCACGCTGGAAGGGTCACACTGGGTCAATCGGCTGAGAGATGAGTGCTGGACTGGGTCAAATGAGAGTGGAGTCTCTGGCTAAACCGGGAAGTCCAAGCAACTGTGTCTTGACCTGCAGACTATCACAGGGAAACCATCAGAGCCCTGCAGGCTAAACCCTATGACACATCCACCAGGATAATAATGTTAATAAATATGATATAATAATAATAAATTATATATACGTTTATGTCCAGCGCTTCCAAGTTCTACGTCAGAACGCCGACTTAGTAGTAATAAATTTTAATGATGTTTTTATTACTTTTCTGGACTTTGAATGATGGTTTACGATGGACTTTGAATGATAATTACGTTGCTTTCTATGGGAGATTTAAAAAACAACCTCGTATTTCATAAAAAATATCTTAATTTGTGTTCCGAAGATGAACGAAGGTCTTACAGGTTTGGAACGTCGTGAGGGTGAGTAATTAATGACAGTGATTTCATTTTTGGTTGAACTAACCCTTTAAATACGATTCTGGCTCTTTGGACTATTCTCACATCATTCTGGAAGCAGATTCAAGTAAAAATTTGTGAATAATTGTAATTATTTGGATTCCTGCAGGTCTTCTAATGGGTCATTCGATCTTCATTTACATCACACACACAAAAATCTCATTTAACAAAAAGGATAGATAACATGGCCATATCTTTGTTAAACAAATTGTTTAAACATTACAATGATAATTACAAAAGGTTCACTTTTTTTCTTAGATTGGGACTGTAATGACAAGCATTATCATTAAACACATGCAAGCACAGCAGGAACAGAATAACCTATTGTAACATGGGAGGTGTGCACTATATATCCATGTCTTGCTACAAATATGAGATGGAACCCTTCATTAAGGTAATTATGTGGTGTCTAATATTCTCTGATTGTTAAAGAGAAGAAAAGGCCCTGGCACTTATGTGGGGTTAATTAAGCTGAAGATAAGCATCGACTGTCAGGTTGTGATTTACACACACACACATATTCACACAAGCACACAAATCTTCAGCAGTTAATTAGAGCTCATAAATGCTTCATAAGTCATGGTCGACAGATAACTGATGGGCATTAATGGAGTCCTTAGCGGGGGATTTAACCTTTAGTTGTTTTACACTGGTCAGAACACACACAAAGCAGATGAAGCGGAATGCCGGGGTCAAAGCCTTAATCTATAAAACACAAAGAGAAGACAATTTAGCAGTGAAAGAGCAAGGGCAGAAAGGAGGCCTGTGAGCTAAATTGTATCTAAAGGAAGGCTGAGATAATTAAGGGGATATTATTTTCCCTTTAGTGTTATCAGCATGATTCTGTATATATTATTTTTTCATGTCGCTCTCTCTCTCATTTTGTCATGCACATACAGTCACTACAATACAGAAGACCAGATTTATGCTGCTGAATGAGTTTGACAAGCAAATTACTCAGATATCTGGTATAGATGACCCTGAGTCTGAGTGGAGAAAAAGAGGAAAGTAAGGGAGATGTGAGAGGCAAAATAACAAAGAAAAAGGGAAGGAATGAGCATTGATAAAAATGACTGAAGAAAAGAACAAAATGAAAGAAAGGAATGGATGGACGGATGGATAGATGGAATTAAGAAAGAATGAATGAACAAATAAAGGGAAGAAAAGTTAGGAAGTAAGGATAGATAGAATAAGGTAGAAATAATAAAATGAAACAAGGTAAGAAAGGGAGAATTAAAAAGGAAGGTTTTTCTTCCTTTTTTCTTTAACAGTACATGGGAGCAACAAAATAAACATTGAAACAACACTGACTTTCTGTATTTACAACTCACTCCTTCAATTCAACCAGAACATGCACAAGATATATGACCTCCATTTCCAAGTTTCCAAGTCGATCAACCTGCAATGACCAACACTAGTCCTCATACCCTCCATTATCATCTTCAGCATCCCTCTAGAACAGGGATGGGCAACTTCGGTCCTGAAGGGCCACTGTCCTGCATGGTTTAGCTCCAACCATGATTAAACTCACCTGCCTGTAGCTTTCTAGTAATCCTAAGACATTAATTAGCTTGTTCAGGTGTGTTTGATTAGGGTTGGAGCTAAACTCTGCAGGATAGTGGCCCTCCAGGACCGAAGTTGCCCATGCCTGCTCTAGAACATTATATGAAAAACAAGAAGCAGGTTCTTCTAAGGTTTCTGTTGTACACTAAACTTACATTTGAAGCCATTTGCTTTACTAATCCAGAAAATTCTTCTGGCTGCCACCATCCATGTCTTTCTCCATATCTGTGTTCTCCATAAATATATCCAGGGATAAAATCTATATCTGTATGTAATCTGTTATAGAGGCTGAAGGACGGTGCTGTCATATTATACTGTTACATATAAAGGCACCAGCATGTCCATCAGTGTCACAGATCCCTTGTTCCTTGGACTCCAATTCCCATGATCCTCCTGTCTCCACACCTGCACTCACTTTCCTCGTCATCTCCCTATCATCACCGATCATCATCACCTGGACTTCCTCGTCAGCACTCCCTTTATATATGGACTCACTCCCTTCACTCCTTGTCTGTTCTTAAATGTTATACCTAGTGTTTGGATGTTGTTTCTCCTCATGTTTCCAATAAAACCCATCATTTGTGGAAAGTCCGTGAACGCTTCATCTGTACAACAGCCAACCNATCAGATTTATCAATAAAATTAATCTCTCCACGTCAAGTGCATATTTTGGCTCAAAAAAAGCAATTTTCACCACCTCAACCTGAACATGAGAAACCAGACATGAGTCACAAACAGGCTGATCACTCTTCGCTTATTCAGAAACCATCTCTCTCTCTCTCTCTCTCTCTCTCTCTCTCTCTCAGGAATGAAATTGCCTTCTACTGTAGACTATAACCTATATCTTCACTGACTCTCTTTATTTGAGCCTATTGATCTAACAGCTGTGTAATTTGATGATGATAGAAAAATCACAGGAAGTCTTCATAACTGTGCCCTTGAGTGTAATTAATACGGTCTGGATAAAAACCTCTCATAGAATGAAATCAGTTACAATATAAGACAAGTGTAAATACAAATTTGGATTCATTCAGAGTCATGAAGCTAAACAAAACACAATACTTACCCATTTAATACATAAGTTTTTGGCATTCACTTCTATCAGGGGTCTTCAACAAGAGGTCAGTGAGCCCTCGGGGGGTTCAGCACGACACTGCAGGGAGTCAGAGTTGTTTTTTTGTTGTTTTTTTAATCACTCTGAATGAAGCCAAATTTGTTTATACACTTGTCTATACTTTATACCTGATATCAATCTATGAGATGTTTTTATCCAAAACTTTTTAATTATAGTCAAGGGCACAGTTATTGCAATTTTTCTATCATTATCAAATTATATGGCTGTAAGATCAATAGGCTCAAATAAGAAAAGCGAGTCAGTGAAAAGTAAACATTTTAATGCAAGTGAAATTAAATGTAATGCACATGTATGTTTTTGTACATTATTGCCGATAAATTAATACAGATAATAAAACTGAATCTTAAAATGCCATAAAATATTTATTTTGTCACACACAAATTGAGTAATAAACATTTCTGATAGATATAAATACCTGGAAAATAATATCTTAAAATGTCTTAAAATATTCATTTTATCAGGTAGAAAATACAAATAGTTTTTAAAAATCCTACAATCTTTAATCCTTATCCAGCTAATTCATAAACAACAGGAAAAGTCACCAGGCCTTCAAATATGGCTGTGGATAATGGAGGGCCTTGGAGTAAAAAAGGTTGAGAACCAGTTTTATTGGATGTGCAATGTGCACATCATAAAGTTTGTAAAAACATTAAAATGGTATACTTACAGTCTTGCTATCCACAAAGGGGTCACTTGGCCTGAAAAAGACGCCTGACCTAACCCTCACACAAACATTTTTGCAATTTTACATTTTCATTATGTAATATGTTTATGTATGTATGTGTGTTCAGGTTTTAACCTTCAGAGGACTTTTGGTCCTTTCAGTGTACGTAAATCCTGACCCACACACTGCATGTTCTGTGAATTTATTCTCCATTTCACCTGTTCAAAAACCCCTCACCTCCCAACAGCACATTTTGGCTTACAGGTCAGACCTTCTTAAACTTCTGCTTTCTCAGAGGAAATGTAGTAAGAACTGGATTGATAGTAAATCCATCCATCTGTAAACACAACCACTTAAAGTATCAGCTCTTCATTCCCATCACACTGAACTACACAGCTTTTCTTTTGTACCCAAAGATTATGTATTTTATGTTGTTAATGTTGAATGTATGTATAGTTGTGTCATGATTACCCTTTTAATGAAGACGTTTTATTAGATCATCACTCTTGGATAATAGCTCTTTCATTTCATTTGTCATGATTTGGTTCTTGATCACTATCTGATCTTTCTCTGTTTTGAAAGCTTTGATAGTGATTTGTAGCTGGTCTCTCTCTTCTGTGAGTTTGTAGTCTTCATATGAATGTGGACACTCAGCACTATGACTGCAGTCAGCAGAAGAACACACAGCAGCACCAAACACACTGGAGCGGCTCTGGAGCTTCTTTATTCATAACTAACATTTCTTTTTTGTGCACTAATAACATTTATATGCTTTTTAAACCTAAACGTCCTCAAACCTTGGGCCAAAGTCAGTGTGTGTGTCTGAATTATGTCCAAATATAAGAAAATGGGAAATGAAACTAGACAACTATCTAAATATAATAGCCCCATGACATGAGTAATCAATGAACTAATACAATGCCATGATTTGGGCAGATCTTTCTTTAGTAACAGAAGGGTTTGAATGAAGAACCAATCCTATTGTAGAATGCTTTGCCTGCTAATATACTATATAAACTGTTGTATTCTTTTTGCTGGTGGGATTCTCTGTGATTATTATGAGGCCGTGATTAAAGCTTATTCTAAGCGGCATAGTCTGGAGTCTGCCTGGTTATGGCTGTGCTGCAAATTGGAGAACACTAAAGAGTGTTCCCTAATTGATTTCCAAGTGGTAGTGTTCAAAAGGGTCAAGACGTTGACTGACTCAGCCGACGTCAAAATATCATCCAAGCTTCCATAGCTTCCTGTTCATGGCAGCGGAGTTAAAGTAAAGTCAGAGATTCTGGTCAGTATAGTTTTGGGTTAATACAGAAACTTTTGGAAATCAGCAAGTCTTGGACTATTGTGAAAGGTGAAACGCTACTTAAGATGATTGAAATGTTTCTGATGATGACCTGATAGACAAGATAAATGTGGCATCAAGTTATAAGTGGTACAGACAGAAAAAGTGAGACAGACCACACAGCACTAGCTAAAGAAAGTGTTAAATGTTAAAAGAGAAGCCGAGTGGGTGGAGATACTGAAGCAGCTACAGGAGGAAGTGGCTGAATTAAGAGAGTGCAGCACCATATTTCAGAATCACTTCCTGGTTATTACAGTCATGAAGTTCAGAATGAGTTTCTATACTCTCATCAGTAACACAGATGCAGACAAACACCTGTAAATTATTCCAACACTTGCTCTTCTACACTTACTTGTGCTAGTTTGTGTTATATAGACTAAAATTGCTCAAATTTACAGGGTCTTCCCAGACAAAAGCATCTTCTAAAGAATTAGATGTTAAATAATCACAGCATTCTACTTCCTCTGGATTAGATGAACAACATCAGATACAGACACTCAAACAGAACAAAATAATAATCAAATACAAATAAGAGTATTTATAAAGCAGATGTATTTATTATAGTATCACTAGTGATTAATTGAATATACATTTGGTAACACTTTACATAAATCCTTTATATATAAAAGTATTTTAATGCATTAATTATTCCTTGAAATGCACCTTAATGCATTCAAACACATGACAAAACACATGACAAACAATACAATTTCAGATGTAACAAGGAATCTACAATTATTATAACAGATTTTAACTTTGGTTACAATTATTTAGGAAAAGATATAATGCATTATAACATACATTATAAATACCTTTATAATGCATTATTTGTGAAGGCTTTAAGTGTTAAAATAAATTAAACTGAGGAAGAAAACCCATGTGTGTATATATTTTCCTTAGATTGTCTTAAAGAGAGAGAAAGACCTATATGTCACAATTTACAGCATAAACAAGTATGTGATTTAATGACTTGTTTTAACGGTTTTCTCACAGATCCATTTATAATGATTATTACATGGATAATCAGCCCATCCTGATGAATCAGTTAGAATACAGTTCTTTCTTCTGCATCCATTTGGCTCTCCAGACTTCCAGAAGCTGAAAATACAGTTTAGATGTTCAGTTCTGTTTTCTTTGTGATACTGACTGTGAGAAACATTATTAGATAAAATCAGTTCAATTCAGTGATTTCTCACCCAGAGGTCATGCTGGTGCCATCAACCCATTTCCATCTGCCATCCACATCACTGTCAGTCAGACCAATCCAGACTCCAGGACAATTAGACCTTTTCATAACAAAATCCTGAGGAGAAGAACAATTATATTGTAATCTGATTATGACAAACTTCAATTGACTTCACACACATACTTCCACATCCAATCAAAGCAAGTACACACAAACAAAGACACACACACACACACACACATAATGTTTTTATACTGTACAAATTAACTGTATATTGTAATAAACCTAAACCTAAACACAACCCTTACAGAAAACATTCAGCAAAATGCCACCCACAGGGTCAAACATTCCTGGTTTTACTACCCTTATCTGAACAAAATGTAGGGTTTACCAGGACAACACACAGACACTATCTTTCACTCACTTGTTCATCTTTGTTGTTTATGATAATCAGATCTGCTCCTCTCTCTGTACAGTCTCTTCTGCTCTCATTCCAGCTCTTCTTCTCAGAGGAAATGTAGTAAAAACTGAATTGAAAGTAAATCCATCCATCTGTAAACACAACCAGTTAAAGTATCAGCTCTTCATTCCCATCACACTGAACTACACAACTTATCTTTTGCACGCAAAGATTATGTATTTTATGTTGTTAATGTTGAATGTTTGTATAGTTGTGGTCATGATTACCCTTTTCATTAAGTTGTTTTATTATATCATCATACTTGGATAATAACTCTTTCAATTCATTTGTCAGGATTTGGTTCTTGATCAATAACTGATCTTTCTCTGTTTTGAAAGCTTTGAAAGTGATTTTTAGCTGATCTCTCTCTTCTGTGAGGCTGGTAATCTTGGTTAGTAGCTGATCTCTCTCTTTTGTGAGGCTGGTAATATTGGTTAGTAGCTGATCTCTCTCTTCAGTGAGGCTGGTAATCTTGGTTAGTAGCTGGTTTCTCTTTTCAGTGAGGCTGGTAATCTTGGTTAGTAGATGGTTTCTCTCTTTTGTGAGGCTGGTAATCCTGGTTAGTAGCTGGTCTCTCTCTTCAGTGAGGCTGGTAATCTTGGTTAGTAGCTGGTCTCTCTCTTTTGTAAGGCTGGTAATCTTGGTTAGTAGCTGGTCTCTCTCTTTTGTGAGGCTGGTAATCTTGGTTAGTAGCTGGTCTCTCTCTTCAGTGAGGCTGGTAATCTTGGTTAGTAGCTGGTCTCTCTCTTCAGTGAGGCTGGTAATCTTGGTTAGTAGTTGATCTCTCTCTTCAGTGAGGCTGGTAATCTTGGTTAGTAGTTGATCTCTCTCTTCAGTGAGGCTGGAAATCTTGGTTAGTAGCTGATCTCTCTCTTCAGTGAGGCTGGTAATCTTGGTTAGTAGCTGATCTCTCTCTTCAGTGAGGCTGGTAATCTTGGTTAGTAGCTGATCTCTCTCTTCAGTGAGGCTGGAAATCTTGTTTAGTAGCACCACTATGACTGCAGTCAGCAGAAGAACACACAGCAGCACCACACACACTGGAGCGGCTCTGGAGCTTCTGATCTTCACATGATTACTTCCTGAACACCACAGATATGAAAATAAATGAATGTGTAGACTATGTTGTTTTCATCACAGAAATGAATGCGATTACCTGTATTCTGCAGTGGTTGGTGTGTGTTTGTCTCTGTCCTGATGTCATGATCTCTCATACTGTCACAGATACCCAGAATCATCTCAACTCTCTCTCTGTCCATGTCCTGAAGCTCAGTCCTGCTCACACACTCATAAATGACCTCAGACATCTCTAGTCTGTTATAGTCAGACATTATAATACTGAATGTTGTGTTTAGTTCGGCTGCTCTGCGTGTCTCTGCCGTCTCGTTCTGCTTTTAACAACATATATTTGTAGCGTCTGGATCAATCAGCCACACAATTATTCATTGTATTTAATGAATTACCCATAAACTCACTCCCACTATCAAAGTTCTGTGAACCCATCCCCCTAAAACTGCAACCAGCATCCCAAATGTAGCTAACACACTGACAGAACTAGGTGTCCTGTTACAGATACAGGGTACTTATATGATCAGAAAGAATGTTAGTGACTTGTGACTCCTTCTTCCTGAGAAGGACAAATAAACTCTCTTAATCCTATGTATTTTCTATATAACCAATTAGGAAATGTATAAACATGTATCCAAGTTTCCCATCTCATGACTTTCCTTTTATAGGCTTTATTCTATTTGTTAATTTTCTCTTTTGAACTATTTTGGGTATTAATATATTCCAGAGCTGGAATTCATAGTTAACTGAGATCACATTGGCAACATGTTTGGTATCTACGGACTCCAACTTTCATTCCCTATTTGGTCATTTATGTTACATGTTACTAACTCTGTGACATATTAGTATTATAAGAATCTAGAAGGTTATTCTCTCATTCATCCAATCCAGGGTCTTATGCTAATATCTTGCTACAGAACAAAGACTCGTAAAACTTCCCTCTGAAAGGGAAACTCCTTATTGGCTCAGACACCTCAAGAGGGTGTGACATCTTCACCCCTTATATTCACTGATCACAAGATCAAATTTGCTCTTCTCTTCCTGCTCTTCTTCTTCTCTTTTACTGACAAATGCTGATGTTAAGATGATGCTGTAGAAGCTAGAAGCTTCTACGGAACCCTAAGCTTGTGCCAGGCCTCGGCCTAGACCTTCCATTCACCAAAGATCCTCTGAATCCAACTGGTTCTCTTTCATCAAGACAATATCAGCAAAGATTCAACGGAAGCCTCCACAAATTGCATCAGGACAGTTTTAATTCAACTTGGAGAGACATGCAAGTATCAAACTTAGTCTCATCATCGGATACATTGAGTATCCTTACCCCTTTTAAAGAAGGGCCTGTTAAAACTAAACTGATGGTTTGCTCAAGGCTGTTGATCTGCTGAATGTCAAACAATGCTGTAACCTCTTGCTTCCTGTACTCTGCTTTAGCTCTCTCTCTCTTGGTAAACTGTATGCATGTATGTGTGTGAATGTTAGTTTTAGTGTTTAGTCTAGTTAATAAAGTCTTGTTCATGTCACACATAAAGTTGTCTGTGTTTTGCGCTCACATACCGGAGTCCCTATTCATGCTGGTCCTGACTACAGGCTTTTAGTAGTACTTTACAATAAGATTGTTATTTCCCATAACCTGGAAATGAACATTTCTTAGAATTAATAAACAATTAACACTGTGCGTTCATTGGACAACAGGTTAATTGATTGTAATATTAATTTTATTACATTAAGTTAATTTTATTAACTGATCCAAATATTAATAATTAATTATAACTAGTTATGATTAATTATTCATATTTATTTTGAGCTAATTTGCTACATATTTAAACACAAGGAACTGACATAAGAGAAATGTGTGAAGTCAAACATCACATGACATTCTGATGTAGGCCTACAAGTTTAGAATAAAAACAAGTGATGACGGAAAACACTTTATTAGATTATATAGTTTGAATGATTCATACCACAGACTCATAAATATCACCCAAGATGCTCAGGAATCTGCTCAGGGCTTCCTGTTCATGGCAGTTGAGTTAAAGGATAGTCAGATATTCTGGTCAGTATAGTTTTGGGTTAATACAGAAACTTTTGGAAATCAGTAAGTCTTGGACTATTGTGAGAGGTGAAACGCTACTTAGATGAATGAAATGTTTCTGATGATGACGACCTGATAGACAAGATAAATATGGCATCAAGTGGTACAGAAGATGTTAAAGTGAATGATGTGAACACTGAAGAACTTCAGATACTGTGGAAGAGAACATTAGTGTGTATATATTTTGCTTAGATTGTCTTAAGGAGAGAAAGAACTTTATGTCTGTTCGTAAATTACAGCATAAACAAGTACGTGATTTAATGGTTTATTTTAATGGTTTTCTCACAGATCCACTGAAAATGATCATTACATGGATAATCAGCCCATCCTGGTGAATAAGTTAGAACACAGTTCTCTCCTTTATCTCCATTTTGATCTCCAGACTTCCAGAAGCTGAAAGTACAGATCAGCATTAGATGTTCAGTTCTGCTTTTTGTGTGATATGATACTGACTGTGAGAATCATTATTAGATAAAATCAGTTCAATTCAGTGATTTCTCAGCCAGAGGTCATGCTGGTGCCATCAACCCATTTCCATCTGCCATCCACATCACTGTCAGTCAGACCAATCCAGACTGCAGCACCATCAGACGTTTACTTTACAGAGAAGAACAATTATATTGCAGTCCAAACTTCAACTGACTTCACACACACATACTTTCACATCCATC
>RJVU01007007.1:10020443-10046382 GCA_003731715.1 Anabarilius grahami | reverse complement strand
CATGGGCACCTTCACCACAGGGACTTTAAAGCAAGCTGCCCTCAAAGAGCCAGAGCACAAAGCACAAAGCACAAGATGAAATGGTCGAGAGCTCTCTCAAAAGGCTGGACATTAGACTCACGCACACACATACACATCAGCTGTGTAGTTGTGATTCCTGTGTGTATTGTGTTGAGACATTTCTGCTCTCACTGTGTGAACAACATTTAAACAGTAAAGAATTACAATGGCAAAGCTCTCAATTTACCAAGAATTCACTGCTTGTGAGAATAAGGGGGAAAAAGTGATAAGCAAAAGAATAAAAGAAACAGAGAAATTCATCTTGCTGTCTTATCTAGTCTCTCAAGGGCTGAAGCGAGGGCATTCTGTCATCTTTCTTCTAAGCCGGCCCAGGATGCATTTCCCAACCCAGCATCCTGCAAAGAAAGAAAGAAAAACAGGCATTGTATTTAATTAGACATGCTGCATACTAACTGCTTCAATGACATGTTTAATGTGAGATGTGGAGGAGCCTGGAGGGGACGTTAGCACATGAAACACTTCTTCTCATTCCCTTGTTTCGCCCCAAACTCTGATTAAATATCTGATACCCACTGAGACTCTTGCCTCCATCTCTTTCTTTCTCAACCCACTTCATCTTTGTCTGGGAGCTGAGTGTAAAATAAGAAAGACAGAAGTCAAAACCACAAATTTTGGGATGCTCGATATGTCCAGGCTATTTCCCATTTGTCTGTGGACAAACTGGCTTGGATAATTAACTTGACGCTCTGGCTCTTCACCCTTACCCATTCCCAAGGGAGTCTGACAGAGGGCATCCAGTCCTGCTGTTGGTCCAGATGGTTGGGGCAAAAATATGTGAGTGTTCCTGACAAGAATGTGGCAAGCATGTATGAATGGATTAAAGGACGTTGCTACATCCTTTAATAAAGGGATTATTAACAATTAACAAAGGGATAGTTCACCCAAAAATCACCCTCATGTCATTCCAAACCTGACAAAAAAAGATACATTTTGTTTTGTTTTGTTTTGTTTCATTCAGTGGAAGTCAATGGTCACCAAAACTGTTTAGTTACCAACATTTTTCAAAATATTTTGTGTTCAGCAGAAGAAAGAAAGTCATAAAGGTTTGGAAGACAAGAGGGTGGATTATCCCTTTAAGATCTGACCACATCCTTTCTCCACATCCTTGATCTCCATCAATATATAAAATCTATATCTATATGTAAATCTGTTATAGAGGCTGAAGGATGGTGCTGTCATATTATACTGTTACATATAAAGGCACCAGCATGTCCATCAGATTTATCAATAAAATGAATCTCAGCACATCAAGTACAAATTTTGGCTCAAAAAAGCAATTTTCACTACCTCAACCTGAACATGAGAAACCAGACATGAGTCACAAACAGACCATCTCTCTCTCTCTCCCTCTCCTTGGGAATGAAATTGTCTTCTACTGTAGCCCTCATAACCTATATCTTCACTGACTCTCTTAACTTATTTGAGCCTATAGATCTAACAGCTGTGTAATTTGATGATGATAGAAAGATTGCAGGAAGTCTTCATAACTGTGCCCTTGAGTGTAATTAATACGGTCAAAAGAAGAGAAATGTTTCAGTGGCTTATTTTTCATTTAATGGAAGTCAGTGGTCCCCAAAACAGCTTGGTTACCAAAATTCTTCAAAATATTTTATTTTGTGTTCCACAGAAGAAATAAAGTCATAAAGGTTTGGAAGACATGAGGGTGGATTATCCCTTTAAGATCAGACAAAAAAAAAAAATTAAAAAAAAAATAATCACAGTATATTTTAAAGAGGGAAAGGGTTTGAGTCGTTCATGGCACTACTATAGCTCACTCACTCTTCCGGCCTATGAGGCCTACAATGAGTTGTTAATGAGTTGTTAATATGTAAATGTGCAGTCAAGTATTCAAAATGTACTCATGGTTGGGGCTAGAAGGGATACAGCTAAACGGCCAGATTGTCCTACCAGGGCATGCACACACAAATATTGCGTCATGTTTGTCATGCTGAACAGCAAGTAATTACTGTATTTGGTATGTATAGGGTTGGGGTAGGTCTAGACGTTAATAACAAAATCTGATAAGTAGCAAATTTAAATTATTGTTATTTTTTGGCAAGATATTGCTTCACTTCCGGCCGTAGCTGTATCCCTATAGCCACAACCTGTACTCACCTGTCTGACACAAGTGTGCTGCACAAGTTCTGAAAAGTGAAGCCAAAACATTTGGATCGCCCCCAGGTAGCTGGATGCAGTATAGCCCATAAATCCCGCCCTCTCCATGTAACAGAATGGGACGTGAGACAAACTAAACAATCAAATTACAAATAATTCAAATAATTACGAATAATTTTTTTCAAAGATAGTTTCTGTCATTTTAGGTCATTTTTATGTAAATTCAAGTGTTCGTTTTTTAAATAAGTTTGGGTTTAGTTAGTTATTTGATGCTATAAATACAGGGGTTTGACGTCATGATTGAATGCTGAGATGACAGCTTCTCTAACCGAAGTAGTCACTGAGGCACCAACAGACTTTTTTTCGGGATTTTTGGGAGGAGATTAGAGCTTCAACTTTAATTTCTACATTTCCATAACTGTTTATTTCACACTCAATGAGTTGATCTGCAGTAAACTGTACTAACCAATCCTGTAGGAGTGTGGGCGGGGGTCCACTTCATGCTCACTAGTGTTTAGACTTGGGTTCCGAGTTCACTTCTGGGCAGATTCAGGCTCCAAGATGTCAGCGCCATATTTGGACACTGGTGGCTTCATTTTTCTATAATGGTAGAGAGTGAAGGTGCGTCATCCATCTTTTTTTTACAAAAAAACTTTTTTCTTTTTTTTTACATCCATCTATGTCTATGTTCTGACATCAGACATTTGCAGAAGTATGCAGAAGTCATTTCTGCAGCCCAGTTTCAATAAACAGCCCTTTTGGATGTGGAGGAAGTTTTGAGTTCTGATATATACAGTACAATTCCATAGCGCAATGAACTTCTATCTCAAAAGATCAAGGAAAATATGATATGACCCCTTTAGTGCGAAAAATGCAGTGAAAGCCTTTTCATGTATCCCATTTTCCCATCGTGTTCTGGCTTTTAGTGACTTTTTACGCTATGATTTGTGAGTTATAGTGAAAATGATTATATGCAGACACCTGAAAAGCAGCTTCTCTAATCATACAGATAGAAGAAAAAGTAGCAGTAGAGAGAGAGGCAGCGCTTTGAGCAGTGGTATTAAAGAGTACTTTGAGGACAGCTCTGACAAACTGCCTACACTGATAAACGGTGTTCTCTGCAGTGTCATCCTCAAGTGAGCTTCCAAGCCTTTTAAGATTGTGAAAAATATACCATGCTGTAATTCTGCCTCTGCTTTTCTCCTTTCATCCCCCCATCTCCCTCGTTCATACACAATATGACATACGCAAACACATGTACATGTGTGATGCTTTACATACAGTGCACAGAGCCGCACATACATTTCAGTTTGGCCAGATTAAGTAACAAGCCTATAGGGATTATTCGCAGATTATGATGACATTATGATGTCAATCACTGTGTTCATTCGTTATAGATATTAATTCCATTATGCTGCATATTCCTTTCATGGAAACTCTAGATTCTTTCATTTGTAAATTGCCAGTCCTCTCCAAACTGGACAAAGAAAAAAATCAATATACTACAAACATATCAGTTTAATCTTAAATATCGGTATCTCAACCAAATAACTCAATTTGGGATTTGGGCCCGACCCCATATATAAGATAAACCTCTTATCAGTGACAGTAATGGTCCGACCAATCACTGACCTTAGATAATCTGATTACCAGTTACTTCAGAAATAGTATAACATCACTTGCTGTCACTTCCACAGGCAAAGCCCACAGTCACATTACATTTCTTTGGAACAACAATGAACAGGATGTGTCTATATATATATATATATATATAGGGGTGTAACGGTACATGTATTTGTCCTGAACNCAGTTCAGTTCAATCAGTCAGACGACGAATACAGTCAGTCACTGGCGATTCACACTCCAGTCCAGAAGGGGGCACGCACAGTAATGCAACGCTGTTTGCTAACTGCCACAACAGTGGGAAAAAAGTGCAGAAGAAGAAAAACAAACTATCTACATATGCGTGTAATCTCTCAACCAATGTTTCAACCGTAGGAAGACATTATATTTCAAAAATGAATTAGAATAATTAGATTTAGAAGTTAATGCAAAACCTGCCTTATGTGCAATTTACATGTTTTTTTATTTATTTGAGTGTTGATTATTATATCTAAAAATGAATAGCAACTGAATTTAATAGTTTTGGCTCTGTTGTTAATTGTACGCTTTAATATTATAGTCATGTGCAAGAAAGGGCTCCCTATAAATAGTTTACAGCATTTGCTGAGATAGATTTTTTGTCCTTAAAAAATGTTAAAGGGTTAGTTCACCCAAAAATGAAAATTCTGTCATTAATTACTCACCCTCATGCCGTTCCACACCTGTAAGACCTTCGTTGATCTTCGGAACACAAGTTAAGATATTTTTGTTGAAATCCGATGGCTCAGTGAGGCCTCCATAGCCAGTAATGACATTTCCTCTCTCAATATCCATTAATGTACTAAAAACATATTTAAATCAGTTCATGTGAGTACAGTGGTTCAATATTAATATTATAAAGCGACGAGAATATTTTTGGTGCACCAAAAAACAAAATAACGACTTATTTAGTGATGGCCGATTTTAAAACTGCTTCAGGAAGCTTCGGAGCATAATGAATCAGCGTGTCGAATCATGATTCGGATCTCGTGTCAAACCGCCAAACAGCTGAAATCACGTGACTTTGGCGCTCCGAACAGTTAATTCGACATGCTGATTTATTATGCTCCGATGCTTCCTGAAGCAGTGTTTTAAAAATTGGCCATCACTATATAAGTCTTTATTTTGTTTTTTTGGGCGCACCAAAAATATTCTCGTCGCTTAATAATATTAATATTGAACCACTGTACTCACATGAACTGATTTAAATATGTTTTTAGTACCTTTATGGATCTTGAGAGAGGAAATATCATTGTTTCCCTATGCAGGCCTCACGGAGCCATCGGATTTCAACTAAAATATATCAATTTGTGTTCCGAAGATGAACGAAGGTCTTACGGGTGTGGAACGGCATGAGGGTAAGTAATAAATGACAGAATTTTCATTTTTGGGTGAACTAACCCTTTAATTATAATTACATTTATTTAAAGAGACACAATTTGTTCAATAAACCACTGTTTAATAAAAAAAATTTATGTTTAGTTTTCTCCTCCCTGCTGTAATGAACCCGTACCGAACCGTGACTTCAATACTGAGGTATGTACCGAACCGTCATGTTTACACCCCTAATATATATACTGCACACACTACAACCAACACATGCTCACTGTCTCAACACTGGATCATGCTCTCAAAAGCCACACACGTCCCCTCCAGATGTTATGGTCCCTGTCAACAGTATAAATGTAATATGTGCTTAATATCAGGCAGAGAGAGAGAGAGAGAGAGAGACAGAGAAAAAAGAGAGGGGTCGTCCGCACCACAGGCACCTGTAATTAACACACAGATGAGAACAGAATCTACAGCTTCACCTCTGAGTGGAACAGAGCATGAGCGGTTCATTATCAGCTAATTAATAAAGCCACTGGTTAGCATGTTCAAGTCCCAGAGAGGCATTCAAACTGTGTCACATCCAATTTATTTTTCCAATAGGACAACCCTGCAGAGCAGGAAACAGGAGACTACAAAGAAGGATATATATTAACTCACACAGCATACCTTCAATCTGCCATACCTACAGTATAAATTCAGTCAAATGCCTCTCGGCGCAGTAAATCTATAAAATCCTCACACATTTTCTTCTAAATCAATGGTGAGAGGTTTTATTCTTCGTTATTTCAGATCAAGGCCTGTCTCTTTTGATTTATTGCCTGTTATTACAGAGCACACGCACATGTTCGGCAGTTTAAATAAACTTTTCAGTTAGAGGGCTGATTGCACAGAGCATATGGACCCTGTCACCACCTACCGTTTACAAACGCCAATCTTCATGCTCACAGGCTACACTTTTATAGTAAGTCTACCTGTGCATTTTTAAGCATTGTTGTTGTAGCATAATAAATGGCATAGTGCTGACATCATACTTTATGTGAGGAAAGTGTGAAATATAATGATTAATAAATTAATGAATGCAGAAATATCTTCTGAATTAAATAAACACAAGTTATCTTCTGTTGCACCCCTGCTGACCTGTTTAACTCTTTCCCTGCCGTTGATGGAATTTCCCATAATTTATGAGACGCTTCCCCGCAATTGACAGAATTTGTCGGCTTTCTGTGTTCCGGGTAGGGGGTGCTATTACTCATCTTCTGGAAGAGTAGAGAATTTCCGGATCAAAACACAGGCAAAAAAAAGCAGAAACAAGCAAAAAGATATTTTTGATGTGATTTTCTCTGGTTTTTGTTAAAAATGTAGCTTTTTTTTTATGAAACTTACCCACATTCAAGTATTGATAAAAAAAAAAGAGACTATTTTGGGAATTTTCATGCTTGTTTCAGTTGTTCACCCTTCATGGCTTTGGTAACGAAATTGGTTAAGCCAAAAATGAAAATTCAGACATCGGTTTAGGGGCGGGGTTAGGGGTAGGTCATTTTATGAATTCATACAAATTGGGCAACTCATAAAATATGTACAAACTGCCGTGAGATCGGGTTGGTCATTCCCAATTTTTTTATTCCTCTCAGGAACACAAAAATAGATACTTTAAAGAACATTTCTTTTCCATTCAACTACAATGAATGTAGACTTCCAAAAGGATGCAAAATTACCATAAAAGTGTAAAATATGATATAACTTCTGAAGTCATCTTCCCCTCCAGTGAGCTGTTAACTGAGTCTACATAAGTCTGATTCATTAATGAGTGAATTAGAATGGCTTTGTGACCAGTTCATCAACCAATTCATTGAAAAGATCTGACTCACAACAACGATTTGTGCACAAATGGAGCACCATACTTTTAATCATACTTTTTATAGTTATGTGGTACTTTAGATTCTTTTAGAAGCCTAAAAGCTCCAGTTAGCCTTAATAACACAGGAAAAGTGGCCAGTACGTTCATCAAAATTTGTCCCTTTGTTACACTGAAAAAAGAAAACCAGGTCTGAAATGACTGAGAAATAATGACAATTATCATTTTCGAGTGAACTATTATTTTAAACCGGTCCCATTTTAAATGCTCAACTGTTTATATGTTATTAATATTAGTGATTGTGTCTGCCTGTGCTTTTTCCCCCCTTCATTGGACATAGTGCCACTCATGTACAATTCTGCCATTCATGGACACCCACTTGAAAGATAAAGAAAGAAAGAGGGAGAGAAAAAAAATGCTGTTTAAACATCGCTAATCCTTTAATTGAATGCAGATTTATTCGGAGCCTCTGGTCGGACTGGATTAAAGGCTGTTACAGGGGGGACGGCTGTTCTGAATGTGGGTCAGAAAAGCTTTCTGCTTGTCGCAAAAATTGATTTTTACACCCTTTTTAGGAAAAAGCTGTTACATTCATTGTCTGGGTTTGTAACGCCCCACTTGACATGCTTCAACAGCTTTTTGCACGCAATAGTTCTGTTTCTTTCCCTTTATTTCTTTCCCATCTATTCCTGACCATACCTTTTAAGAGCTGTCAAAGCTGTTAACATATTAAATATATAAAATGTGTTCAATTATATATATTACTATTCTATTGACACCCATCGTTATTAACACAAAATAATCTGCATATTTTGAAAAAAAAAAAAGGTTTTATAGTAAGTATAAATGAGTCTTTTATATAAAAATATAAAAATAACTGCTATTATATTTTAGGGAGGGGATCATCATTTCTGGGGGTCAAAAATGTTGCCTTATAATCATATTTATGATACCATGAACAATTATAACCAAAAGTATAAGACAATATAATATATACAATATATATTGCAACATTATCAATAGTTGAACATGAATCAGTAAAAAATATATTAATATTTACATTAATGTTCAAATATTAATAATGTTGCAATACATTTATATTGTTTTAAAATGTGTTTTATTAGACAATATGAACAGTTTTATAATGTAATATGCATAAAGTAAAGTATTACCCAGTTTAACCATCTAAGTTAAACAAAGCATGCTGAACTGGGATCAGATATCTCTCTGTCCCTAACTAACAGCAACCTCACTCATAAAATCAAAAGAAAAGAGTTGACATTTCCACATCAGTGTAGCTTTTCATCGTCTAGAGACTAATATCGGTACAGGCTCTTCTCAGCTGCTTGAAAACACAGAGCTCGACTTCTCTCAGGGGCATGTCAGGCCTCCCTTAGATGCAGAGAGCCGCAATGGAGTCCCTCTCCTCTCCTCCGGTGAGCTGTCAGTCTGCTGTGACATTAGAAACCTCTCTATCCATTATTCCAGCAGACCCCACAGCACGGCAACAGAAGCTGCCGAGAGCCATGACAGCGGGAGCTCTGTGTATCAGGAAGACTGACACCAGCACAAAGAGGAAACTGCAGGCGCAACGGCTGGAGGCATGACAGAGAGAGAGGCACTGGAGATGGGCGATTGTACGGACACTTTGTATGTCAAGGTTGTGCGCCATTCATAACTGAAGTGATAATGTTTTAAGTTCAAATTAAATTGTGGAGTTTGAACTGATGTGGCAAACAAGATGCAGAAATGTAATCTGAAATTGCCATAAACATGTCACCATGGAACATATGCTGTATTTTCAGAAACATTACTCAATATGAATAATGTCTGAAACAGAACCCATAGATTTTTATTTTTTTATATACATTACCAAAAATTTGTAATGGTTTTGAAGTCTCATTAAGGCTGCATTTATTTGATCAAAAATACAGTAAAACAGTAATATTGTGAAATATTTAAATATGAAAACAAATTTAAAATGTGTTTAAATTACATTTAGTTCCTGCGAATTGTCAGCATCATTACTCCAGTCTTCAGTGTCACATGATCCTTCAGAAATCATTCTAATATGCTGATTTGGTCCACAAAGGAAATCATTCTAACTATTATCAGTGTTGAAAACAGTTGTACTGCTTAATAATTTTGTGTATTTTTTAATGAATAGAAAGTTCAAAAGAAAAGCATTTATTTGAAATAGAAAATATCTTTATAAAAAGTATTAATTTCTCACAATTTCATAATATTACTTGCCCCAAACTTTTAAACAGTAGTGTATATATTTAGCAAATTAACAAATTAAAATAAATTAAAATGACTAAAAACAAAGAATTAAGTATGAAAAATGAAATCCCACCTATTAAAAAATTGTATTTGATTATTACACATAAAATAAAAAAAATAAAAATAATGGGTGGCAATTAAATGAANTAACTAACGAACTGAAAAGGAACCAATTAGTACAAATAAAATAAAAATAAAATAAAATAAAAATAAAACAAAATAATAATAATGGGTGGTGTTACGGTACTGGTGTGTAGAAACACGCACGACGAGGAGAATAAGATCAAAGTCAAACTTTACTAGATAATCCAAAGGAGCATACAGAAACACAGGAGATATACACACGTTAACATTCAACAATCACCGACAAAGACAAGAGTGAAGGGTGAGTGGTTATATACAGGTCCCAATGAGTGATAATGATGATGATGATGGTCTTCAGGTGCATGTGATGGTGATGACGTGCAGGAGCAGGGCAGAGGGAATGCTGGGAAGTGTAGTGCGGGAACCGGTGGTAGTAACGGGTGGCACATTCAATTAAATTACAACTTATGAACTGAAAAAATAAATAAATAAAATAAAATACATTTTAATAAAATATAAATAATGGGTGGCATATTCAATTAAATTACAACTAATGAACTGAAAAGGAACCAATTCCTAAAAATAAAATAAAATAAAATATAAATAATGGGTGGCACATTCAATTAAATTACAACTAATGAGCTTAAAAGGAACCAATTCCTAAACACAGAAATGTTCCAATTCCTGATGTATGTTAGCAGTTAAGACATCTCTGCTGCAAGAGTAGGATTTATTAAACCCATAGAGTTCAAAACAAAAACTACAAACCACAATTGTGGAGGTTGCAGATGCGCACTGCCCTTACGCAACCACAAACCACCAGAAAAAAAAGTTACTTTCTTCAGCAGTTCATTAAACGACTAAAATGGTGTGTGAGAAGCCTCTTAAACGACTTCCTCTTCCTCATGCGCTGTCAGGAAGTGACAGGGTGTTTCAGCGATGACCTCGTCTCGCCGTTACACCAGCGCAGCGCATTAGTATTCCAGTAAGCCCGGGGAAGAAATACAACCTCAGCCTCTGTTATCGAAGCTCGATGATTAAAAGTGCTCCCATCAGCAAGATGCACACGAGGGATCTTAAAGTCATTAAAATAAGCAATAGTGTATTATTTCCTTCAGGTAATCAAAGCGAATTATTGAGTGTGTCTGAACGCTGTAGGCGACAAGTCTTTTTATTAAAATGGAGACAGAGGACTTCACAATGACGCCAGATGAGGCTCTTACCCTTCCATTAAAGGAGCACTGCAATGACATTGAGTGCACTGACACATCTTAAAGTGATTAAACATGACAAATGAAAGAAGAGTGTCATTTACACAGCCGACGGATGTCTTCATGACGGAAAACGGTGATCCCCGAAGAATTTATTCTATAGAATTACACAACAAAGCTCTTTTTAGTTCTAAAAACCTATTTACATTATCACATCTTGTTCAGATTAATGTCACATGTCAGCTGGAAATTATCTCGGAATATTATGCCCTCAGTCAAACAAATGTCTTATTCATGTCTGTATTTTAGTGTTTGTGTCTGTCAGGATTCAGTTAACACTCTAGCTGGTGAAACTCACACGACCCACCAACCTTCTCCTCCAAAATACAAAAGAAGTAAAGCTTGTCTTCTTGCCGTGAGTGAGTGGGAGTGAGTGAAGTGCCTGATGGCCTGCGGCACCGCTATCTGCCACTCACGCTGATTTGGCATGTCATGTTGGATCTAACAAGGCCACGCTCTAAGGAGATTTGACCACACAGAGAAGTGATACTGCAGAAAAACGGCTGTTCCACTGATCCTCCGAAAAAAGACAGAGCAGAGGGTGAAGGCAAGGACACGATAAGTGCAAATTGATCTTCTAATGTAAAAAATGTGTTCTTTTCTAAAGAATAAGATGAAATATATTTGAAAATATCTAGTAAATAGACTCAATCTGAATGTGCGCGCAACCAAAATGATGTATTTTTAAATATGGGCTGTTTATTTACATGTGTTGATGCAATTATGCACAGAATAGCAGAGGAACTCTTGTTTGCTTTCCTTGCACTGTTGAACATGTCTTCCTGGCTTTTTATATTATTTTCTTTTATATATATATATATTATTTGACAGCACAATTACACATCTTTTGTATATTTGAAGTGTCTACTGTGTAAAGTGCTTTGTGAAGTGCTAGAGTTGGTCTGGTGAATAAACTGTCAATCTGTGCTTGTTCTTGGGCCCTAGGCACTCATAAAAAATATGACATTTTTAAGATGTACTGGCATGTATAGACATAAACACACAGCCTGAAAACGAAAGACGTGCTTGTGAGTCCATACCACCCTAAGTGACATCTTTCTTCAAGAAACAGTCAAAGGGGTTTGAACACTTCAATTAAAAAACATTAAAACAACACATTTTAAAGCATTAGAAAATATTTATAATAAAACATAATATAATATAATAGTTCTCAACCAGGGGCCCCAGCAAATTTCTAAAGGGGCCTCAAAATGACAAAGTATTAATTTAACTTATATCAATAATTTAACTTTAATCAAAATTAAAATGCTATCCACCTTATTCCAACGCCCTATGACGCTTTGTGCGAATTATGGCTGTAACTTCCATTAAGCTGTAAAAGGCTCACTCTATGAACGCAATAATACGTTTAAAAAAAACTGGGTACAATGAATATAGCTGCACGTTCAGAATTGAGTTCTCTTTCACGTTTTTATGTTCTCAAAATGTTTAAAATGGCTTGAATGTTTAAACTGACTAGACCTAAAACATGTTCAAATGATAAACTTTCATTGTATGTTGCTGTTTGCAATTATTCTGAGAATCACGTGCGTTTTGAACCATAGTGTCTGGTCCGTATGGATTAACGATCCCTATTTGACATCACACATCCTGCGATGTGACTATCGCGGATGCGCACATCGTGATTTCGATGCTAAAACTATATATTGTGCAGCTCTACAATATACACATATANTAATATAATATAATTTATATTATATTATATTATTGTTTTTCCCTAGTAAAATTCTGGTATTTTGCTGTTCTTTAATAACATGGAAATATGATTTTGGTTTCTATCTTGATTTTTGTATTATTTATAATGTAATATAATATAATATAATATACATTACATTACATTACATAATATTTTGGAACACTAGGAAACATGGCTGGAAACGCATATGAAGCATCTTTTTTAACATTTCCTTAAAGGCATGTCTTTGTCTTGAGGCGCATTTTAATGCAAGCCAAACCTTCAATTACTTGCCTCTTCAGTGACCTTTCTGCCTTGATAGACCTTTGTGAACTGTCCTTTAAAGTGTAATTAGCATCATTGATGCAGCTCAGAGTGAACCCTGGCATTAGGCAGCACATTGGAGCTGATCTACAGAGAGACGCTCCATCTGATCAGAGGTTAATCTAATTTCAGACACACAGAGTGGCAGATCACACAATCTTTGAAGAGGGGGAGAAGATTAAAAACGAGAGAGGGGAGGGATAAAGGAACACGGTGTGAGAGAACAGCACGAGTCGTGACCTGACGTGGGATGTCAGTGAGAGAGAGATAAAGAGGAGGAGGAAAAATAAGTGCTCTAGTACCTGTTTGATATGATAGCGGATAAATCCAGCTGACATCAACCCCAGTAAACAGAGACATTCATCCTTGAGAATGCATGAGATAAATATTCTATTCATATATACAAGCACGGGTGACACAGGTCGATTTCCAAGTAAATTGAAAACATAATCTCAAATGCTTTTCGCTTTCTAAAAACCTCTCAGAATGTGGCTCACACAAGCAGGTAGGAAGAACCATTAAAGCCACTCACTCTGAAGCCCCATTCACACTGACAACGCTTTTTAATCTCAAAGGTCACCAGTTCGCTGTACTGTTCAGCGCTATTGATGGTACACTGTAAAAAATGAATGTGATTTTAATGGTAAATATTGTAAAAACGCTACGGGAAAAGAAAATGTTAATAGGTTAATGTTAATAACATATGCATTATTTTTACTTCAAAATGNNNNCCCCCCCCCCCCCCATTCACTGCCATTATAAACCTTGGAGGACTACGGATATTTTTTTTAAATATATCTCTGATTGTGTTCGTCTGAAAGAAGATAGTCATATACACCTACAGATGGCTTGAGGGTGAGTAAATCATGGGATAATTTTCATTTTTAAGTTAAACTATCCCTTTAAGTCTTATAGCAGTCTATGATATGGAAAGCAAGCCCTTTGTGACTTATCCAACTCTAAACAGAAATCAGCATAGTCGCATAAGCGTCTCCCATATTACCCTCTTTTATCAGCCTTAGTCATTTTCTTCCTTTTCCTCACAAACGCCACCATTACAACACAAATCCTCAGAGAAATGGCTTGCCTGAGGCAAAGACAGAGCAAAGAAGGAAATGACAAAAAGGTTGAGATTGGGAAACCAAACTAATGAGTTTACAAAAGAAGAACAAAAGCAAAAGTTATGACAAGTCAAGCATGTGCTTCCATGTAATACAACGCAATTAATGGAAAAAAGAAATAAATATTTTTCAGTTGTTTAACTGGTACTGTCAATATTTTTGGTAAAAACTAAAAGTAGAATAAAATAAATTAAAACCATAAGAAATGTGGATAAAATAAGATAAAACTAATAAAACCATGAATAAAATAAAAAATGGGTAACACTACAGTAAGGTTTCATTCGTTAACATTAGATAAATACATTAAGAATGAACAATACTTCTACAGCATTAGGTAATCTTATGTTAATTTCAACATTTACTGCATTATTAAAATCAAAAGTTGTATTTGTTAACATTAGTTAATGCACTATAAACTTCATGAATATAAACATTTTTATTAACTTACATTAACAAAGGTTAAAATAAGCTGTAAAAAAAAAAAAAATGCTGTAAAATATATTGTTAGTTCGTGTTAACTAATGCATTAACTAATGTTAACAAATGAGACCTTAATGTAAAGTGCTACCAAAAATGCAATAAAATAAAATGCAATACAATGCAATAAAATAAAATAAAACAAAATGTCTGGCTGGTAAATTGGTAAAGTCATGTAGTGATTGATGTATAAATATATAAATATATAAATATATATTATAGATTTAGTCAAATGTTCTTTAAGATATGGTTAAACTCAGTTTAAGAGGCATTTTGTAAACCGTTGTAAGCCTCAGTTAACTCAATTCAAAGCATCTTATTCTGGAAAGTTTTATTTTAAACTATCATATATTCAACACAGTGAATGAAAATTCATTCTGAGAGCCGTGGTTTATAGTGGTTTATAGGTAAAATGAAAAATGAGTGGCCTCAAGAGTGATCCATCGGCGAGCTGGTCTACGAGCCCCGCTCGCCATTTCAGTTTACAGCTTGAATAATGTACCTCCTAAAAACGAACCGCTGAGCCTCATACTTCATTTCTACAAGACTCCATTAAAGGACTGATTTGTTCATTTTTCAGCATTTCGTCTGTAGGGAGATTTCCTCTAGGGCGTTCAGAAGTTCACTGTTGTGAGAATACAGCAGGAGTCAAAGCTCCAACCGGATTGAACCGGTTATATGATTGACTGTAAATGTAACTAGTTTGAAATCTAAAGACAAAATCCACCCTGCAGGTTTTTGCTATAAAGCTCTTTGACTCAAAGTATATCTATCCTTAAGGGTGCACTAATCTCGTCAAAGACTCCACTTTAGCTGTTAGCCAAATGATGACATTAGGGCCACATCTGTGCCCCTGGCACACACCACCTGTTATCATGGGAGTAAAATCACAGCCAATCAAAACCACTGCTCTAGACCGAGCTCTCTTACTGAGCAGCTGTGCAAATTAACCTGCGCTCAGGCGCAGCACACAGGCCAAGAATCTGGGTGCAGCGAGCTGAGCAGTCCTGTTCCATCCCAGCCACTGCCATTCCATTCTGATCCATTTCATTCCATTCCATTTATTCCATCTGATTATATTCCACTCAATTACATTCCATTTCATTAGCCTTGGCAACACCAAATCCACTTGGGGCCAGGAGAGGTTTGGCAGGCCTATTATGCTAGATCACCCTGCCATTCTTGTAGTGCTTATATGTATCTGCACTCTATAATCTCAATAAAGACTGAGCACATGGGTGCTAATGAACCAGTTTGTTGAGGCATGTAAGGTATTGTATAGGCACTACTGTGTCAGCTTGTAACAGCATGACTTGGCTAAAAGCTAAATAATGCTGGTATCCTCCAGATTTTATGTCATGGCAGAGGCTTAGGTGGTGGTTGCAGATCTGGGTAACACTTTACAATAAGGTTCATTAGTTCAACATTAGTCAATGTATTAACTAACATGAACTAACCATGAGCAATACATTTGTTACTGTATTTACTAATCTTCGTTAACGTTAGTTAATGAAAATGCAGTTGTTTATTGTTTGTTCATGTTAGTTCACAGTGCATTAATTAATGTTAACAAGATTTTAATAATGTATTACTAATTGTTGAAATTAATATGAATAAAGATTAATAAATTATGTATAAGCGCAGTTCATTATTAGTTCATGTTAATTAATGTAGTTCGCTAAAGTTAACTAATGAACCATGTTACCCAGAAGGAGGCGGGAACCGGCGAACATTCAAACAAACTTTAATCTCAAAATAAACAACAGAACAAAACGAAAGTAATGCCGGCAGACCCTCGCGGACGTCTGCCGGCCACACAAACATAATAAAACATAACATAAAGTCCAGGCCTGGTCCTCTCTCGTCCTTAACTGTCGTCGCTCCTCCTTTTATGCTCCCGGAGCTCCTCCGTGAGGGACTCGAGGCCGGTGCGCCTCACAGGTGACGATCATTAACACTCGCGTCACCGGCCTCGCGCCGTTCCCTCACGGCTCTCGCCCGCCCTGCTCGCCACACTCATTTAAGACAAAGCAGGCATTTTGGCATACTTTTGTGTGTTTTTGTCCATTCAAGCACGAAAGAGAACTGAATGCGGCCGACGCGCTGTCTGAGCACATGGCGTGGTAGTACAGATTTAAGTTCTTTTTTTTTTTATCTTATCGCGCTTGAATCGTTCAATAGCACTTGAATGAATGATAGCATGATCATATGATGTAACGCTAGCTAAGAGATGATGGAAAAAATCAAATGCTGCGTTAATTGCATTAAATATTTCTAATGCGTTAAGCTGATTAAATAAAATAAAACAAAATAAATAAATGAAAAAAAAAAATCCACAAATGTACCACTGATTTGCACAGAGGCAACAATTTAAAAACAGCACAATTCCACAGGAAAAGGGGAGGCGTGACATGCGAAAGTAGCAATTTGCAAGGTTGTTTGAAGATTTTTTTGTAATTCTGCTAGGTCCCCCTAGCCCCCCGCAAATAAATCAAAACTACATGCTACCAAAAACTACATAAATCAGAAACGATATGCTTCACTACATAAATAAAAAAATAGCCCAATGTGTTTTTTGTTGGAGTGCTGAAATTTTACGTTCCGGGGTGTTGGTGGTGGTAGGTGTCACTAGTGTCACAGAAACTACATACTTCACATTTAAACTGTATCCTTCCCAAAATGTGAACTAATGTATTCTTCTTTTAGAGAGGCCTCAGACAGTTTGAAGAGCCAGATTGGAGTTGATAATCTCTTGAATCAGCATGGGCTGGAGTATGTTTCCTCTCGCTCATCTGTCCAACACACTAATCTCTGGGATAAAATAGCTATGGCTAATCGTATTAGCTTAATCACACTGACCACTTGAGGTTGCACAGCTTTGAGTGGATTTCTAAAACAGCCACTACAGAATGCTGCATTACAGCCTGTAATTTTCTACTGCAGCCCAGAGTGACATAAAACACACATGTAAACACACTAACATGTACAAACACAAATGAGCTCCAAATGACAATTGGATGTGTCCCATTCCTGCTTCAGAGACAAGTCAAATCTGATTGATTGTGCTTGGAATTGGCAAAATTGGAGTAGAATTAGATGTAACCATTAAAACTACTTGTTTATGATCATTAATTGAATTTTAAGAGAAAAAACATTTACATTAAAGAATTTGGCAGATTATTTTTATCAAAGTGATTATATATACATTACATATACATTTTATATGTAGGCTACATGTTTTTTAGGGATCAAATTTACAGCCTGAGCTACAGGAACACTTGAAGTGAATATGCAAAAATAAAATGGACCCACACTGGACATAATTTCACCTCCTTCCACCACCATCCTAATAAAGTAAATTCTAGCAATTACAATTATGTGAACTTGTGCAACCTTGTAATATGCTACCGACTTTTTAAAATAAAATCGTTACTGTAATTTTGTGTCAATAATTGCATTTTGAACCTCTCCTAACCTCTACAAACCCACAGTCTTATTTTTCTCTGGCCAATTAACTCTTCATTACTGACTTATTAGCATACAATAGTAAAAGGAGAAAATAGAATAATGAATGATGAAGTTGTATGTACCTTTTTCTCAGATTCTTTTCACAAGAATAAACAAAAGTGTTTACAACAGAAGCCATCGCCCACTTTTAATTAAAACACTTCACACAGTTATTTCATCTAATGAAAAATTATTTGCACAGATAAGCAACAATAGAAAAATGAAAACAAAACAAGATTAGCCAAGCAAGCTGCTATAGGCATGCAACAAAAACAAGAGACATTGCACAAACCAAACCTTTTCCGCAATCAAAAAGACTAAGATGTTATTCGATTATATTTTATTACCTTGAATTATGTCCAAAAATGATTTGCATAAAACATTTTGCATATTGTAGCCCTTTGCAACCAGACAGCAAGTGTCTAAACCCAACTGGAGACCTGGAACTCTCATTAGTTTGGCATCAGCAAGGGTTGTAAATATTTAAATGTGTTGTTCTGCTCATGGTTGAGAATTCTAGAACTTGTGACAGTGACACTGGGAAAAGTGTGATTGTGTTCAGTACCAAGGAAGCACTTCATCTCTTCTGAGTGAAGAGCAACTCTGTAATGACAGGATAGATGGCAGGCCAGCAGGGGGTCTTCAGGAACAGGCTGTGCAAACTCACGTCTGATTCGACACACACACACACAAACACTCTGTGAGGCCTAAGGCAGACAGGCAGTGTATATCATGTTCAAACTAAAAGAGTTGGTGATAGGAGACAATATAGACGAGAGTGAGAGATAGAGGCGGGCACATTATGATGGGATTGTTGTTTATATACACTACCATTCATAAGTTTGGGTTCTGTAAGGTTTGTTTTTTTAAAGAAGTAGTGGTGTTTATATTTACACACACCGTTGAGCCAAAACATTATAATCACCTGCCTAATATGCTGTTGGTCCTCCGTGTGCTGCCAAAACAAAAGACCAGCTGAGGCATGGACTCTACAAGATCCCTAAAGGTGTCCTGTGGTGTCTAGCACCAAGATGTTAGCGGCAGATCCTTCAAGACCTGTAGGTTGTGAGGTGGAATCGCCGTGGACCGAACTTGTCCAGCACGTCAGACAATTGGATTAAATTCTGGGGAATATAAGTGTCTCGCTGCACCCTACGGTGGACATCCAACCCGGACCACATCCAAGTGTGACGTCAGAAGCCAGGCCCATGCCGCCCATGCCGCCCTGCAGCCGATTCTTAAGATTTTATTGGTCATGTCAATCATAGTACTGATTGCCTACACCAAACACTGATCCCTAAACCTACCCGTAATTGTAACCAATTCAATTACCTGCAGGGTGGGATTTCTGGCTGAAGTGGCTTAGTGAGGAGTCACAAGGTGACATATTGAGCATGGGCGTGGCTTATGACGTCACACTTGGATGTGGGCGGGTTTGAGCCCTACTTGGGGAATTTGGAGCCCAGGGCAACACCTTGAACTCTTCGTCATGTTCCTCAAACCATTCCTGAACAATATGTACCCTGCTGAAAGATGTCACTTCTACCAGGGAACACCAATGTCATGAAGGGGTGTACCTGATCTGCAACATTGTTTAGGTAGGTAGAACGTGTCAAATTTACATCCAAATGAATGGCCAGACCCAGGGTTTACCAGAAAATTGCCCAGAGCATCATGGCTTGTCGTCGCCTCACAGTGCATCCTGGTGCCATCACTTCTCCAGGTAATAGGCGCACACATTCACGGCCGTCCACGTGATGTAAAAGAAAATGAGACTCATCGGACAAGGTGACCTTCTTCCACTGCTTCAAGGTCCAGTTCTGACGTTCGAGTGCCCATTGCTTTCGACGGTGGACTAGGGTCATCATAGGCTCTCTGATTGGTCTGATTGAGCACAAAGCACTGCGTGATCGGACACATTCTTCTCATAACTATCATAAAAATTTTGTGTGGACCTTTTGTTGGCTTGGACCAGACAGGATAGCCTTTGTTGCCCTCCAACACCCTGTCGCGGTTTGTGTTTTGTCCCTCCTTGGACCACCGTTGAAAAATTACACCAGTTCCAGTCGCCTTGCCATAACAATTTTGCCTTGTCAAAGTTGCTCAGATCTTTATTCCTGCCCATTTCTCTTGCATTCAACACATTGATTACAAGAACTGATTGTCTGTTTACCATCTAATACCCAAACCTTTAAGAGATGATCAATAATACTTGGTACACCTGTGACTGGTCATAAAGTTTTGACTCATTAGTGTAGCAATATATAAATGCTTAATGATCTTATAACATAAAACAAAAACTGTTGGTTTCTGGGCTTCTAGCTGTAATTAAAGTTTTCAGGAGGCAAGCGCACCTCCTCATCTCCCCTCTCGCTCTAAACAATGATAAACAAATTGAAACAGGCTCAGGATCTTCTCTCAAAACATTATTCACAAGATCGAACCTTCCAGCGACTGTCTGGCTAAATTAAATTACATGAGCGGAGAAACAGGCATGTTTAGATGAAGCTAATCAAATCACAGCCACGTTTAGTTTCCAAAAGTGTGTGCTATGAGGAACATAAATTAAGCATCATGCCGACCGAATGAATGAGAAACTGCAGCAATGTTATAATCATCTGCAATATTCGCCTTGAGAATTCTGATGATTGCATTCTTCTTAAACACATTTTGATTATATATTGGACTATTTTGCTACGGAGCAGTTAAAAGACTAAAAGAAACATTTTTTTTTTAATGTAATTAATCTTTTCATGGCATACGATCACATTTCTGTATGCTACAATATAAGAATTACAACTGCAAGTCGTGAATCACTGTATAAATAGAAGATCGACTTGCCGCTAATGAGAGTTTGATTTCTTTATGTCTGTATATAGTGCTGCTAGTTTGCCTTTTATAATAAATTCAATTGATGGATGACTCTGTCGCTGGGGAAGATCCATCATGTGACAGACAACACTGCTGTTGCTTATTAAGATGGTGGAATGAAATAAAGTGCCTATCCTGCACACATCTCTGACGTGAGATGGTTGTGGATCATGGAGCCCAAAGCTGTCAGGCATCAGCGATAACCGTAGAAATGGCAATTTGTACTTAATTAAAAGACACAGAGAGAATCTAAAGGCTTAAATGAATTAGACAACTACAGAAATAAGGATAACATATTATTTACTACTAAAAGGTTTCATATTGCATGGGAAATACCTTCTAAAAAGATTTTTTTCTTTGGAACAACATGCATTAATGAACTGCTCACAATAAAAACCAGACATGTATATTAAGTAAGAAAATAGGGTTTCATATTGACTTTAAACAGGTCTGATACCCTCAACAACAAACCACACACAGACAAGCAGCTTCTCTCTTCCCACACACACACACACCCTGGTGCCCTGTTCTGTCTCTGTCTATGGGAGATAATTAAATCTGGGCAGGAGGTTGATAAATGTATCAGCGGGTAGTGACAGGCTCCATGGCTAATGTGTTCCAGGTGAACATCTGCCTGATGCCAGCAGGGGGCACCAGGGGGCATGCCCTCCACTGCCCTCAGAGGACACAGCTACAACACCCATCACCACAGAAACAGTACAGCATGAGAAAGGGAGAGAGATGGCTGAAATCTGGCTCAAGAGTGCAAACCAAACTCTGGTTTACATCTTCAGCTTCTTAAAGCATAAATTATACATATAGGGCATATCCTGTATATTCTAATGATTTAAAGTACACATGAAATCAAAATTGACCTTATTTATTTTGTTAGCTCAAATTGCTAGTTTTGTGGTGAACAATTCATCCGTGCAAGTCAATCCACACACCAAAAATGTTTGGCTTCGTAATATTTAATAGAAATCTGAAAATGCCCCTCCCCTCTGCAACGGTGCCCCTTCTCTGATAACGTCAGTTTGACGGCTTGGGTTGAAATCGCGTAAACCACTCCCCTCCAACCGTTAGTCTGCAATGAGGGAGATATGGAAAGGAGGAGCGCGAGAGATGGAGAGGAGGAGCGCTAAAATAAAAACTCTGCCCTCTGTTCAATATTCTGTTTCACTTGGAAATACGTCACAACACTGGAGAAAAGTCGATTGCAACTTCCGGTTTACGTGGACTTTAAAGTTGCTATCTGTACCACTAGCATCACAGAATGGAAAAACTAAAATAATTGTTTCCAAACAGGTTTCCTAAACTCACGCCATTGGTCAACAAAACAGAAAACTAAAGCCATCAGTTAAGCCAATGTTTCTATGTCAGGCTGGTCGAGATTTTCAAACGAACAGAGAAATCAACATACGACTGGCTTATCATCAGAAAATATCGGTTATACTTTACAATAAGGTTCAATTCAATAGGTATTGTGAACTACAATGATCAACCATTTTTAACAGTCTAGGTTCTTGTTTATTTTTAAATATACTATTGTTCAGTGATAATTCATGTTTGTTCATAATACATTAATGCTAATTTATACAATTTGAAATGTTAAAACTATAGTATTTATCAAAATTAATAATGCTGTTCAATGTTATATAATGGGACCTAATGCATTAAATAATGTCAACAAATTTGAAAAAAACATACTGTAAAAGTGTTGGTAAAATATTTAAACATTGAAAATGACTCACTTTAAGAACCTATAAATATGGCACCTAAAAAAGTGAGAATAGGTGCACACAGATATCACAAACTCCTAGCATATTTGGGATAGGTCTGCTGAAGAGTTTGTTGTATTACTTAAGGGAAAACACTCGACAAGTGGCCTGTGATATTACACAGAAAAAGAAATGACATGAAAGGTGTCAGTCATAAAATATAGCATGGATCTCAAGAGAAACATGCAGCATTCTGAAAATGTAGATTTATTCACCATGTCTCAGGAAACTCATCAATGTTATGAAATGTGCAGCCAACCGTATGCCTGGTGGGATTATTAAATAACATTCTTTTAACCTTGGCAGAACGTTTGCTTCCCACTGCCTTTTTCGAATAAGAAATGGAGTGCAGATGGTATGGCCTCAGGCGGTTGTTGAAAGGTATAGGGGAAAAAATCTGATCTGCTGTTGTTGTTTTCACCCATGACCTTCTGATCTGTGTGAGCTCACCTACTTATGTACGCTTACGCACACACATAAACACACACACATCATTAGCAAGAGAGCCCTGGTGGCCAGCAATTCTATACTGTGTGTGAGTGTGTGTGTGTGTGTGTGTATACATTATATATATATATATATACACACAGAATACAATAACTTAAAATACCAAGACCAGATAAAATAAATTAAGGTCAAATAGGAGGCTATTTAATAAATGAAATGCTGCTCCAATGATCTTCCAATGCACATGTCTGGAATTCAAAAATTGTCAAATGGGTTGTTCAAGATACAGGTAAAGATACACAAAGTAGTAGTTAAAGATACACAAAATACATGCAGAGACACGTGAACAGGTTAAGTGGTAAAAATTACAGGGTGAATGCTAAGCAAACCATGACTAAAAGTAAAATTTTCTTTTTTGGTCCAGACCAAAAGAACCAAGAGAGCCAAACTACAAGAGAGAAAATACCCGAAGGAATCGAAACTAGGCACGAGATAGAGAAACATAATATGTTTAAAAAAGAGCTTGCCCATTAAAAAGTGTATAAAAACATTAACTTTAAAGTATATTGAAGGTGACAAAAAATGAAGATGGATGACTACCCAGGCAGAAAAAGAGCAGGCAGCACAGATGATATTCCCAATGTCCATCCTCTGATTTGATTATAAATTACATCTTTGATTAAAGAGCAGTAGGGGGGAAACAGCAGTCATTGATTTCCAATCCGCCGAGCAGAATGCTTCTGTCAGAGTGAGGCAGGCAGACGATTCAGGTTCAGCGGCAGCCTTACATCTCTCAGAGTGTCTGTGATTGTGTCCAAGATGTTTAATTACACTCAAAGTGAAGAGAATTACTGTAAATCTTTAGATAACAGCACTTAGCCAGCAGACAAGTGAAGACTGAAAAGCCTCCTTTATATTTCACCATCTATTTGAAAAGCTAAACCAGCTAATCTTCTCCGTTGTCTTTGCTAAGCAGCCGACAATGACTGTCTGGATGATTCAAATCACCCTTTCAACTGTGAATAGAGAGATGCACACTTCATTTCAATTTAAGTACAACATAAGGATTATACTGTGAGTCAGGCATGCACACACAAGCAAGCCGAAGCACTTTTAACAGCTTTTCAGCTTGTTTTTATGGGAAGCCACCAGGATTAAGGGTCAACACAGTTAAGTATCGAGATCAAGGAACATCTGCCATTAAAGTGCAAGTATATGCATGTAGATGTTTGTGTTTGTGCTTGTGTGCTTGTGTGCGTGTGTGCGTTCTTGTTTGTGAGAGAGATGCTGTGTTGTGTTATGCATCAGACGGTCAATGACAGAGGCACTGCTGTTCGAGACTAGCATCAATTTTGGTAATTTTATCAGTACAGCATTGTGCTGCTTCATGTTGCAGGTTGGCAATATTTGTCATCATACATCACATAATATATTATCATAAACACACACATTGCACTACCGTTCAAAAGTTTGAGGTTGGTAAGATTTTTTGTTGTTTTTGAAAGAAGTCTTTAATGCTTGCCAAGGTTGCATTTAATTGATCAAAATACAGAAAAACAGTAATATTGTGAAATATTATTACAATTTAAAATAACTGTTTTCTATTTTAAAACGTCATTTATTCCTGTGTTGGCAAAGCTAAATTTTTCAGCATCATTACTCCAGTCTTCAGTGTCACATGATCCTTCAGAAATCATTCTAATATGCTGATTTGGTGCTCAAGAAACATTTCTTAATATTATCAATGTTGAAAACAGTTGTGCTGCTTAATATTTTTGAAAACAGTGGTAACTGTAAGTGGTTTTTTGTGATGAATAGAAAGTTCAAAAGAACAGCATTTACATAATTGTATTTATTCTCACTTTCGATAAATGAGATATATATATATATATATATACACACACACACACACACACACATATACTGTACATATATATATGGGTCAATGACGTGACGGGTCATTTTTCTTTTTTTTTTGTCCAAAGGCCTTAATAATAAAAAACAAAGATATGAAATCCAAAGTATGTAAGGTAGTATAATTAAAACAGGTTTTAATTATATTTTGCTACATATAAAGGTATTTTAAAGATTTTGAAGTGTCAAAAGGTCATTCGGTTTAACCGTCCAAAGGCCAATACAGCCATTTCATTTGTGATTAAAATATCTTAAAATGTAATAAATGAATATATTTTTTATTCTGGCATTATTTTATAACATCAAATATCAACGGTGCAAAATGGTATTACAATTATATGTAGAAGACTTTACTTTTGTTATGAGAAAGAACGTCCGGAAAAATGAATTTCATTGATGTCATTCGGAGTAACCAATAAAAAGGGACCATTTTGGATCAAGTCATGTGGTCAATATCATGTGACAGGATGTGACATCATTCAGACACCTGCAAAGGAGCACATGGTCATGAAGCAAAGTAACTAACTTTCTCTTAACTATTTGAAAAATTCATGTTTTCACTTGCTCATATGCATGTCCCGAAACATCAGGTCATTCGGTACAACCACTATAAAACATGGAAAATGCTGTAATATTTGCTTTTTTTTTAACTTTGTCTATCTTGTAAATTTGTATATTATTATTTTATTCTTTTTATTATGTGTCGTGTCTTGTCGCTGTCACTCTGTTGCACTGTGGAGCTTCTGTCACTAAAACAAATTCCTAGTATGTGTAAACAACATACCTGGCAATAAAGCTCTTTCTGATTCTGATTTTAAAAACTTGTACTAAATATAGAATGTTTGATTGTCCTTTTGCTAGCTAGCTAGATATCAGCCTGTAAGCATTGTTTGAAAATATTGTCATTCGGTATAACCAAAAGTGTCATTCGGTAAAACCAAAATTTTTTTTGGTGTCAAATTTTGTCAATCTTGTAAAAAATGACAAAGCAGTGTTAATTGATTATAAAAACCACATAATCTCATTGTTAACACTTAATAAAACTTCAAAATTAATTACATCTCCATTATTTTTTTTACACTTTTAAAAACCTTATTCGTCAATGACCCTATATATATATATATATATACATGATATATATA
>RJVU01007007.1:9950338-10016388 GCA_003731715.1 Anabarilius grahami | reverse complement strand
AAAAAAAAAAAAAAAAAAAGCATTTTAACAGAAACTTGGGGAATTTTTAATAGCGCTGCTGATAAAAGGTTAATTGAAGCAAAGGCGGCCTCTGTGTCTTAGGTCTTTTAATTCAATGTGAGGTGCCAAAAAAACACTAAGAATTTGATTAGGTAGTTTAACCCGGAGCTTGACTTGGGATAAATGCACGAAGAGACCCAGACTGTGAAGTGTTTGAAAAGCTCCTGCAGGACAATGGAGTTCAGGTCTTCTTTAATAATAGCACTGTCTAAATGTCAGTGACAAAAATCACAGAGACAGAAAAGTAATAAAAATACGAATGCATAATCTGAATTGTCTTTTGCATTTTCTTGGAGAGAAGCCCGCCAGTTTTTATGTTTGCTAACACAGTAATTAAAGTCACTGGTTTGAATGGAATTCCCTCACATATTACATATTCTGACATGACTCTCAAACTGCAGTATTATCCAAGGTTTAATTGGTTTGCTAATAAATGATCAGATCTGGCTCTTTCAAGTGATTTTGAACAGTCCAGTTTTCCATGATTTCACTGAACACTTTAAACTGATTCTCAAACATTTTGGCATTTTTACAGGTGTAATAATTTTCTAGGAAAGACTGACTTATCTCTGTAGGGGAAAAAAGCTTAAACCATAAGCTGGATTGTTCCAAAATACCTCCAAAACCACCCAACGGACCAACTAGAACAGGGTGGAGACCAGCTAAGATCAGAAAACAGGTTTAGGTTGCTTTATGGTGTTTTTAAACAAAAATGGCAGATCCTAAGCAGGGAGATGTTGCTTGGTTCTAAAAAAAAGATCATTTTTTGGTCTTTATTAAAAATAAATGTTACAATTATCATTTAAAAATTAATCACTAAATTAAAAACAGATAACCTCCCAAACACGAAAATTCTATTATATTGTTACAATGTACATTGAAAGTCAATGGGGTCCAAATTTACATAAACCTTGCCCCCGAGAACATGCAACAAAGGGGTTGAGGCCATGTTGAGCTGTATTAGAGAACAGGAAGAGTTGTTGTAGTAGAGTGTTGCTGCCATGCCGTCATTTTCGCCGGACTGCTTCACAAACAAGGGTCAATTTAACGCTCGATTCGCACAAAAGATTAACATGACGGCACATGCTAGTCGATGAGTTGAATCAACTCCACAACAACTACATATATTTATCCACTAATCATTCAGAAACATCCAGTTGTATTCTAAAAGTTGTAACTTCTTCCTGAGTCTCTCCATCAGTGTCTGTTTGAACAATGTAAGGCTGAACACCGTTACTGACAATCGTCATTTTGGCTGCGTGAGATTCTCCAGCTTTGTAGTTGTTGAGCAACCGAAGCACGAGTTGTTAAAGCTCCACCCTCTTTTGGAAAGCGGGCCGGGAGCAGCAGCTCATTTGCATTTAAAGGGACACACACAAAAATGGTGGGTTTTTGCTCACACCCAAATAGGGGCGATTTTGACAAGCTATAATAAATAATCTGTGGGGTATTTTGAGCTGAAACTTCACAGACACATTCTGGGGACGCCAGAGACTTATATTACATCTTGTAAAAGGGGCATTATAGACCCCCTTTAAAAACAAAGTCCTTCTGGCTGCTCGCTCTTCATTCATGCATTGTGAGTTTCCTGAACTTTGAAGTAACTGGTTTACTAAAGTTTCAAGCCAGGTTTGTTACACTGTGTATAAACCCTTCTGTCCACCCACACTGAACAGATCAAAGATGAGGCAGCTTCTCAAACACTGAAGCTAAAACAAAAACGGCTTGGATCAATGAGGAAACACTGGATATATGACAGTAAACCCTCAGCTTTCTGTGCATTTCACCGAATCAGGGTGGCAGCAATATGTGCCGTCTCCTCACATCTCAACAGTGCTAAAATATTTGTAGAAAACTGTGTGATGATGCCTTGACAATATACATTTTTTGTTGATCTGGGACCATCGTCCTCATCCAAGATTTTCAGGATGAACCTGAGGATGTGTTATGACACAATTGCACACAGCACTTATTGCAATTATTTGTTCAAGAAATTACATATTCCAGAAAGAAAATGAAGACAATTTTTTAGCACCATTAACATTCTTTTCAGGATAATTAAGCACCTTTTCACCACCAAATTCTCATGACTCATTATACATTTCTACTATTCTGGTCATTCTCATTGCACAATTTTTACTGTATTAATAAAATAAAATATTATTTAGGGAAAACTTTTTTAAATTATGAGGTGAAATATGACCCAAGCACATTCTTGACAGATTTCATGAGATTCACTGATTATGGGCAAAACCAGTTTATCTGTTTAAAGAAACCTTTCTCTGAAAATGGCATCAGTTCCCCTGGCCGCTGCAGCTGTGATGATCACTAATCACTGTTAAAGTCATCATTGTTAAAGTAAGAGCACTCAAATCTGATTTAGAATTCATAACGATGCTTCTTATAACGAGATGAAAGTCAAACTGCTGAAAACGCATCTCTTCCACAGAGCTCTCGTAAATGAGCGGCACACAAGAGAGAATGCATTTCATAACAAAATTATCTACACGCACACTTCTGAAACGAGGAGAAGCCACATAATTAGCAGACAATTGATGCTTTGCGCCCACTTCCAAAATGATGATGAATGTCTATGATAAAATGAAAATAATCATCAGTCTGGGACGAAGGGGATTAAAATCAAGATAAACTCTTTCAAACAAACAGCTGTGCCGTAAACCCCCCGCTAAATCGGATAAACATTCAGCGCTCTTGAACATGTTAATTTCCACAGAGGCCATATTTCAATTTAAGAGTCTCACTTCATTTGCTTTTAAATGGTCGCTTTTTCTTTCTGTGTTTTTGGACCTCTCATTCTTTCCCTCCAAATACACACAAACACACTCATAAACCCTCAACAGGGTGTTGACTATCATGACGATGGAGTGTCTCGATACCTGTGGAAATCAGTTTCACAGCAGTGGGCTTACAGGCAGAGCTAATTGAACTCGTTGTTGTATTTATAGAATTAGAGAGGAATTAATTGGCCCAGAACAAATGGAGCAAATGTAACAGCAGCAGATGTTACATAGAGAGGAAGCAGGCCACATGGGGCAGGTAATACAAACACGTTATATTGGCTTTTACAGCCGCTCCACTCTTCAGTTCACTTGGAGGATGCTCCAGTAGAGATAATAACGCTTGCTAATCCACATTAATGGAGCTGATACAGTATTACGCAGTGGAAACACACAAATAAACACTAGATTTGTCATTTTAACACATTTACTTTATTATAGGCTATTTGTTAAAAGTATAATTTGTTAATTATTAAAATATTATTAATCTATCTATCTATCTATCTATCTATCTATCTATCTATCTATCTATCTATCTATCATCTATATTTCAATCTATCCATATCTACCCTATATCCATATATATCTATTTATCCATATCTACCACTATATCTATCCATATCTATCATATCTATCCACCATATCTACTCCTATACATATCTATTATCTATCCCTATATCTATCCATATCTATCCGTCTATCCATATATATCCCTATATCTATCCATATATAATATAGGGATCCATATCTACCCATCTACCCATCTACCCATCTATCTATCTATCTATCTATCTATCTATCTATCTATCTATCTATCTATCTATCTATCTATCTATCTATCCATAATATCTACCCCATATCTATCCATATATACCCCTATATCTATCCATATCTATCCATCTATCTATCTATCCATATCTACCCCATTTCCATACATATCTATTTATCCATATCTATATCTATCCATCCATCATATCTATCCACCTACCCCTATATCTATCCATCTATCCATATCTATCCACATATACCCCTATATCTATCCATATCTATCCATCCATATCTACCCCATATCCATACATATCTATTTATCCATATCTATATCTATCCATCCATCATATCTATCCACCATATCTACCCCATATCTATCCATATATACCCCTATATCTATCCATATCTATCCATATATACCCCTATACCTATCCATATATACACCTATCCATCTATCTATCTATCTATCTATCTATCTATCTATCTATCTATCTATCTATCTATCTATCTATCTATCTATCTATCTATCTATCTATCATACCTTTCTGTCCATCTATCTATCATACCTTTCTGTCCATCTATCTATTGTCTATTGTTCTATCTATCCATATCTACCCATATCTATTTTCATCCATATTCATGAATCCATATTCATCCACATCCATCCATAATTAGTTTTATTAATTGACAAATCACAAAATATTATAGGATTAAACTTTTGAATCAATTGACAGCTCTAATAAAAACGCAAATAAACATTAACATTTTCTCTCTCTTTCTGCATAAACTTGGCGTAACACAACACGGAAGATTTTACAGGTCAGTGTTTCCAGCCCAGCCAAGGTAGATTCATCCATTAAACAGAAATGCAAACATATTAAAGGCTCCTCAAGTGTAAAATTCATTCGGTGCCAACAAAAGCCCAAATAAGCGGTAATTACTTAACTGCACACTGTGAACCCAGTAGAGAGTGATTGGACTGCGCATTTCCACACAGCAGGTGTGTGTGTGTGTGTGTGTGTGTGTTTGAAGAGCAGAATGCTGCTGCTTTTACGAGCGCCACTGACTGAATTGATTTTACAGTCTAGGGTAGTTTATGTCTTCAGGAAGTTATGGGCCGACAGACAATAGAGCTTTAACAGTGCCTGTCTGGCTCAAAGCACATTTGTGACTGCTGGCACTCAAGTCTATACTGTAGAAGAAGGTAGTAAATTCACTCCCTACCTGTTTTAACAAATGCTGCTCTGGATTGACAGCTCTGTCAATAAGAGAGCCAAAGTTACTTATTATGCATGCATGACATCGTACCCACATTTTAAATAAGAGCACTGATGACACAGAGAGAGACAGAGGGTAAAAAAGGAAGGGGATGAAAGGAAAGTGATAAGCTAGAGAAGAAAGCAATGCATTTGGGGGAGAGCACAAGCAAGGTCAGGATGAAAGAGAAATAGGGTGAGGTTTGTTTTGTTTGGTTAGGCGGTGCACACGATTAAGCTGTCAGGTGAACGGGGACAGTATTGACTCAGACTGGGAGTGGGCACTAGCCAACATTGTAATTTATTATTGTGAAAGCCTGATGCAGCGGAGGGATGCAGCCATGCTTTACTGCATGCACTCTGGGTTCAGTATTAACTAATCGCAACATTACATAGATGGATCTTATACTGGAACACTCTTGGCTTTTTTAATTTCACAAATCAAGTCATTTGGCAAATGAGTTCTTAAGTAGTGTATATTTAATGGCTAGCTGACTACTTTAATTATGTTTTAACAGCATTTGTAGTTGAAATTCCAAACCTGAACAGATGGTTCCAGGAACACAAACTAAAAGGGTAGCTAATTCTATTACAAACCCGATTCCAAAAAAGTTGGGACACTGTAAAAATTGTGAATAAAAACAGAATGCAATGATGTGGAAGTTTCAAATTTCTATATTTTATTCAGAATACAACAGATGACATATCAAATGTTAAAACTGAGAAAATGTATCATTTTAAGGGAAAAATAAGTTGATTTTAAATTTCATGGCATCAACACATCTCAAAAAAGTTGGGACAAGGCCATGATTACCACTGTGTGGCATCCCCTCTTCTTTTTATAACAGTCTGCAAACGTCTGGGGACTGAGGAGACAAGTTGCTCAAGTTTAGGAATAGGAATGTTGTCCCATTCTTGTTTAATACAGGCTTCTAGTTGTTCAACTGTCTTAGGTCTTCTTTGTCGCATCTTCCTCTTTATGATGCGCCAAATGTTTTCTATGGGTGAAAGATCTGGACTGCTGGCTGGCCATTTCAATACCCGGATCCTTCTTCTACGCAGCCATGATGTTGTAATTGATGCAGTATGTGGTCTGGCATTGTCATGTTGAAAAATGCAAGGTCTTCCCTGAAAGAGACGACGTCTGGATGGGATCATATGTTGTTCTAGAACTTGGATATACCTTTCAGCATTGATGGTGCCTTTCCAGATGTGTAAGCTGCCCATGCCACACTCACTCATGCAACCCCATACCATCAGAGATGCAGACTTCTGAACTGAGCGCTAATAACAACTTGGGTTGTCCTTGTCCTCTTTAGTCCGGATGACATGGTGTCCCAGTTTTCCAAAAAGAACTTCAAATTTTGATTCGTCTGACCACAGAACAGTTTTCCACTTTGCCACAGTCCATTTTAAATGAGCCTTGGCCCAGAGAAAACACCTGCGCTTCTGGATCATGTTTAGATATGGCTTCTTTTTTGACCTATAGAGATTTAGCCGGCAACGGCGAATGGCACGGTGGATTGTGTTCACCGACTGGAAGTATTCCTGAGCCCATGTTGTGATTTCCATTACAGTAGCATTCCTGTATGTGATGCAGTGCTGTCTAAGGGCCCAAAGATCACGGGCATCCAGTATGGTTTTCCGGCCTTGACCCTTACGCACAAAGATTGCTCCAGATTCTCTGAATCTTTGGATGATATTATGCATTGAAGATGATGATAACTTCAAACTCTTTGCAATTTTTCTCTGAGAAACTCCTTTCTGATATTGCTCCACTATTTTTCGCTGCAGCATTGGGGGAATTGGTGATCCTCTGCCCATCTTGACTTCTGAGAGACACTGCCACTCTGAGAGGCTCTTTTTATACCCAATCATGTTACCTAACAAGTTGCAAATTGGTCATCCAGCTGTTCCTTATATGTACATTTAACTTTTCCGGCCTCTTATTGCTACCTGTCCCAACTTTTTTGGAATGTGTAGCTCTCATGAAATCCAAAATGAGCCAATATTTGGCATGACATTTCAAAATGTCTCACTTTCAACATTTGATATATTTTATTCACAATAGAATATAGATAACATAAGTTTATGAGATTTGTAAATTATTGCATTCCTTTTTTATTCACAATTTGTACAGTGTCCCAACTTTTTTGGAATCGGGTTTGTACATATTCTTAATAATTTAGTCCCCACACACTCAATTCCAAAAAACATGAAATGGTATAAAAGATTATTTTCATTTAATCAAAACTGATGTAAATATATGGTGTCATCCAAAGCTGAAAATGCCAAATCTGTGAGAAATCAGAGTAGGTTATGTAAATAATAATAATAGTTATAAAGAAACTGTTGCTTTTTACATCTCTGTAGAGATCTGAAAGAATGACTTTTGACGGTTTTTAAAACATCAGTTAGAATTTGTAAAATAATATACAAATCAAAAATATTTTGCACTATACCATTATTTTCCAAAAAAATATTTATAGCTGTAATATTTCACATGACAATTTAACAATTATTTGTTGAAAACAATGTTTAATAAAAAAAAAAAAAAACTGTAGGTATATAAAATATCTACACTTCTGGACAAAAGTATTGTACAAATTATTATTTGTATTCAGCAAGAACATATTAAATTTAATCAAAAGTGATCAAAAGTGAAAGTAAATACTTTTACATTGTTACAAAATATCTTTCAAATAATAATGTCCTTTTGAACATTCTATTCATCAAAGAACACTGAAAAACAAAAGTATTAAAGGGGGGTATCACACACAGTTTCTGCCAATCTCATGTTAATCTTGAGTACCTATAGAGTAGTAGTAATGCATCCTTCATATCTCCAAAAAGTCTTTAGTTTTATCATATTTATAAAAGACACTGTACCGAGTCTTTCCGAAAACAGCCAAGCGCCTGGAGGCGTGCCGTGTGAGCGGAGCTAAAGAGTGACGAGCATTCGCAGCTTTTGCGTAACGATCGTCTGCAAGCTATCAATGGTCGGCTAAACAAATGTATTTAAACACACACAATACACCATCGCATTATCCCTGGATAACTTTTGAATCACTATAATGAATATACGTATAGTGAATGATGAATAATGAATTTATGAATTCACTACGTTCGTGTTGTTTACATTATATGCACTTATTGCCAACAAAACAGACATTTGAAGCAGTTTTTCTCACCACCTGCGGTTCCGACTCATGACCGGGATCATTATCGCTGTGACCACTCCATCTTTCAGTTTGAAACGTAAATCAAATCTGTAAATCCAGCATAGAACTGGGCCTTGTTTATAAAACCATTAGTGCCAATCCTATTTTGTTGGGATCAGTAAAAATGTTGGAAGGACACATTTAAATAAAAAATGTAAATGTCATAAACAGCAACGCATAATGCTTACATTTTCAGTGTCAAAACCATAGCATTCCATGTTGCTAAACCTACACAAAACACTGAAGGTGCAGCATAGCCAGAGATTTTAGCAGTATGATAACAGAGTCCATGGTCTCTAATAACCTCCGTCTGGGTCAGACTCAGAGAAAATAATGTGCCCTTTGTTTGCTGAGGAGCCGTCCTAATGTGTTAGCTACAACAGACTGAGCAGAAGTTCAATAATCTCCACACACTGGCACACACATAAACTCAGTAATAAACTCGGCTTATTATTGCATCCTGATAAGGTCAACCAAGCCACTGAAACTGTACATAAGTCATTTAACCACATAAACAGAGCAAAAGAGAGAGGAAACAGAGTAAGAGAAGGTAAAGGAGTAATAGTGAGAACAAATTCATGCAAACATGCTGCACGTTATTCATACTGTATGGCCCTTGACCACTTAAATGCCCTAATTGCTCTTTTCCACATAATGAATAGGCACCGAAGCTTTCAAATATCAAAAAGGATGCAAAAATCATAATAAAAGTAGCTTATAAAACTTGTGCTATCTATGCCAAGTGTTCTGAAGCCATACGATAGCTTTGTGAGCTCTTAAAGGGACAGTTCACCCACAAAACTTTCCTGTAGCTCAGTGGTTAGAGCGTGGCACTAGCAATGCCAAGGTCATGGGTTCGATCCCAGGGATTGCACATACTCAGATACAAATGTATAGTGTAATGCAATGTAAGTCGCTTTGGATAAAAGCGTCTGCCAAATGCATAAATGTAAATGTAAATGTAAAACGAACAAATTCTGTCATCATTTACTAACTGTCATTACAAACCTGCAATTTCTGTCATTAAGTACTCACCCTCATGTTGTTCCAAACCCATAAGACCTTCGTTCATCTTCAGAACACAAGTTAAGATATTTTTGATGAAATCCGAGAGGTTTTTTGTATCCCCCATAGAAAGCAACATAATTACCACATTCAATGTCCAGAAAAGTAGTAAAGACATAGTTAAAATAGTCCACGTTACTACAGTGGTTCAACCTTAATGTTATAAAGCGTCGAGAATACTTTTTGTGTGCAAAAACAAAACAAAAATAACTTTATTCAACAATTTCTTCTCTTTCCTGTAATTCTCCTACACTGTTTACGTTGTATAGACAGTGCAGGCTGTTTTTGTTTTACTACTACTTTTCTTCATAATGTGGTAATTATGTTGTTTTCTATGGGGGATTTAAAAAAAAACCTTTCGGATTTAATCAAAAATATCTTGATTTGTGTACCAAAGATGAATGAAGGTCTTACAGGTTTCAAACAACATGAGGGTGAGTACAATTAATGACAGAACCCTTTAAGCCACAATGACATCCAATAAAATGCAGTTTTGTGCAACTTCAAACACAAGATCCTGTAAAATAGTGCAGATAGTGTTTGGCAGAGGCTATTTTTCTTGGCTACTTATCTGGAGTGTCTAAACGGAGCATCATGTAAGGGGATTCAAGGTTAAGCTGCCCTCTTGTGGGCTCGCCATCCCTCGGCACAGACGCTATCTGAGAATCTGCTCAGTTCTTTTCCCTGAGCCCTCGACACGGTCACTGGCGATGGAGAAACAGCACGTAGATGAGCAGGGCTTTAACCTGGCCTGTGACTCCGCGGCAGTAGATTTCCCCTGTGTCTCTGCCCTTGATTTGTTCGCTTGGCTCTTCGTACATCTTCACTTGTGTGATATATGGCTGGTAGTAGCGAACAGACACAGAGGGACAGCCATGTTATGTCACCTTTATAACGAGAGCAGTATATTCTCCTTGGCCTGACTCGTCCTCTCCCTCTCTGGCTCTCTAAGGATCTCATCTTGTTCATTTTAAAGGCAAAATCAAACATGATTTCAGTTTTATTTTGCGCTTCTCTATACCTAAGCCAATCGTTTCATAATGTCTCAGCAATACCTTGGGAGGTTTAGTATCAGGGTGAATTTGACAATTCAAGTCACATTATCACCTCTAATCAGATCCACTATAATGCTGCAAAGTTATTCTTAATTCCTTTCTCATTGCATTTTACTATGATTTATAAAAACAGGCTTAAAGTCTTAAAGTGCGGCAGTAACTAAAGTACAAAAGGCAGAACATATATATAGACCCACAAATAGAATATTTAATTTCACATAAACTAATGTACAACACATATCGACAAAACAAATGGACATTTAATAGCAAGAATAAGATGATGTGAATCAGACCTTATGCTGCCTGGTTCACACTGTACGATTTGACCGAGACAAATTTTGCGAATCCTAAAAGATTCCTTGGATCCTAAGCCAAAATCTGAAGACTTTGATCGTTAATTTGACATGTTCTAGTCTCAGCCTCAGACGTCACGCCCACGGACCGTTGGCTGAACATCTGATGCATATGGCACACATTGGAAACACTGATTGGTTGAATTCTACAGGATTTCTGGGAGACGTGTGTGTTGCGTTCTTTAACGGTCCACCTGGAAACAAAGATGCCGTGACACCAAACCCTCATGGAAGAAGAACGCCGTCGTGTTTACAACTGTGACAATAAGAGCTTATCAGGATCAACTAAACGCTGGATTTTCAAAAGTCTGTGAAGTATGTAAATTTCACGGCATAGACTCTTAAAAATATGTCCAAGAGTTTTACACCGGTCTGTTATTGTAGGGACATTGACGTTACATTTTCACGCCCCTAAACATGACTCGGAACAAAACAAACTGTGATTGGTTGCTTTACATGTCAGTCAGATGGCCTCTGGATGGTCCTTGGCCAATGAAAGATGCTAAGGAGTCCAGACCTTCTGCCGTCAGTCTGAAGGTCTGGCTACGCGAGACTAGACATGTTCACCAACAGCCGATTAATGACCATTGTGATCAAATTTGACCTCAACAAAATTCTAGCAGTGTCAGTCCTGCAGTGTGGCTTCTCCTTAAAAAACAAATCACCATTAGGAGTGCAGAACCTGATGACGCAATTAGAGAGACAACAACAAATCACCAGGGGCGTGTTCACATTATTGGGGGCCCTAAGCAAATCTTCGTGAGGGGGCCCCGCAATCTCGTTCCGGGGGGCGGGGGAACTGTCCCCCTCTGGAGAAATTGCAGTTGTGTGCTTTGCGTGGTGGGTAAACACGCTACTGCAAACCACCACTTGCTCAACACTCGTCTTTGTTTTTCCCAGTTTTCTTTTCAAGAGAAGCCATGATCAAAATTAGTGCAAGAGATTGTTTTTGTTTGCTAGCTACAATTTGCAGCTCACATCACTGAACGTGTCACGGATGAACGTGTCATGATGTAAAACTCTGTAGAGTCTTCTTGCGTTCATCCATTATTAACGCATCTTGACTGCTGTGCAGTCTGACATTAATGACAACTGAGATCCCACAGTTTGACATGGCTTACAGTGGGGATCATGTTCAGTCTGACAAGCAACAATAGTAAAGGACTGTTATAAATCGTACAGTGTGCAGCCAGCTTTAGTCAAAGTCTGGCTATCTGAGGCTATACAGGCTTAAACAATTTGGTTAAGTATTCAAAAGGACTCTACAAACTCTCAAATTAATAATATTGTTAATTTAAACCATCTTTGTTTTATTTAACTGTTCAAAGACACTGATGAGAAATGCTTCAGCCTGTTTCCATTGTAACTAAGGACTATAGTCTGTTCTCTCTTTCTCTCTCATCAGTAGGGGAGGACAGGCGCTGTTAAAGGCCACATCTTTAATTACACCCTGCCCACAGCAGTTAAATGTCAGGCCATTTGCATTACATACAGAGTGCACTGGCATTCAGCGGGCATTAGCCTCTGCTGGCGCTATCGGTCACAGCCCAGTGAAGGCTTTAGCCAACCAACCTCTACCACAGTGAAAGTACCAACTTCAATCAACACCTGAGTGGGTGCCATGCCATCCGAAGATGATGAATTATACTGAAAATAAGCTCCAGGTCAAAAACATACTCACACTGCAGTTGTTTAATTTACTGGGTTGCTTGTTCACATGGAGAATGGACAGTAGTCTGTTTGTTTTTAGCACAAAAAACAATTACAATATGTTTTTTTTATGTAAAAAACACACAAATTATGAATGTCAGAGACCACAGTGAAAAGATCATAATATCTGCAAACAACTGAACAAGCTTTCAAATATTTAAATAATATATTGTTCATATAATTAAATTAAATAAAACAAAATTTATAAATACACTACTGTTCAAACATTTTTGAAAGAAGTCTGTTATGCTCAGCAAGGCAAAAATACTTATAAAGTAATATAAAGTAACGTTTAATTTAAAAACTACTATTTTATTGCTATCAAATTTATGTTATTGCTATTTAAAATAACTGTTTTCTATGGCAATTTGTTCCCAGTTTTCAGTGTCATTCAGAAATCATTCAAATTTTGGTGATTGGTGCTCAAGAATGATATTTCTCAATTTCTCAAATGTTGCTCAATAATCTAATAATATTTTTGTGGAAACCATGTTTTTTTTTTGTTTTTTTGTTTTTTAATTTTCATTAATAAAAAGTAAAAAAAACAACAACAAAAAACAGCATTTATTTGAAATATATATTTTTTTGTAACAATGTAAAAGTCTTGTTTTGATCAATGTACCGCATCCTTGCTAATTTTTAAATTACTGATCCCAAAACTTTGAACGGTTTTGATTAAGAATATTCTGCAATGCAGCATTGTTATTATGTTCCATCTTGGGGATTTACAGAGACTTCGAGCCAAAAAGCATAACAACATAACATCTCGGAAATCGCATGCCATGTCAGAGCAGTAAACCTCTCCAATAGGACCCAGCGCCCTTCTCTGTGCAGGAAACAAAGATTAAGGACTCACAGAGGACTGACAGTGCTGTCATTTATGCTTGTTCTTGAGCAGGAATGAGAAGCTGTAAGAATGTGCGGTGAACTCTATCACCACCCAGGGCCTCCACATCTACTTCCATTACAGTCCCCACAGGGCATTCGATTTAGCCTGTTTCTTTTCTCATCTGCCTTATATTCCCCATACTAATTAAAACCTTGATTGCAAAGGCCTTTTAGAGCTTCACGGTGGAAGCATGGATGCGGGTGGAGGGAGAGACATGAGTACACAGGAGAGGAGTGATGTGTTATTGGAGACCACAGGTGGTGCTGCTTCCAAGTGTCTGCAACATACGAGCAATCAATACATGGGGAGAGAGGAAGGAAGCATGGGAGCCAAAAAAGAAAAAGGGGGCTAGAGGAATGATATCTTATGAATTACTAAAACACTGTTCTCTTATACATTGTACAATAAATTAATGAATAAAATAATATTATTATCATTATCATCCATCAACTCCCCTTTAAATAAATAAGTGGATTTTGAATAGAGTTCCAAAAACCTTAACTAATAATAACAAAATAATAAATAAAATATATACAGTAGTGGCCAAAAAAGGGTTTTATTAAATATTTATTATTTACTGCTAATATTTATTATTTATTAACACTGGAATGTAAAACTAATGTATGCATTCCACATTTCAATTGTATAATTTGTCATGACGCAATGAAACATACTAAAATGTGTGGATGTAATTTTTGGCCAAGTGGTCAATACCAAGCTTGCACTCATTATTCGAAGCCTATAATTCAATAAATCATTATGTGGCAAGTAAGGGTGTAACAGTACATGTATTCATCTCGAACGTCAAGGTTCGGTGCATTTAGATAGACAACGAATACAGCCAATCACCGGCGATCCACACTCCAATCCAGAAGGGGGTGTGTGCGGTAATGCAATGCTGTTTGCTAACTGCCACAAAAGGAAAAAGAGCAGAAGAAGAGATGATCTTTACACCAACAAGCACAATGATTTGTTTTTATTGTGAGTGTACACAATTAAAAGTACTCTTTATAGTTTTGAATGATGTCATACTCTTATCTGTATGACCATAAATGAACAAGTATTTTAAGTTGTTTCTGCTGTTACAAGGAGACAAATCATTTGGCATTGTGCCGATTCATGTCATAGAAGTCTCACTATACAATTCAGTGATGAAATATGCATGTCCTGGAAATGGAAAGCCTCAGGTGCCGCTTCACTCGGTGTCTTCTCTTGGAAAGGTGAAGTAGCCTCAGATGTAGATGGCACCTTTTCTCTTTTTGTGACTACTTCTCATCTTTTTGTGATTTTTTCGAAAAAGTGTAATATTGAGCTTGGCATCCGCCATTGTCACTGCATGTTAATAAACTCTCATGCGCAATGAAAACTAATCTCTGCAAAAGTTGTACTTTTAAAACACAAGAGATGATTTTCAGTTTTGTACCTGATTGTGACCAAATACCTTTTGTTTTTTTTATCTGACCTAGACCTAGGCTATCCAAGAGTGCATTCTGTATACTGTTTAGTGCTTAATACACTACAGGAGGCTGTACTGTACCAACTAGGGGACTAAATGTTGCTAGGTGGAACAAACTGTAATTTGCACTACTGTCTGTTCAAAATAAATTAAAAGAAACCTAGCATTGGGGATTTGTTGCTTTTTCCTGTTGTACCGAACCGTGACCCCAAAACCGAGCGCCCTCTGCAACCAAAGATTATATTGTTAAAATGGCTAAATCTGATCAATCGGTTTTATATAAATTACAGTATTTATATAAGGTGTAAAGATTAGAAAAAGTTCCTAATTAAGGGGGAACAAGTGTCTATCATACCTCTTACATTTCAGCAATAGCCGAGAGAGGTGCTGCTGTCTTCCCAACCAGGTACCTCCAATCCAGGTTCTTTTCCTAAATCTCTTATGGTGCACCTGGCAGAGAGGAAAGAGTGTATTGAAAGAACAGGTGTTTTCCTTTACTCACTGGTTTAAAGCAGCACCATTAACCACTGAAATAGGTCAAAAGGATCCAGATCAATCAAGTTCTCACCATTCCCAAACCTCCCTCTCTCTCGCTTCCCCTTTCTTTCTCCGATTTCACTATTGGAGTGCGTGCCTAATTGTAAATGAGCCTCCCTAACATTGTACCGCTCTGGCTTTTAAAGGTGATCCAGAATGAAAAAGAAAAAAAAGCAGTCAAAATGTCAAAATAGCCCTGATGTTGCTTTGTCCATTGTGTGTGACACAATAGTGCAGCTACAGCATTCATCGGCCCCACAGTGGCACGGACATTGTTCATTTCGCTATTCACATGACAGCCTATATTCAGGCAGTGCTATTCATCCTGTCTGCCTGCATCTCCTGATTTATTTCACAAGGTTAATACTCTGATGGATTTTTACTTGGGCAAGGACGAAGACGCCAGCTGCACATCCTCAATCACAGCGGAAGGCCCCCTCCCCTCACTTCATCACAGCAGCTCCTGGTTCTGAGACAGAGAGATGGGAACAGGGACGGATGCCACATGACTTCCTTAAGGTGAAATGGACAAAAGGGAGATTTCACCCATCGGCTCTGAACAAACTCATTTACACTTTTCTGCAGTGTCATGCTATGCAGCCTTGCCTACTGTGACACGTAATTGGCCCAAAATATTGCTCTATATAACTGTATAAATACAAATATCAAATATGTTCTGATTGACTGAGACTGTGCTGTGTTGTGTTGTACAGCCTTTCCACTTTCAGTGTGGAAAGACAAATTACTCTTAACTGGGAACTCATTGTGTTGTACCTTGTTAGGACACTGTGTTAATTTTAACCCTAATTTGCTCCAGAAAGATTGGCCTTACTGTAATATTGCTAAATATTCTTACTAAAAAACCTGTTGATCAATGCACTAAACATACACTACTGTTCAAAAGTTTGGGGTCAGTAAGGTTTTAAGAAATGTATATTTTTTTTTAAGAAAGGATGAAATAATTGAAGTCAGCAAAGACATTAAAAAAAAAAAATCTATTTTAAATAAATGCTGTTCTACTCATCAAATGTATCAGTTTACAACATTAATAATATATGTTCCTTGAGCACTAAATCAGCATTATGAAGGATCATGTGACACTGAAGACTGGAGTAATGGCAGCTGAAAATTCAACTTTGCTATTAAAATAATAAATTATACATTTTAAAATATATTAAAATAGAAAAGTTATTTTTAATTGTAATAATATAAATTTAAATAATTTACTTACATTTATAATATATTTAAAATATATTATATTTTTATTATATTAGGCCACTATTAAAGTTCTATACTATTTTTTCTTTTTTGAAAAATAAAAATCTATTGAAGTTTCTATTGAATCCAATTTAGGTATCACAACATTATAATGTACAGTGTGAAAAATAAAGTATAAAAATACAGTATGAAAAATTCTCATTTTAAATTTTAATTATTTGAAATTACTAGGGTTTTTAAACATTAACCTTAGTGTTATATGATGGCAAAGGTAATCTTAAATGTAAAATCAAGGAATTTAGCATGCACAGTTAAATATCCAATATCAATATAATAATAATAAAAAAACTCTAAAATTAGCCGATAAATGTTGTGGTACCAATATATCATGCATCCCTATAGCACTTATATTACACAACATACACATAACACACAAATGCACACATCTGTATTCTTAAACACACTACATAGGTGGGTGTTAAATACCGAGCTGACTTATGACAGTAACAAAGCAGCACATTCATTCATCTTGACCTGTATCATCATAACATAATCCACCCTCGACATTCCTTCAGTTCCATTCAAGTCTAAAATTCCAGTAATATGCAGTGAGTGTCGTAAGAGCAATTACAGAGGTAATCTCCATATTAGCATAAAACACATGCTTAAGACAGAGCTCATTCAACCATATCCACACTGAAATTACAGACACTTTACTCCACATAATGTCATTTTCCACAAGGTTACTCTTCCTGCTGTGTTCTTCTGGAGTCATGGAGAGAGAGAAAGAGGCATTAGGAGAGAGATTACGGAGGATGTGATGGTTTTAGAAGTAGAGACAAATTAATGTGTTTTTTAATGTTTTTAATTTTCCATTGTAAAAATGAGGTTAACAGGCCCTCTAGTCTAGCCTAATTTTACATGCTATTCTTTTTTATGTCCTTGTTTGTGAGTTTCTTCGGTTGTTAAGTTTATAAATGAAGGCAGTGATGCCCGTTCTCCCCACAGTAAGAGTGTTTGGTGTTTTAAGATGCTGGCAAGAGAATCAAATGGATTTAACATCTAGCTTACTTCTTTTTGAAGAGTAGGGCAGCTGATGCCAGAATATTCCAGAATGACATTCGGTGGAGGGGCAATTAAACACTGAATCAAGTCTCATTTCATTTAAAGCTGCATCGCACCATAACTCAGCAGTAATCCAGAGGAAGAAGATGAAAGAAACAGCTGGATGAGATGAACAGAATGTGATCCATATGGATTGCCACTTGTGTTGCGTAAATAAATACTATAAGAGTATATAAATAATACTAAAACAACTCTGGACAGAGAGTTAGACGACAGAAAACTGTGCTATACAGTTCAAATAGTGAGTATATGTGTAAGCATCAGGACTAAATTAATTACACTGAATGTCAAAAACACACTTGACGGCTAAATAAGTCTGTATTTTATCATCATATTTATAACTATATGAATTTATCCACCCTAATCCAAACATTAAAACCGCTCTCAGTCTCTGCCTGACAGAGATACTCTCTCTCCTCCCCATGTTTCACCAAGACAGGAGATTCCAGCTTCTCTCGGGATGTGGGTGAGAAGATTGCGAATCCCTTGAAGTGTCAGCTGGTGAGAGAATTTCTCCCCGCAGAGAGCGAGAGACCCCACAGGAGAGCATGGCCCCTTACCTACATCTTATCTAACAAACCACCGGAGAGACACAGCTAAAGCACGGCAGTCTCTCGGGGCTGGCAAACATGAGAGATGTCTGTTAAATCAGCAGAGTCACAGAGCTAAAAATGAAATGATTAATCCTATACATGCATGAAGAGATGGCATTTATAAACAATAAAAAATTAAATTTAAATAAAATAGGGGTATGTGCATTAAACTATCGTAAGCTAAGAATCTGCTCAATGTAAAAACTATCCTGTTAAATTTACAGTAAAATAAAAAGCAGCTCGGGTTGCCAGAAATTCACAGTCCGAATGCCGGCTCAGTATTGGTCAAAGCTGATCATGTGAGCAGCACGACACATGTGTGTGATGCTGACGCAGGAGCCGGCCAATAATGAGCCGGCATTCTGACGTAGAACCTGGAAGCACTGGACGTAAACAACGTATGAGAATGACACAGAAGACAAGATATTGTTGAATAAAGTCATTATTTTTGTTTTTTTTTGCGCACAAAGTATTCTCGTCGCTTCATAAAATTAAGGTTGAACCACTGCAGTCAGCTGTCTATGGAGTCATATACCGCTCGGATTTCATCAAAAATATCTTAATTTGTGTTCCGAAGATGAACGAAGGTCTTACGGGGGTGGAACGACATGAGGGTGAGTAATTACTTTAAAAGTGGCCAATGCTTGTACTGTATATAGACAGTGCACAGGGTCGTACACACAAAGACAAAATACCATCAGGGTAACACATGTCATGCATTAAAATAATGCAATAAACATTAAAGGGTCTATATGTAGCATTTGGAAACCCTTGTTATTAGCGACACCGGTGGCAGATAAGTGAACTGCAGCTAGCAACTTATTGCTCATGCTCACACCCGTGTACACATAACGTACAAAAGACTGACCATGATTTAAGGTCCCAATATACTCATGGCGAAATTCTTTTTTGATCTTCGCTTAGAAGTAAAATGATGTTGGAAATACCTTTTGAGCGATATACTTTTAACGAACATCCCGACATCGTCCACGCTACTGAAAGCGCCATTTAGATGAATATGTAAATATGTGCTGCACGCTTTCCTCTCAATAACTAAGTAAACACAAAACAAAAATGACAGCAGTGAGAAAACCGCAGTTAAGAAAGCATCTGATCATAGCGATGTGGATATGTCTGCACAAGCTCTGCAATTCACCGGCATTATGTCGACAGATGAGGCAGGCCTAATTAAAATTACTTAATAGTTTGATTATAAAGTATATTTGAGAGTATAGACTAAATAGATCTGACTATGTGAGACTATAGTTTGAATTAATCCCTTTTCTTTGCATGACACATTGACATTACAGTGCCTGATGGCTTTTTCAACATTATCCTAAACATTGTATAAGCATTTGTTTCATGTGCCATTGAACGGAAGAGGCAAAAACGTCCCGAGTCCTTCACATAAAAATCAGTCTACAGGCTTTCATAGACACAACCTAGCAAGTCATGGAATGTCTTTTGTGGAATTTCAGTTTCGTTTCAAGCGGTTCACACATTGGCAATAAAAATACTTACATTGAGTAAAAATTCTTATAGCTCATTTAACTAAATATTAAAAAAATGCAACAAACACAAAACATAACTGATGATAAAAATTATTTAAATAATATATAAACAATGTGATGTGTCATGCAGATATGAAAGGTGTCCTTGGAAAGGACTCTCTTTTCCTCTGTACATATTACTGTAATTCATAGTTTTTACTCACAAAACCAAAAACTTGACAGTATTTACAGCAAAATTATGCTATTTTTAACCATTTACAAATTTCACTGAGTATAGTAACAGTTAACCAGTTAACAGGTTTTTACTATAGCTTTTTACATATTTTATGTAAAAAAAATTACAAAATTTTACAGTACACTTTTTGTTGCCATATGCAAATAGTATGTAAAACAACATTTTACAAATGCATGGGAAAAAATTTGAGACGTTCTTTCTTGCTGGAAACCAAAAGGAGATATTTAATATAATGTCCAAGCAGCCTTTTCCAAACAATTAAAATAAAATAGACAGCTGTTGTCACCATTCACTTTCGTTGTATGCAAATGAGCAGCTTGGACATGTAGCTAAACATCTCCATTTGAGTAACAAAAAAGTTGGGACACTGTAAAAAATTGTGAATAAAAAAGGAATGCAATAATTTACAAATCTCATAAACTTATATTTTATTCACAATAGAATATAGATAACATATCAAATGTTGAAAGTGAGACATTTTGAAATGTCATGCCAAATATTGGCTCATTTTGGATTTCATGAGAGCTACACATTCCAAAAAAGTTGGGACAGGTAGCAATAAGAGGCCGGAAAAGTTAAATGTACATATAAGGAACAGCTGGAGGACCAATTTGCAACTTATTAGGTCAATTGGCAACATGATTGGGTATAAAAAGAGCCTCTCAGAGTGGCAGTGTCTCTCAGAAGTCAAGATGGGCAGAGGATCACCAATTCCCCCAATGCTGCAGCAAAAAATATTGGAGCAATATCAGAAAGGAGTTTCTCAGAGAAAAATTGGAAAGAGTTTGAAGTTATCATCATCTACAGTGCATAATATCATCCAAAGATTCAGAAAATCTGGAACAATCTCTTTGCATAAGAGTCAAGGCCGGAAAACCATACTGGATGCCCGTGATCTTCGGGCCCTTAGACGGCACTGCATCAAATACAGTAATGTTACTGTAATGGAAATCACAACATGGGCTCAGGAATACTTCCAGAAAACATTGTCGGTGAACACAATCCACCGTGCCATTCGCCGTTGCCGGCTAAATCTCTATAGGTCAAAAAAGAAGCCATATCTAAACATGATCCAGAAGCGCAGGCGTTTTCTCTGGGCCAAGGCTCATTTAAAATGGACTGTGGCAAAGTGGAAAATTGTTCTGTGGTCAGACGAATCAAAATTTCAAGTTCTTTTTGGAAAACTGGGACGCCATGTCATCCGGACTAAAGAGGACAAGGACAACCCAAGTTGTTATTAGCACTCAGTTCAGAAGCCTGCATCTCTGATGGTATGGGGTTGCATGAGTGCGTGTGGCATGGGCAGCTTACACATCTGGAAAGGCACCATCAATGCTGAAAGGTATATCCAAGTTCTAGAACAACATATGCTCCCATCCAGACGTCGTCTCTTTCAGGGAAGACCTTGCATTTTCCAACATGACAATGCCAGACCACATACTGCATCAATTACAACATCATGGCTGCGTAGAAGAAGGATCCGGGTACTGAAATGGCCAGCCTGCAGTCCAGATCTTTCACCCATAGAAAACATTTGGCGCATCATAAAGAGGAAGATGCGACAAAGAAGACCTAAGACAGTTGAGCAACTAGAAGCCTGTATTAGACAAGAATGGGACAACATTCCTATTCCTAAACTTGAGCAACTTGTCTCCTCAGTCCCCAGACGTTTGCAGACTGTTATAAAAAGAAGAGGGGATGCCACACAGTGGTAAACATGGCCTTGTCCCAACTTTTTTGAGATGTGTTGATGCCATGAAATTTAAAATCAACTTATTTTTCCCTTAAAATTATACATTTTCTCAGTTTAAACATTTGATATGTCATCTATGTTGTATTCCGAATAAAATATTGAAATTTGAAACTTCCACATCATTGCATTCTGTTTTTATTCACAATTTGTACAGTATACCAACTTTTTTGGAATCGGGTTGTACAAAGAAACTGTGGGGGAAAAAGGAGAAAACATATTTTGCAGAGGAAGGGATCTCGTATTGCCAATCATGGAGTGTGTATGAGTGTATTCCAGGTGTGCACATATGCAAGAAGTCTTTTCACTCCAAACTGACTAGTTTGCTATCACACACTGTGCTGATGCAATAAGAGGTAATATGTCAGTCAGACAAAAGAATTCAGCATTGCTGAAACTGGAAGTAACAATGAAGAGATGCTTAAACTCACCAAAACCACCCCATAATCCAAAGCAACAGGTGGGAGAATCACAAACCTCAAATGCATGAGAAGTAAACATGGAGCTCAGTGTGTTAATGTGATGATACATGGGGCAACTTTTTGGGCAAGGTTGCTAGGCAACACAAAATGAAGGTTTTTCAATACTGTGCCTGTTACAACCACTGCCCGGTGAACAAACCCAATGACCTGTGTTTCATCCAATAGACTATTTTTGCAAACCAGCTTTAGGATACGAGTCTGAGCTCAAAGAGCACATGCTGATTGAAAGCACCATTCACCGGTTCAAATATAGTCATTACCCGTGGCACTCTAACCAGACACACACAAATACTCATACATTCCCAAAAATTAGCTACAAGGCTAAAAAGCTTTGTTTAAGATATTACTCATGGGTATTAGACCACCCACAAATCCAGTTAATGGAAGGGTTGATTTACTACCACACAGACCACCAAATACTGGCCTCTTTTGTAGAGAGGAGTGCATGAGGAGGACCAGAGGGGATGTGAGTAACAGCAGCATCATCCATTAACATGTACAGGGCCACACAGACGCCTCAGGTTCCTGCACAGTTGCTGGGGATGAACAGAGACAACATATGATGACGCACTGGGGAGATTCTCTCTTCTATCAACCCTTACTTTTTTTGTTATAGAAATAGTTTTTGTCTTTTGATGAAAATATCCTTTAAAAGGAATATTCTGGGTTCACCATCATTTGGTAACCTTGCTAACTTGAGTTAAATCTGATTGTACAACTTTGTCATCATGCCATAAACCCTAAAACCCTGTGAAACTGATGCTTTAAACAATGTTATAAGTGCTTTTATAAATTTTAAGCTTCATATTTCTGCATTTAAATTCTCCAAAAACTGTTTGATTTATTTTAGAGAGAGCTGAAAAATAACTGTAGCTGTAACCGAAAAATGTATTCTGTCATCATTTACTCACCCTCATGTCGTTCCAAACCTGTATGACTTTCTTTCTTCTGCGAAACAAAAAATATATTTTGAAGAATGTTTAAAACATTTGAAAATTTAGAAATTAAAAGTTTTACTGTAAAATAAATCTTAAAATATGATATATTATTTCTTAAATACAATTTTTTTTTATTTTACAGTGAAATATTACAATAACACTTACATTTATTATTATTATAGCCATATTGATATATAATAACAAAATGTTAAGCTACATTGTGCTGCCCTAAAAACAAGCCGAGAAAACCTGGAGTTTATTTCTGAAAAATAAATATATAGATACATAAATACATAAAATGGCAATTTTTATCAGAATATTTTCCCCCCAAATCATGCAGCCCTACTCAAAATATATTTTATGATCCACAGAAAAAATAAGGAATGGAATTTGGAATGACATGAGGGTCAGTAAATCAGTAAATCATTTTCAAAAACTTGCACTTTGAAACCCGTTTTCAAAAGTTTTCATTTTTAGGCACCCAAAACGATGCATGTTGTAGTGTAAATGAACAGTCAAAACGCATACAAAGTTTTCAGTTTTTAGTTGAAAATGGTGTCATGTAAACGCCCCCTCAATCAGTTTTACAAAAAAAGAAATCTAATTTTATAAAAAATTATCTATTATATTAATTTAAACATCAGTATCAGCATTTACCAAAAATATGAATTAAAAAAACATCAAAAAGCCCATGGTTATTAATTTCATTTACCAGACTAACACAGCTGATTACCTAGGGTGAGCACACTGGAAAAGCAGAATGGAAGCTATATGAAAGAGACAATGCTAGTCAGAGAGACCAAGCCTAGTCCATCCCCTGGAGGATGTGTGTCTAAAACACTGAGTGTCACAGAGACTGGGGAGCTCTGGGGTTCCTGGAAACCATCTAAAGCATCAATATCTCTCGGTTCTCCTCCTGATTCCCCTTCAGCGGTTCTGTCCCCCAGGGTCCATCACTATTCACAAACACAGTCTCTCATTGGCTGCTGCTTGGTCACGGCCTGGATTTACCTGATGAGTGAATCTCGCTTTAGCTTTAATCTGGTTTCTTTAACCTAGAACGCTGAGGCGAGCTTCATTCCTGAAACATGCGCTTACTTTTCCGCTGTGCGATATTCGGAAATGAAGAGAGGGCAAAATGTGGAATAAATTTGCAAGCATTAAACTAAAGGATGAGCCACAGCATGATTCAAAATGCTTCCATTAAACCTCCAAGACATATGAGGCAGTATTGTGGGACATTTAATCAGGCTAATCATAGATCAAACGACACTCTCTCTGAGTGGAAATACTTTATAAACTAAGAATTCAACAAGATCATCTTATCGCCACACAACCAGGTAAATGGTAACTGTGTTTATACAATAACATTTTCTTTTTTGGATATGGTACCACTATGGTAAATGAAAAGATATTATTTACACCAGCACAATATTTATTTCATATGACTTTATGATGAAACAGAGTTACGACTGTACAAACACTACAGGCCTGTTGTCTATTATACTTACATGTGATCTGGGTGCAAGGCTGTAGTACTGGCAGTCCCTATCTCCGGTGAACGTGATTTCACCAAGTACGACATGTTCCTGGATCAACATCCTTGTTGATCCTGGAACAACATTCCAATCAACCAATCAGATTTGAGGGACAAGTTTACCATTTATGTCAAGTTTAGGCTTGCAACCAGGGTTAGGTGCTTCTACATCAGTGTTATTCACATATCTTTCCCCTCTGATTTTAGGGATAAGTTATGGGTAGGATTAGGTTTAGGGGTAGGAAAAGGGTTAAGACTAAATTTTTGGACAGGAATGTTGTTCTAGGATCAACAAAATATGTTGATCCAGGAACATGTCTTACTTGGCAAAATCACGGTGACCCCCTATCTCCACACTGAAGCCAGAATCCACCTACTACACATCTGAATCACTCCATCTGTTCTATCCCAGCAACCCTCACTGCAGAAGCGCTCATCTCAGTGGGTGGAGTCAGATCAGTGTCAATCAAAATGCTTTCATGGGTAAGAGATAATGGTGAGATCTCATTGTTCATTCATTGGCCCATTTGAAAGTGTGTGCATTTGATTTAATGTTTTGAACTTTTTGTTTGTTTGAATGAGATGCATATGAGAAAGTATTTGTCAGTCTCTTCTGCAAGGCATCCTTCATTTACATGCAAAATATATTTCGTAAACAAATCCACCAAAATAATCAAGTTATCCCCTAAGATGCAACAGTATAGTTTCTCTCCTCTCCAGCATCATATTTTTTGCTTCTCCTGTTTTCTCGTCTCGCCTGCCGTCAGTCTTCCCATGCCGTTTAACAGCAGAACAGTCATTAACCAAACAGCAGGGTTGCTATGGGAACATCACACTGCCACTCATGACCAGCTGGCTGAGATGAAATAAATATGGATGCCAACTGGGTTGCAGGAGTGTGTACCTGCAAATATTTATTAAAGGAATACAAACAAAGGGTAAAAGACTTTTGATGTGAAACCTTCTCATTTTCTTACATGAACATCTCTCCAAGGCCTCTATTTCTCTCAGTCTATGGTGTCACATGATCTGCATTCTGTGAAGTGAGACCACTTTTTTTGCACCATGAATGACTGGAGCAGTGATGCAAATGACAAACTATGTCTGTGGGGAGCTGCTAAGTGAAATTGTGTTGAAATACTTGATCATATAGTCATTAAAGGAATAGTTCCAAAAGTGACAATTGTGTCATCATTTACTCACCCTCGTTTTGTTACAAACATGTATGGGTTTCTTTCTTCTGTTGAACACAAAAGAAGATATTTTGAAGAATGTTGGTAACCAGACAGATGGTAGTGATTAACTTCCATGGTATTTTTTCCCTACTATGGAAGTCTTTCTGTCCCTCCATAGACAGCTACGCAACTGACACTTTGACGGTTCAAAAAGTTCATAAAGAGATCGTAAAACTCAATTGAGCGGTTTAGTCCAAATTTTCTGAAACTTGATCACTCCATATGATGAACAGATTTAATTTAGGCTTTTATTCACATATAAACATTGATCAGGGAACATAAACAGAAGCTCAACCGAACCTGCTTGACATGTGAGAACAAAGCTCTTCCTGCAGCTCAAATGTGCTGCGGATATGAGAATGAACCTCATTGGTTCTCACACGTCAAGCAAACATGGTTGAGCTTCCGTTTACCACAAGTGCTGTGTGAGTTAATGAATGTTTATATGTGAATAAAAGCCTAAATTCAATCTGTTCATCATATAAAGTGACCGTGTCCTTCAGAAAATTTGGACTAAACCGCTCAATTCCTCTGGATTAGTTTTACGATCTCTTTATGAACTTTTTCAAGCGTCAAAGTGTCAGTTGCGTAGCTGTCAATAGAGGGACTGAAAGCTATCAGATTTCATCAAAAAGATCCTCATTTGTGTTCTGAAGATGAACGAAAGTCTTACAGGTGTGGAACGACATGAGGGTGAATAAATAATGACAGAATTTTCATTTTTGGTTGAACTATCCCTTTAAATATATGTATTAAAACACTCACAAAAAAAATCTAATTTTCTCAGAGATGGAGTGTAAAAATCTGGCCTACGATACAGGTTAACTTCACATCAACATTAACATGATCAAGCATGACCTATGCCCCATTACCACCATCACACACACACACACTAGTGAATGGATGAAGTGCTTACAAAACCATCATCTGCCCTTCTGCAGAGAAATTCAGCTAGTAAACAAAATGAAACATCAGCCTCAGGCCCTCCTTAGTGGAGAGAGACCAAACATAATCCCCCCACAATCCCCTTGGGCAGGATGGTAAAGCAGAATTCATTTGTGTGGCAACCTAACAGTAGGGGGAAAGTGAAAGCATATTTTATAATGGAACCCCACTTGTTACTAAGACGTACAGTACCCTGAGCCTGGGACAATATCTAATAGTTGGGCTCAAAGGACTGGCAGAACACAATGTTAAAATTGTAGAGGATTATAGATGAAATACTGGCAGCCCACTTCAGCATGAACGAAAGAGAAAGAGCACTTATGCACTTCAAAAAATGGTTTAAAGCAAGTAACTAGTCACATTTCGTGCACCGCATAGTATTCAACAAAACCAAAAGAGCACCATTATGACTTAAATACAGAAGAGAAAATATGATTGACAAGTTCTTAGAAGTGTGCTCAGGCAAACTGCACAGCAATGGTCGCTTGAAGCGAAAAATATGAGTGAGTCACAAGCACTTTAGCACCTGGAGAGAATCCACTTAAAGACGCTAAACACCGCTCATTCAGAGCAGCCTGTCAATTCATATCAAGAGCACACAAAAGCAATTATACTGTTGTGGAAATTATGACATGTGAGGTGCTAAATAAAATAATAAATCAACACAGCTGTTGCTGTCGAGTCGTATAGATCCCGGTTATGACATGCGGTAGCAGCACTAGTGATTCACCCGATGGCACGTTTTGTTCCATTTCCTGTCTGAGGTCATGTTGATCAAAACAAATGTGATTTAGCCTACTTTTATACTATCACCTTTGCCACACACTGTTTAATGGGGCAAAGGGAAATAACAATTATAGAGAACAATTCATTGGTTTGTTGAAATGAGCCGTGCTCAGGAGAGACTCATCGTTTTTCACCTCTAGGCTTTTTTAACCAGTTGCATCAATCCAAGGAAATGGAAAGAATGTGACAGTTTTAGGTCCTCAGTAGCATTACCCCCAAATTAATGGCAGACGTGATCTGAAGTCAGAGCAAATAGTGTCCCAAATATAATTCAGAGTTATACGGCCCATAGATTTGAATTAAGGTCAAGGACAATCAAGGGCAAGTTATGGCTGCACAAGGCCCTGCGATGCCAGCTCCTTTGGAAGCAACCTCTCGTAACTGGAAAAATCCAGCTTAAAGAGTTAGTTCACCTAAAAATGATAATAATGTCATTTATTACTCACCTTAAGAAATCCGATGGCTCAGTGAGGCTCTCAATAGAGGCCTCACTGAGCCATCGGATTTCATCAAAAATATCTTAATTTGTGTTCCGAAGATGAACGAAGGTCTTACGGGTGTAGAACGACATGAGGGTGAGTAATTAATGACATTATTTTCATTTTTGGGTGAACTAACCCTTGAAGCTGGTAGTTATAGAACGAAGAAGCTTGTTATTAGCTGGTCAACCAGGAGTGACCACTTTGAGCTGGTATGATCGGGGACAAAGTGCATTCATGGAAAATCTTAAAAAGGAAAATCTTGTTTAAAACTACGTAAAAAGAGTGTTGAGTTATTAGAGATGTACTTTTTGTATTCATGGTTGTTTCACATGGTTTTGAAAAACATTTAAACCTTTTCTTTAAAAAAATAATACATTTCATGACTTCAATTTAATATAATGCGGTGTAACCAAGTAAAAATAAAATATTTTTAAAATACACTACTATTTAAAAGGTTGGGGTTGGTAAGATTGTTTGATGTTTTTGAAAAAAGTCTCTTGTGCTCATTTATATTCAATAATACATTACAAATAGTAATGTAAAACATTACGATTTAAAATACCTGTTTTCTATTTCAATACATTTTAATATCTAACTTATTCCAACAATTGCAAAGCTGAAATTTCAGCATCATTACTCCAGTCTTCAGTGTCACATGAATCTTCAAAAATCATTCTAATATGCTGATTTGGTGCTCAAAAACCTATATTATTAATATCAATGGTGAAAACCATTAATATTTTTGCTGCTTACATCATTTATTTGAATTTTTTTTCATTTATTTGAAAGTCTTTCTTTACTGTCACTATTAATACATACTTGCTTAATATAAAAATATATTAATTTCTTTCATAAAATAAAATCTTACTGACCACAAAGTTTGAATGGTAGAGTATATTTTAAGTTTCAAAATATATTTTTACAAGTTTTTTTTTTATACAAATATCCTGAATTATTAATTAATAAATGTCATTAAGTTTTGTGGAGTTGCACCACATGATATTTTACAACCTCAAATAACCTTGCCTTGGCATAAAAGGGTCAAATTATCTGATATTTCTTGACCTTGACACACTGTCATGAAGGTCTGCAGGGGTCCTTTCTATGACGTCATTTCCATCAGCAGGTAGCTGGTCCAAGATTGAAAAATGCGTCACAGCTAGTATGTAAAATCATGTACACTGCCATAAAGTTTTCCTTCTGGAAAGCATCCCTCCATCCAAAGCACTGACCCAAAGTAAAGCCACATGCAGTAAACACGCTGACATTCCCTTTTCCATAATCAGTGACAATGGGCTTGTTTTTAGGGGCTCAAAAGCTTTTCCTTTAAGCGAGACACAAACCAGCTTCAGCAAAATACACTCTACAATCAGAATAACCTTTCTATCTGCCCACACAGAATGGAGGTCTTTTTTGTCATATTGAATTGTGGGAGTAGGTGGTCTTGCATACCTGTGATCTCTTCTTTCAGAGGTACAAATGCCTGCTAATAATACCTTGAGGACATTTCCACTGGGGTGAGGAACTCAAGCCAAACAGACTGCCACTGAACCTTGATTGAACCAACAACGACTCAAACGACGCGTGTTTGATCCAGGGAAAGGGGGGGGGGAGTTAAAATCAAAAGGATGCTGGTCGAATTACATGGCCTCCGGTACACATAACCATGTCCATGTGTGTTTGTCTGGAGTGTGTTTTCCACAGGGGTAGCAGTAGGAAATAAGAGCCAGGAGTGACTTATCACTACAGGAATGTAAGGAGACCCAGGGGGATGGATGGAGAGCTGCTGAGAGGCACAGACAGAACCAGAAGAGACTGCAGGGGAATAACCAAGAAAAGAGGGGAAAAGGTGTGGAGTGCTTAAGTAATAGAACGACAGAAGTAACACTTAACGTTTTTGTTCACACCTTCACTTACAAGTTCTTTTCTTTTAGACTGCGCTGATACCAGATGTGGAAGTCATATGTTACCATTTTATGGAATACCATTTTATGACGCACTGTATCAAACCCCTGACGTAATGTCTGGAGTACAAATAAAACTATCAAGGGGAAAGTTCAGGAAGAGATTAATTGGAGTAGTCAAGCTGATTTTCCAAATAAACCTCTGTTCAAAAGTTTGGGGTTGGTAACATTTTTTCAATGTTTGTCTCTTAAGCTCACCAAGGCTGCATTTATTTAATCAAAAATACAGTAAAAATGTAACATTGTGAAATAATATTATTTTTTAAAAATGTAAATTTAATTTTACTTTTTTATTGTTATATATTTTATATATATTTTATTTTATATATATTTTATTGTTATATACATTATAAAATGTAATTTATTAATGTGCTGACAAAGATGAAAGTCACATGATCCAAAAATCATTCTAATATGCTGAATTGTTAAAGAAACATTTCTTATCAATGTTAAAAGCAGTTGTGAAGCTTAATATTTTTGTGTAAACCGTGATACATTTTTGATACATCTTTGGTGAAAAGAAAGTTCAAAAGAACAGCATTTATTTGAAATATAAATCTTTTATAACATGCCTTTTCTGTCACTTTTGATCAATTTAATGCATTCTTGCTGAATGTATTATTTTAAATCTTCTGAACCCAAACTTTTGAACAGAAATGTAAATGTTAAAGATGAAAGTTGATCCAAAAATGAATATTTGATCATCATTAAATCATCCTTGTTCCAAACTTTACTGCCTTTCATTACCTATTTTTCAAACAATGAAAACTTGGACATTTGCTCACAGCGCGCTTTTAGGATGTTTTTTGTGTCATTTTTGAAAGATCCAGCCCCCATTAATTGTAATTACATGGAAAATAGCAACCATCCCCTTTTGTGTTCCAAGTTAGAAAGGTTTGAAATAACAGGAGGGTGAGTAAATGTTAGCAGACTGTTCATTTTGGGGGTATTTATTGAACATGAAAAAGGCCTGCAAACTTACAAAGCACTAAGTCCACTCCAAAGGGAGTTATTCTCTATATCAGCAAGCACTGTTTCTAAAATCCCTCGATTGTAGTCTTTAGTTTTCTTCCGGAAATGTACACGTCACAATATTCCTCATTCAAATAATTCCTATGCAAAAAAATAAAAAATATGGAATGAGGCCTGGTTGAGTTGTATTAGTAGTCGGTTGAAACTATGTTATAACTAAGTTATGTCACATTTCTGAAAATTCTTGAAGATGTTGACCAATCACAACACGACTAATTAGAGTACATTGTGCTATTTGAAAGGAAGGGCTTCAAAGAGACAGGTACTAAACAGGGCATTACTGGCAGACTGGGAAGAGAGGTGCTGCAACAATGTAAAATATGTAACAAATAATGTGTTTTTCCAAGCACGAAAACCTATTCTAGTGGAGCCCAAAAAACTAAATCGAAACTTTGAAACAAGGCATAATAGGTCCCCTTCAATAAACCTCAAAATACATGATTTTTGACAGACAGCATCTGTACACGTTCGCTTCCTCCTGAGTTGACAGCAGAGACAAAGCAGTCGAGGAACATGTCAATCAAACATCCTTCATTCAGCAGAAGCAGCACAGAGCTAATATATGTGATTCAGTGCGCCTTCAGCTTGAGAAAGGGTGTTAATTATCACTGAATGGATGATGTAAGAGCATTAAAGATTAATAAGACTTTATCAAACTTTAAGTAAATGTAATATTCAGTTTAATCATGCAGGGTTTTTTCCTCAGTGAGGCCGAACCCCATCACTTTTTTCTCTCAGGGGAAGGTTGAACAGCTGTCTGCATCCTTAAGAAACATCCTCCGGCTGCAAGTTCACTGTTAATCAGACCGATAACCGTACTCCCTTCCCCCGAGACTCGCTGTTACACTGCTTCTTTTACAATCTGCTCCTGTAGAATGAGTTAGCAAAAATACAGCTTTCCTGAATCAATTTTACTGAGGTGCTGAATGCACTGAGGTCCAAAAGAGCATGCAATGAAGAAAAATCAATAGATCAGCGATCAAGGAGAAAGTAATACAATGTACGTTTTTTTCTCAAATCATTTTTCTATACGAAAATTTAAGGTAAATTGTGTAAGAGAATACGTTTTTTTTTCACAGAATATACTGTACCTTAAATTCAGTTTATTGTTCTTACTGCATTGGGAATTTTCTCCCCCGTTAAACAAACAAAAAAAGTGCCAATGTGAGAAGTTAAAAAATTTGTCTTAATTAAGTATAACTTAAGACTTGATTTTGATTTGATTGACTGCAAAAAGCTGTTTTATTTTAGAAATATAAACTTAAAATAGATATAAAAAATTAAATAAATTTACTTTACTTTAAATCTTACACTTAATTCAGACTTAAAGGTTTAGTTGACCCCAAAATGAAAAAAAGGGTCATTAATTACTCACCCTCATGTCATTCCAAACCCGTAAGACTTTCGTTCATCTTTGAAACCCAAATGAAGATATTTTAAATTAAATCGAAGAGATTTCCACGCAACTACTACTTGTCACAAAAGTTCATAAAGAGATCATAAATCTGATCCATATGAATCGAGCGATTAAGTTTAAATTTTCTGAAGAGACTTGATCGCTTTATATGATGAACAGACTGAATTTAGGCGTTTATTCACATATAAACATTGATCAGCGAACATAAACAGAAGCTCAACTGTACTTTTGACGCACGAGAACAACCCTCACTGGTTCTTTGCGGTAGCTCAAATGTGCTGTGTGACAAAGGAGAATGAATCTCATTGGTTCTCGCACATCGAGCAAGCATGCTTGAGCTTCGGTTTATCATAACTGATGTGTGAGTTAATTAATGTTTATATGTGAATAAAAGGCTGAATTAAATGTTCATAATATAAACCAATCGTGTCTCATCAGAAAATTTGGACTAAACCACTCAATTCATAAGGATTAGTTTTACGACCTCTTTATGAACTTTTTGAAGCGTCAAAGTGTCAGTTGAGTTAAGTATAGAAATCTCTCAGATTCCATTAATATCTTCATTTATCTTCTGAAGATGAATGAAAGTCTTACAGGTTTGGAATGACATGAGGGTGAGTAAATGAAGACAGAATTTCCATTTTTGGGTGAAATAACCCTTTAACTTAAATTCAAGTTATTATTTTTGTACACAAATAGTCTACACTAATCTTGTTTTAAAGGATATTAACATACAATGAAAACAAGACAAATCTATACCTTATATAAAGAAAATGTAAGAGAAAAGTGTGAAAACAGTATGGGAGGGAGCAGGTGTTTGGGAGAGGTGCATTTGCCAGCTGTGTAGGACGTCCGCACAGGTGGGTGGGTGATCCAGACAACAAAAAACACACCCTTTCTAAAGACTGAGGCATGTGAGATGAATAGTTCTCCTACAAACAGAGCAAAACAGATTCACAGTCCAGCCTCACAGACTTGACGGTGTGCAGCAGAACAGAGGTCAAAAAATGAAAAGGAGAAAGTGAAAAGAAAGAAAGACTGTGGCCTCTAATCTTACAGAGTAACAGCGCCCTCCACTGTAAGTATGGAAGAGAAGACACCAGATCATGAGCAAATATAGTATCTCAGAAGCCTCATGTCCTTTCGGATTTTGGAGATTTTATAAAACAGCTTCCTTTCCCAAAAAAATTATGCGTTTTAAATAAAAGTTTGTTTCTTTACTTTTCTCTACTCAAAAAATTGAAATAAAATAAGATCCATGATGCCACTGTTTTGCACAAGGCAATAATGTAAAAATATTTATTCAATATAAACAAAGCTTTAATATACAAACTACAGATCATGCAAAATCCCCTTGTCTTATATTTGTAAAGTAATACTACCACATACCAACACAATATCATTATGCAAATAGCATTACTGTGTAAACAGTGTTATTTCACACAGATGATAGGCTATTATGTACAAGGAAAAATATTAGCATAAAAACAAAATTACGGTGAGGTGTATTATTACAATAATTTTAAGGAAAAACATACAAAAATTGAGTCTGCTGTTTTCTGAGGGGGCTAAAAGTACACAGTGAATTTTTCCAGGCTTGCAATTATATTTCCACCCACAAATAAATGTAAGCGCTGAGTCTTGTCAATAAATTATTGAGAGTAGCAAAGATGTTTCTGAAAACCCTCTGCTGTTGAGTACCATTTAGTGTGATTTACAACTATCCACATCTGCTCAGAGAGTGAAGCTAACAGTGGTCTGTTTGTGGTGTGCACTTGACCTGCTGTGTCTGTGCTGTGGGGACCGATCGGTTTTAACTACCCAAAGAGGGAGGTGAGGCAAATGGAGACATGAGGCGAGACAGGGTGGAGGGGGTGTCATCTACCAGCATCCATTTAGTAGATGAGATCAGATTCCATCTCATGGCCGCTTTAAGTATCCCTGCATATCACAACTTCACATGTCAAAAGATGAAATAAATAGAAAGCTTGGCAAATAAACATTTAAAAACAGACATGACTCATATCTAATAGCGCTAACGCTGGAGTCAAATGTTTGCGATGTCTTCAATGCTATTCTGAGATCACTGACCTTTCATCTGACATGTTTGGGTGCCATTTTGAAAAGGGCAGACATGACAGTGAGATCTTTGTGCATACACAAAAACTGTAGTATTCACCAGCAGTTCTGTCATGTTCTAAACAATCCTCACACTCTTAGGTGTGGATTCACCTGTCTTTAAAGAGATAGTTCATCCAAAAATGAAGAATACAATGCCAAGGTTGAAGGTTCGATTCCCAGGGAAATGCATGAACAGATGTAATGAATGTCTTAAATGCAATTCAAGCCACTTTGGATAAAAGCGTCTACCAAATATATAAATGTAAACATGAACACTGTCATCATTTACTCGTCTTCACGTCACTTCAAACCTGTCTTTACTTTCTTCTGCAAAACACAAAAGAAGATATTTAGAAGAATGTCGGAAACCAGTTTTGGTGAACATTGACTTCCATTGTATGACATTCCATTGTAAAAAAAAAAAAGAGAAATTTTTCAACATTTTATGTTCCACATAAAAAATAATGTCATGCAGGTTAAATGATAACTGAATTTTCATTGTGATCAAATTATGCCTGTCTAATAGTACGGTTAATATTAAATTGTTAGATAGCCTATTGTGGTTGTTTTTCCATTTCCATTGGCACCAAGTGACAACAAGAGCACTAAAAAATATGTTCTTATTTATTTTATTATGGGGCCTTTGTATTGTAATTAGGGCTGTCAATATTAAAATTATGGCACTAACATTAATATTACCCCATAATGAAACACACCATCAATGAGAAGAGCATCACAGCATTAAAGGCAGGAACACACAAAGCCGATGCCGACGAACTAGTGGCGACGAAAGCAGACAGCGGGGTTGGCTCACATCAGCAGCGTCTGGGTCCAAAGTTGCCCTGAAAAACCAAACCAAACCGACGCTCGACAGCTGACGGCCAAGTAGCACGTCCGTTCTGCGCCAGCGTAAGATGAAATGCCTTTCCGTACCAGTAGGTGGCAGTAGCTGAACAGCCAATCAGAATGATCAGACAGCCCGACTGACGACGAGCTCCGACGCCGATTCAAGACGTCGAACACAAGCCGACGAGGACCAACTGCAGCGTCGGTGCGGAACACACTGATCGGCCGACGAACAAAAGCTGCCTGATGGCCAGCCGTCAGGTTGATGTGTTCCTGCCTTATCACTGTAACTTTAAACCCAAAACATCTGGGGAAACTGTTGTTATTTGATTACTGTAGGTTTTTTTTTTTTTTTTTTTCAGTAACTTGCATTTGCTGTGCATTTTAAAAATAGAATTTTGCAGGAATCTACTTTGTCCACTGTATATAAGTACATTTTACTACCAGTTCACCCAAAAACATCATCATATACCTTCATGTCCTTCCAAATTTACTTTAAAGCTCAAATGTCTGCACACACACACACACACACACAATACATTGCACTGTCCAAGTACTCTGATCAGTTTTGGTGAAAAAGAACCTCAAATGTAAGCAATTTAATGGTAATATTATGGTGGGCACCAATGTAAGCAAGATATGATGTACTGCAATAGTATTGAATTCAACTAACTGGAAATTCATTCAATTATCTTCTTTTGTGTTCCGTCATGCAAGCTTACAGCAACATGAGGGTCAGAAAATGCTGAGAGAACTTTTAATTTTGGGTGAACTATCCCTGAATGTGTTAACATGTTAACTACAAAAATAATTATGAGAATTAAATATTTTAATCATTTGACATCCCTAATTATAATGCAACAGAACAGAAATTACAATGCCACAGTGCATCAAATAACACAAAGCAAACCAGGTTCAATGCAAGAAACTTTTATGGAGGTATTAAGGAGGTTGTAAAGAGTCAGAAACACACACACACAGCCTGAATTGGTGTGCAGGGACCAAGTCCATACATCCCCAGGGAGCTTTTCTAAACAACAACAAGGCAACATCAAGAGAACACAATCTTCCAGAGTAGTGTGGCAAAGATCGGTCTTCTTGACAGCAGTGAAAAGACAAGCTCTGACCCCATCATACAGAAAAAACAGCATGGAACAAACTGCTGTAACTAACTGCTCTAAAAGCCACCCTCCCGAATCACACGGCCAGACGTCTGTGACCATCGGGAGGTCATGGTCTGAACACAGCACAACGGCTAAAGGGTGCGCCGTTTCATCAATACCGAATCACAGATCATCCCAGCGCCCATGACAGCAGCTAAAACGCCTTTTAATGGTCAGATGGATGGATATATATCACACGCAGAGCGTGACGGCCTTCAATTAGAGCTATTACAGGGCGGCAGGGATCAATATGGTTTCTGCCATGAAGGACGGGGACAGAGAAAGGATGAATCTGGTTGTCCACAAAGATAGAAAGCGTACAGTTCAAGAGGAGGCCTGGATGTAAGGCCTTCATGAAAGCCTACTGAGTCAAAATTGCAATCTTACTGGGTCAAAAATCCCATTATGATTTACATTTTAATTTAAGCATATGGCAGATGCTTTTATCCAGAGCTGTACTATTTCAAAGTTTTGAAACACTCATGTTTTTTTTTTATCAATACAGGAAACAGAAGAACACTATTTTGGCTAAACTTTTCAAAGAAAATTCTAGGTTAAGTTGAAGTTATCCTCAATCGACAGCACTTGTGGCATAACCAATTAGCATAACCCTGCTTTTCTTTTAAAAAAAAAAAAAAATCTGACTTAAGTCCTGGTATAGAGGGGATGCACGTGATTAAAATTAAAAAACAATGCACATTGTTATATATTGTGTTGACAACTCATCAATTAAATATTTCCATCTTATATTCTGCATAATTAGGTGTTTTTAAATAAACACTGACATAGACTATACAAGTTTTAGGACTGGATGATATGATGAAATATATAACATTTATATAAGTGATCACTCCGATTCAGACCTACCTATATTTTGTTATATAAAGCGTTCACTGGCAGATTTGCTTTATGTATTTCCCCGGCGTCGAAAAATCAGGCACATTTAAATGTCTGGAAACCCGATTCCTGGCTGCATGTCAATATCCATGGATTAAGTTTTTTTGACATGTCATAAGGAACACTTTTCAGCCCAACCTTTAATAGTTTGTTTTACTCACGTTTTCGCAGTTTCCTCTATTAAAGGGATAGTTCACCCAAAAATGAAAATGTGATGTTTATCTGCTTACCCCCAGCACATCCAAGATGTAGGTGACTTTGTTTCTTCAGTAGAACACAAATTATGATTTTTAACTCCAACCGTTGCCGTCTGTCACCGGTATAATGCGTGTCAATGGGAACTTTGTCTATTAGAGTAAATAAAACTTGCTTAGACAAATCCAAATGAAACCCTGCGGCTCGTGATGACACATTGATGTCGTAAGACACGAAACAATTGGTTTGTGCAAGAAACCGAACAGTATTTATATCATTTTTTACCTCTAAAACACCACCATGTCCAACTGCGTTCAGCATTCGGTTAGTGAGATCCTATCGCGCTCTGACAACGGCAGTGATGTCTCGCGCTTATACTTCAATGAGTGCGAGACATCACTTCCGTTGTCAGAGCGTGATCAGACCTCACTAACCGAATGCTGAACGCAGATGGACATAGTGGTGTATTAGAGGAAAAAAATTATATAAATACTGTTCGGTTTCTCGCACACACACAGTCACACATGAACAATTTTATTAAAATGTAAACTTAATAGTGTAAATTCCACTATAATGCTGGGTCTCCACAGTTTGAGAACTACTGAACTAAATGATACAAAAAACACAACACTGATAAGATGCTATTAAAATGCTTTATTGATTCAAAAGCAAGAAAAAGATTCTGGTGCACTCTGACAATAAAATAATGGGAAAAGACAACATTTGCTTCAAGTAAAAAACAAAAAAACAAAACAAATTATATATATGCAGCCAAGCACAACAAAGATGGCACAACAAGCCAGCCAACATGGCTGTGAGCATCAGACCAACTGCAACAGTGAGCAATTAAAGATTTTAATTTAATTTGCAAGTTGCCTCAGGTCATGCTTGTGATAACACATACCAAGTTTGGTCTGAATACAATAAAGCGTTGTCGAGATACAGCCTTATGTCTATTTTTGCAAAAGCTACGTAAAATTAATTTGCGCGTGTTTCGAAAACGGTTTAAGAAATCGACTTGAATTCCCGATCTTTTTGTCGGGATGGTCTGTAGATGATCTGGTTAAATTTTTGAGAAAATTACAGAAAATGAAGTCGAATCATCTTGAGCCAAGGAATCAGAGGAAAAAATAATTTTGTTTTTAACCCTTATGGTTCAAGTTATTAGCATAAACATGAGTGGAACTTTGGACAAGTGGTGGCGCTAGAGGGATTGAGTTAGAGACTCCAAATTGGCTATAGACACATTTCAGACTGTCCTCTAACAGTGTGCCAAATTTCACAACTTTTCCCACATACGGGAACAACAACAACAACAAAAAAACACCACAATAAAAAAAGGGCAGTTCGGAGTAAGGGCAAAAAGGGCATGTGCTCTGCACAGGTTGAGCCCTACCTGTGCACGTGCCTGGTTAATAATATCTGATTATACAGTACATTTACGGATGGAGCCATCAACACAGACGACCCACAACAATCCTAGGTCAAAGCTCACGTGCTTGTGGCCCTTGGGACAGGCCACCATCGAGATCCAGTTTGTGCCAGCGGGGTTGGATCGAGTGATGCCAGTTCTGCAAAATTATGGTTTCTTGAATTCAGCATTTGATTTATATCAGAAAATTATTCTTGAAAAATTCATCACTTTTTACAGCGTTTAATATGATTAATATGACTCTTCAGTTCACCTTTGGAATAAGGCCCCTTGAGCGTTGACACCAAAGACACTGCCATCAGTTGCTACTTCAATCATGGTCAGAAGTCCAGGAATATTCACAAAGTTGCCAGTCCCTGAACAGGCATTACCAGACACACCCTGCACAAGACAGAAGGAAACACAGTCAGCCGTATCGTCACATCAAGAAAATGTTTGCTGCTTCCACACCAACGCTTGCGTGATGACTACTTTACTGTTGTACTTTTAAAAACCTGATGTATTTCAACTTGTACTCAAGCCCCTGTATTTAACATTGTGACATTACCTTCTTGATGTAGATTTGGTCATTGCTGTTCACTCCCCAACAGCTGTACGGGCCACAGCTGTAATACTTCAGCTTTCCCTGAAGTTGAACCCAAGGAACAGAGCTGGATGGCAATTTGTTGTTAGCATCCATATTTAAACAATATATGTTATCATGCATATTGACACCTGCAGTGTTCTGATCTCCTCCAGCATCCACCTGTTTGAGAAGGCCTAACAGTACAAGAAACGGGTTGGATGAAAGAGTCAGGTTAATTGGAAGAATAATGGTTACACTTTATTTTACAGTATGTGCACTTACAGTGTACTTACCCAAGAATGTACTGGTAATACAAGGTAACTACATGGGTTAAGGTTAATAACAGATTAAACATATATGATTTCTGTAATTTTATGCTCTGCACAGTCCAACTCTTTACCTGCAATCTGCACAAGGCTGCCACCCCGCACCTTGAAGATGTTGTTTGCTGTATCCACCCCAAACTGACCAGCAGGACCAACACTGAAGTGCTTTAGAGACGTAAAGACCTTTGTGAAGACGTTATTAATCAGGATGAAGACCTCATTTTGATTGTTCACTCCAACCACTGAGCCTGACCCAGCGTCTATCTGCTTCAGGGTGCCACAAATCATTTCACAGTTTAAAGCTGTGAAAACATGGTGCAAAATAATGAGTACAAATAGACACTTTTAAAAATGAATTAAATACTTTTGTATAAAAAAACACAAACATTTATTTTAAAATGGATTTTATTGTAACACTTTACAATAAGGTTCATTAGTTAATGTAATAACTAACATGAAATAACAATGACCATTATATTTGTTACTGTATTTACTAATCTTCGTTAACGTTAGTTAATGAAAATACAACGGTTCATTGTTTGTTCATGTTAGTTCACACTGCATTAATTAATGTAACAAATACAACTCTTGATTTTAATAATGTATTAGTAAATGTTTAAATTAACAATAACAAAAATTGATAAATGCTGTATAAGTGCGATTTATTATTAATTCATGTTAACTAATAAACCTTATTGTAATGTGTTACCAATTTTAATATGTATATTCTTTATGTTACCAAATCACATTACTAGCTTACCCAGAGTGTGAATGAACTGGCAGCTTAAGAGTAGCAGGACGCTAAGATACAGCTTCCTTGCTCTGTTCAGAACAAATCATTTATACAAGTGAGTTCAGTATGGATAAAACAATCAATATTAAAATAACAGTAATTAAATGAAGATATCTTCTCTTGATATATCAGAATTCAGCAGTCAGTGTGGATTCTGTCAGGGATCTCAAGGAAAATGACTATTGGAGTAATAACAGTCAATAAAATTTATTGGAGTAAAAACAGTCAATCAATGTCCCAGCAAAAGATCAAAGTCCATACGGGCGGCTAGATCACAGAAGAAGAAGTCAGGAGGTAAACAGATGAGCTCGTCCCTCAGGTAAGACAGTTCACATGTGAACGTGTTTGTTACGTCCCATGTTATAATTATTGATTATGGGTACGGGGTTTTTTTTCCCTCCCCTTCTTTTTTTTCTCTGTCTTTCATTTTCAGCAGGGTGACACGGGTACCTGAGTGGTCTAATCCTCTGTCAATCATTGAGATGCTTGGCCCACCAATGAGGGCACACTATTTGATTATAAAGAGCGCACCTGTGCAGAAAGCGGGAGTTCCCTTTCATAGGTTCACTCAACGCTGCGAGACGTTGCTATGGGAACACCTTCGGTGTGACGAATGTCTGAAGGCCTTATAACATCATGCCATTTTGATTGGCAAAAAGCGTCTAGCCCCACCCTAAGAATGCGTCACGTATGCTTCATATCAGTGTGCTAGGTGCCATTTCATCAGATTTCATTCCTTCAGGAAGCAGATTTTCTGTTGCCCATTGGAAAGCGTTTTTCACGTGTTCACAGCTAATTTTTCAGAGCAGTTTCACTCCTCTCAAGCGGACACGATGAGTTACAGGAGATGTATTGATCCATGTGACAGGTTCATCGCAGGAGGAGACAATCGTGACAGGTGCGTGCAATGTTTGGGTCTTCAGCATGCTCAAGCCGCGCTTAACGGCCTAACTGATTGTCGTCATTGCGATAGCCTGCATTAGAAAGTTTTGTGCTCGAGGCTCGCCTCCCTTCTGAGGAAGGAAGGCCGCTCTTCCAACCCCCGACTCTCCGTTTCGCCGGTTGCCGAGGCGCTGCACGAGATGGACGCTTGGGGTGACGATTATGAGCCTGAGCTTTTAGAGAGAGAGCAGATGGATTTTCACCCCTTTCGCGCTCTCTCCCCGTTTTATGTGCGCGTGTTAGAGAATTCCTTATAACTACAAACTGAGCCTCGACAAAGAACAACCTTAAGGTAGTCTTCTATGTCATTCCTGAAGGACTTCCACCTGCCGTCGGGTGAGTATCTTATGGTTTAGACTAGATTTGACTCTCCTTACCCTACCTGAATAATCATAGGGTTAAAAGATGTACTATAAATGGTCACACCGACTAACATGGTGCCCAACGTGAGTGGCTTTAGGATTGAGTTTTAAGTTGAAAGTGTAGAAACCACATTGAAGAGCTGTCTGTAAGACCCACATAGACCATTCCAGAAAGGATTCGGTTAGATACTAGTCTAGAGAGACTTAGTATATTCCAGTCCAGAGAAAGGACTGAAGGGCCAGGAAACAGGATCGCTACCCGTGAGACCTAGAGAGGGGTCTAGAGGGGCTACTGAGTTGAGAAAAGCAACAGGTAAGAAAGCCCAGAGAAAAACCAGTAATATCTTAATTCAAGCCTACACCTGGGGAAACCACCGGGTAAAAGCATGGGAGAAAAAGGCCTTAAGGGCAGAGACCTCGGTTCAGGAAATAGAGCCAGGTCAGATACTATTATGGTTACCAAGCCGAGATGGATTGCAAAGAGGTAATTTCCAGGAATCTGAAGTTGCTTTAGCAGTCATACAGTGCGCCATAGAGTTAGGAAGTCACTATGGACAGGAAGTGGCTATCCAGTGCAAAACCTCAGAGTCAGAGGGCATTATGAGCACAGTGTAGAAAAACCATGGGGAAAACAAAGCTGTATACTATGAGTGGAAAAAAATTAAAGAAATCTCAGGGCGAAGTTCCAAATATGGAGAAAGTTAGGATTTACCGGGAAGCAATGACAGACTTTCAAAATGCAAGTGAAATCCTTCTTACTTTACCACCAGGGGAGGAAGAGGAAGTGGGGGGAGGAAGGAGGAAGTGTTATAACCATAGCAGAACCGCACTTACCTAGGTCTGCAGTCACAGAAATACAGTTACAGCAGATAATGATCCGAATCTATGAGGGTTGTATAGTGTATGGAAATCCACAGATGATCAAAGAATTAGGAATAGCTGGAGCAGTTTTTGGATGCTTAGGAGAGATAGAGAATATGAGAATCAGATTAGGTCCTCAGCAAACAGGGACTGTAAGAATTTGTAGAGGTTCTCCAAAATGGAATAGTGTGGCACATGTAGTATTAACTGATAGCAGTACACAGACACGTACAGAAGAACAATCTGGAGAAGAGACTAGATTGTTAATAAAAAATTTAATTAGAGAAGCTAAAGACAGAGGTGATAAAGAAATACATATGTCCCCAGTAGTCACAGAACAATGTCTAGAGGGACTTGTAGCTGGAATAATAGAAATGTCCCAAGATATTCAAATGACTATAAATCTCCTCGTTAAAGAGAGAGATCGAGATAAAATAAAAAATATTATTAAACAGCAAAAAGAGAAGTATGAAGTACAGCCAAAGGCTAGCAGAAACCATAAGTAAGATGAAACCTACTGCACCTTGGGAAGACGATCTTGAACCCCAAGAGACAGAAGATCAAGGGTCATAAGAATGGCTGTCAGATTCTACTGAGCAAAACACAACAGAAGAGAGTGACAGTCAAAGTAGTGAGTCATCAGATAACAATCTTAGAGAAGTAAGGTTACACAATAAGAGGGCAGGAAAGCTTGAGCTCAGGAGGGTGTTACATCAGATAAAGAACGATTGGCCTGAAGTAAACATCAAAGGAGTAAAATACAAAAACCCAACCAGCAGAGAGAGAGGTAGATCATTAGAATGGAAGTGGGATCGAAAAATAAGTGAAGGACACAGGTCTAACGTATGGCCAAATAAGGTCAGCTAGTAGGTCCCCATCAGCCAAAAGCATAGCTAAGGCAGAAGGATGGTCAAAGTGTGGAAAACAGGCTATATTCCAGAAAGGTTATTCCTATATGAGGAAGGCAGTTGGAGAAATGGATAAAATGTTAAAAGCACTTAAAAAAGAAAATAGAGAGTTACAGCGGGCATTACAGGAGTCAAAGTCCGAGGATAACATAGACAGTGAGTCAGATACAGATGGAAGTGACAATTGGAAGGAAGAGCCCAGAGTACAGACTAAGAGAGTCAGGATTAGAGCATCCACACCAATTCCAGTGCACAGAACAGATCCTAGACATTTCACATTTAATTCCTCAAAAGAGCCAAATGAAGAGCAAGTAGACTACCAGGCAAAATTATTAGAATTAAATTTAACAGAAGCAGTTAAACAGCAGGTAGGAAAAATAAAACAGGGTGAAGACCATAGCAGTTATGCAAACCGCATTATGAAAGCAGCGGAAGCTGCAAGACTTGATAAACACTCAACTACACGGTTAGTTCACACTTGTACTGGCCATGCAATTACAGCTGAGACCTTAGAAAACTCCAGACAACTCACAGGTACAGAGGATAAGTATGCCCAATGGAAAAAGGATTTAGATAGAAGCCCAAAAAGATGGTGTGCCAATTTTGAGTATGTGGCTTTCGATAGAAGCTGACATCCCTCATGAAGATAAAATCAGATTGTTACGAGAAGTGGGCAGAAGTTTACCTGGAGGACACACTTTAGCCACAATACTGAAAAATGCTAGTGGTAAAGAAATTCAAAATACGTTAGCAGTATATGACCTTACTACACAGCACGTAAAGACCAAAAAAGTAAGGCCTCAGAATAAATATAGAACGGAACAGGGAGTGTATACAGGTTATCGTAGTAAACCCTTTAAACCTAAAAAAGGAGAGCAGAAAAAATATAATACTCGATTTCAGAGTAGACAGAGTGGGCCTAGCCCATCGAATAATAATAGGAATAATCCTAGCCCGAAAAACTGGGGAGCAGGAAAACCCAGAATAATTAATAAAACAGTTACACCTGTTAAGAGTAGTTATATTCCAGAGGAAAAATGGGCCCCTATGGCTCCAGAAGAAAGAAAGAAAATAATAGAAAAACAGACAAATGAAGCTTATAACACAAAGAGAGTAAGAGGAAATAGGGTGTTGAGCAATACTGTTTTTGAAAATGAACAAAGATACACATAGAAGAAACAGGAAGCTAAAGACACAGCTGTAGTTTCTGCAAAATAGAATGAGGTAGGCCTACTGAAGAAGAATCTCTGTGATCCTAGTGTAAAAGCGGAGTCAGACCAGTTGTTTTTGGATATATCAGGAATTAAATATTTGGTTGACATGGGGGCGGAGATATCAACAACAATAGAGCCTATAGAACAGACTGGAATTATCCATGTCCAATCATATGATGGTGAAGTAAAAGAGAAAAAATTAGGTTACAAACATGGCATAAAAATGATCTCAGGTGCTTAAAACTTGCTAGCAGCAAAAGACCTTAAGAAAATCTTAAGACTAAAAGAAGTGAATCAACAGGAAGAATTATCTAGAATAGAAAATGGAATGATAGGAAAACCCCATTTGGAGAGAGTAAGAATGACTGTGGAAAGGTTAGTGAAAAATATGCACATAAAATTGAAGGAGGAATACATAAACCTCAGAGACAATATCCTATTAATAAGAAAGGATGGGAAGAATTGACACAAACAATAAAAGAACTTGAGGAGCAAGGGGTAATACAACAAATCAAAGGTGCCGTAACTAATAGTCCGATACAATTAGTCCCCAAACCAGATGGAATGTTTAGATTAGTGACCAATTTCAAAGCATTGAATAGAGTGACAAAGCCAGACAGACGGTACTTAATTAATGCTAGAGACACGATGGAAAAAATTAAGTCTAGAAAATACCTCTCCAAGATTGACCTAGCAAACGGTTTTTGGTCAATACCGCTAGATAAAGAGAGCCAGGAAAAAACTGCATTTACAGTAGGGAATAAACATTATGTATATCAGAGACTGCTACAAGGGTACATTAATTCCCCTGTTCATTTTCAGGCAACAATTATGGACATAATGCAGGGACTACAAGTAGAAATCTATGAAGATGATATTCTTATAGTTTAAGAAAATAAGAAAGAACATGTAAAAGTGGTAAAGGAAGTACTGCAATGATTGCAACATCAGGTTTGAAGCTACAAATAAAGAAAACACAATTGATGACAGATGTTAAAAAAGCCAGACAGTAAGGGACGTTCAACAAATGAAGGGATTGATGGGATATGTTTGTGACATTATTCCAGAATACAGTCAAATGTCAAAACCAGTTTATTCCGCTATAAAAGGGGGAATATTGAATTGGGGAAGTGTAGCAGATGAGTCATTGCAGAAAATGAAACAAGCCATTTTAAACTCAGGTCAACTCGAAGGGAGAGTAGATGACAAAAATCTGGAGTTAGACCTGTCAATAGATCCTATTGGATACCAGTTAATAGCAAGGAATGAAGGAAGTAATATGCCAATAAGAATAATTACAGGAACATGGGAAAACCCAGAGAAAAAGTTTACACCAATTGAAAAGAAGTTAGCAGCCTTAAGTAAAAGATATCCAGAATTGAAGGGCCTAGCCAGAGGGAAGTTAATTTATATTAACACTGACGAGCCAGTAATGGCACACTTGAGTAAAAATAAAGCTAAGGACAGTAAGGCTCAAACCACAAGATGGGAAAGATGGGGAGACATGTTGTTAGACCCAGACCTGAAATTTAGACACAATGAACAGAAAAAGTGTCAGAAGAAAAAATTAGACTTGGTAAAAAGTACGGTAGTTTATACTGACGGTTCAAAAACTCTTAAAGATGAGCAGGCACACTGTACATAATAAAACGTAAAGGCAAGGAGGAAGCTAGGAATACTGGCACTATACAAGGAACGGCACAGACAGGAGAAGTTAAAGCCATGTTGGAAGCCATAAAAAAATTGAAAGAGCTAAACATAGAACAGGCGATATTAGTAACAGACATGTTGATGTATGATGAAACAGGAATAAACCAAAATTTGGACATTTGGAAAGAAAATGGTTATACAAAGAGTAAAGGGAAGCCAATAGAACACATAGATATTTGGAGAAAGGTAGAACAGAATATAGACGGAATGGATCTTATGGTAATCCATCAACCGGGACATAGCAAAGACAAAAATGAAATGGGACAGGGAAATAATGAAATAGATAGATTAGTCCGGATGAGAAGAATAGTAGTAATACAAGAAGCAGATAAAGACATCATAGGAAAAATCCATGAACAAACTAAACATCCTAGTGTAAATTTAATGGGAAAAATCTTAAGTGATAATAAAATGCATGTTCCAAATTGGAGGAAAAAATATCAAGAGTTAAGAAAAAAATTGTGAGAACTGCATGAGAAAAGGACACCAGTTTGGACAAATTGACGAAGAACGTTGGCCGAACAAAATAATACAAAAAGTTACCAGAGTCGGATGTGTTCCAATAGACTTCTGGAAGGAGGGAAGCCCTCAGAAAAAGAATGCTGGTACACAGNGGAACGGCACAGACAGGAGAAGTTAAAGCCATGTTGGAAGCCATAAAAAAATTGAAAGAGCTAAACATAGAACAGGCGATATTAGTAACAGACATGTTGATGTATGATGAAACAGGAATAAACCAAAATTTGGACATTTGGAAAGAAAATGGTTATACAAAGAGTAAAGGGAAGCCAATAGAACACATAGATATTTGGAGAGAGGTAGAACAGAATATAGACGGAATGGATCTTATGGTAATCCATCAACCGGGACATAGCAAAGACGAAAATGAAATGGGACAGGGAAATAATGAAATAGATAGATTAGTCCGGATGAGAAGAATAGTAGTAATACAAGAAGCAGATAAAGACATCATAGGAAAAATCCATGATCAAACTAAACATCCTAGTGTAAATTTAATGGGAAAAATCTTACGTGATAATAAAATGCATGTTCCAAATTGGAGGAAAAAATATCAAGAGTTAAGAAAAAAATTGTGAGAACTGCATGAGAAAAGGACACCGGAAAACATAAAAAAATGACTATGGATGCATAACCCCCAGAGAGCTAATGAAGAATGGTCAATGGACATAGCTGGTCCCCTTAATCCTAAAACAAAGTTAGGAGATAGATACATATTAGTAGTAACAGATGGTTACACTGGGAAAATTTGGGCTAAAGCTCTGAAAGAAACTAGTGGAAAAACAATAGTTAAAGCAGTTCAAGAATTAATGACAGCCTGGGGAAGGCCTGAAAAAGTGAGAGTTGACAACGGAACTTATTTTGTTGGAGACGAATTAGGAAATTGGCTGGCAGAAAAACACATCGGATCATAGAAAGCATTACGATATATGCCACAAAGCAATGGGATAGCGGAAAGATCTGTTAGTAAAATTAAGGAATGGATGAGAGCAAATTGTAACAATACACTTTGAGACACTCAAATACAGGAACTAACATATTACCTTAACCTCACAGAGATAAAAAAGAGGAACAAAAGAATGACAGACCGATAGAGCAAGAACATGTGTGCAAGGTAGGAGACACTGTGTGGATAAAACTAGAGAATAAAGACAAGAACAAACCATTTAAAGATTTATTCACGAAAAAAGATAAAATAGTAAAATTAATTGACCCCCACACAGTAGAATTACAGAATAATGGAATTTGGTCTAAAAGGTCTTTGGTCAAAGGTGACTAAAACATTACGAAAGCAAGACTTGCAGATACAGAGGAACTGAAGCTTAAAATTATGATAACAATCAACAGTCAGAGAGGAGTGATAAGAGCAGAGACACGACTAGTCTCAAAAAGCAGAACAAATTACATATTGACAAACACACAACATGAAAAAGACAGGCAAAATGGAAAAATAGGCAGTGCTGTCAGTTTAAAGTGTAACAGGCTGTTTGTTGGAGGAAACTGTGTAATATGTGGATGTTTTGGAGAATACATATGGTGGGACGGTCCAGCTAAAGAAAAACCTAGGTGTAAAAAAGATCTTAAGGAAAAGCCCTTAGAGGAACCAAAACTTAAGTGCAGTCAGTATAAGGAGCATCCTGGAGCAATAAAGGGAGCACTATGTGTTATATGTGAGGAATGCAGAATAGAGTATCCCAAACTAGAGGTAATAATGACTCAAAGAACAGGAAATCCAAAGGATAACCGTGAGTGTGTATGGACAGGCTTGAAATGGATAAAATGCGAGGAATGCATTAGTGATATGGAAAAAGGAGAATTACTGGTGCTAGGAAAGCATAGGGTGTGGGCATGGCAAAAAGCTTGTGGTTTAGTAAGCAGTAGTTGGAGTGCAACAAGTGTGGGCCTAGATGATGACAATTATCTAAGACAGCTAAGCAACAGCAGTATTGATTAGTCCTTGACATCAAGATGTCGTGCAGGAATAGAGGAAGTTCAAAGCAAATGGTTGCTAGTGGATCCAGGGGGTCAGGGCCATGAACTAGAGAACCTGAAAATTTGCTTTGATGACAACGGATGACCAGTTAAACCAAAGAAAGGACAATGAATTATCTGGTCAATTGTAGCCATTGCTAAAGTGCTAATGGAAAATGGTGATGAGGAACAAATAATGTCACCAAGAGTTGATTTTCCCAGGCGAGGCGAATGTGATGAGGAAAATGGTAATATGAGATGTCAGTTTGGACAAATTGACGAAGAACGTTGGCCGAACAAAATAATACAAAAAGTTACCAGAGTCGGATGTGTGCCAATAGACTTCTGGAAGGAGGGAAGCCCTCAGAAAAAGAATGCTGGTACACAGCAAAAACCTATTATGGAAGGTGAAACAGAAGATCTACCGGCATGCAGATTTACTTTGGAAATTAAAGTGATTGTGAATTTGACCACAACATCAGAACCTGAAGTACTCGCCTGAGCCGTTGAAATGGAACTGGCTCGGGAATAACGTTGCAGAGTTATTCTTGAGTCAGGAATTTCCGTTGGAAATTAAGGGGATGGAGGGGGCCCCCAGAAAACTCCCATTAATTGTTTTGTTTTTATTTTTCAGGAATTATGAAATTGGATGATGGAGAAAAACGTGAAGACTGGGCAAGAAAAATGAAGAAATGGAAGGAACCATGCCTGCCCAAACCTGTATTACTAGGAATTTTGATAACAGGGACCATAGTCCTAGCAGGAATTTGGTCCTTAGTTGATTTTGCTACACAATTAATAGTAGTAGACCAAATTTACATACATGAAGTCACAAATTGTACTATAAAAATACAAAATTGCAAAAAATCTACTCTACAAGAATGTAGCAAATGTTCAGAGATATTAAATACCTTCAAAGTTGGAAATGACACAATGGTAAAATGTAGATTGAGAAAGGAAATGTTTAATATTACTCAAAGAAGAAAAATATGGATTTGGCATAAGAAAAGCGGGATAGAATATGTAGGTCCTGGAGAGAAACATGGATGCTATCAAACGCATCAAGAGCAAGTAAAATTAGATAAAGAATATCAAATTGACCCAATACAACATAACAACCAAAGAGACAGGAACTAAAAATAAACTAATGACAAACCTTCCAAATCCTGTATTAGTTTTTGAAGGGGAATGTAGTAAATATTTTACAAAAAATAAATATACAATGTATGACACCCCTAAAAAACTAAAGGTCCCTTTTCCATGGATAAAATGGCATAGTAAGACCCACAGAACAGCAAACGTGATTATCAGTCCTGGAATGTATTCTGGCCAAAAGAAAACCTTATACCAATAAGTGTGAGCACAACAAAATACTGGGAGAAATGCCCAGAGCAAAAGATACACAAATGTACAGGAGAACAGTATAATTGGAAATTGCATAGTATGGCGGAAAAAGGCCTTAGATGGTTGTTTTCAGATTATAAAAGATCAAAATTGCAAAACTATGACTAGATATGAAGGATGTTTCATCAAAGGTTGAGGAGAATATCAAGTAACTCCTTGTCCATGTAATGAAACAAGTCAAAAATGAATTTGTGGAGATGATAATAGAGCCAGAGCAGGATTAACTTGGGAAAAGGAAAAAGAAAGTAAACACTGTTATCATTCTGGAGAAATACTGGTGGATTTACATGGCAAGGAATAAGATCACAAATTATGGAGAAAAATCCAGAATTATGGAAACAAATTTTAACAGAAAATGGTACAGAAACAGATCATATGGTTTTGCAATTTAGATTGTGGGACATTCTTGGAAATATTAGTGATAATATTAACGAGGGAATCGCAGAAAAAATTATAAAAGGACCTATGGTTAAAACATGGTGATGAAACCTAAACGAAGGCAAATTTGGATCAAAGATTACATGAATGTTACTGAAATAATGAAATTGACGACAGGAAACAAGGTTTATATAGAATTGACGAAACATAATCAAAGAACAAATGAACTAGAGGTATATTTGCAAATGAGAATGAGAAACATGTAAAACTGAATCAGGAAATAATAGCAAGGAGGAGGTGTTTTGGATTTTGATGTTGATATTGATATTGCTATTTACCTGTTTCAATGTTTTTATTTGCTTGCTTTTAAGTTAAGGCCATATATGCTTGAATGTTTGAATGATTATGAAATTAAGGAATTGCAATACTTCCTTTGTTTGTTATAAGATAATATGACAAAGCAACAGTTGTGAAAGTTAGGTTTTTGAGTTTGATGATTGTAACCAACCACACAAGTTAACAATAATGATGAAGAGAGCATGATGCAACCTAAAGCGGAGGTGAGCCAGACGAAGACTTCAGTGAAGAAGAGGAAGAGGAAGGACATCCGGCTTAGTAAGCAAGAGATACAGAGACTGATACGCCTAGCAGGAAGATTGGATCATAGACATTGATCAATTGATGAGTAATATAAAGATGGAATGTCCCAAAAATTTGTATAAAAGTCTGAGGGGTAAAAGGCCTCCTCGGATGCTGCCTGCATTAAGTGTAGAAGGACACCTGATACCCTAACAAGGAGCGCTTAACAGCATCTCCAATGTTGCTGGGTAAAGCTAGGATATAGAGCTTTTTAGCTTAAGCTGATTTAAGTTTTATTTTGATTTATTTTGCATTAACTGCTTTTGTATTGTAATCAATAAAAGAGATATTTTATTGTTACGTTTGCCTTCCGTGAGACTTTACTTATAACTACAAACTGAGCCTCGACAAAGCACAACCACAAGGTAGTCTTCTACGTCATTCCTGAAGGACTTCAACCTTGAACCTAGTCTATGGTTTAGACTAGATTTGACTCTCCTTACTCTACCTGAATAATCATAGGGTTAAAAGGTGTACTATAAATGGTCACACTGACTAACAATGGCCACTGGACAGGCAGCAGCCACTCTTGATTCTATGGCTGTACTTCAGGCTTATCAAGCTGATTTGTTAAAAGAGCTAGACGAGGGAGAAGGCCTGACTCCTGAGGCTGTTAAGCAGCTCAGATGGGCTACTGACTTGTCGCTGAGAGCTACCAAGCATACTGCTCGTGCAATAGGCAGGTCTATGGTGGGAATGGTGTCGGTAGAGCGCCACCTTTGGCTTACTCTTACTGACATCAAAGAAAAGGATAAGTCTTTTCTATTAGACGCCCCCATGTCCAATGACGGCCTATTTGGTGAGTCTGTGACCGCTGTGGTAGAGAAATTGAGCAGAAAACAACAATCTGCCATTTTTCGCCAGCTCATTCCATGCAGGTTTAGGGAGACTGAACGACATCGCCTATGGAGCCCCCTCGCAGAGACTGGGGCCGTAGGACTCAGTTCTGAAAATTTTGCTCGTCTTCGGGAGGCCAGGCCCTTCATTGGAGAGTTTGAACGAACCGCACAAGCGTATTCGCCTCTCTCATTGTGGCCTCCTGGCTCCAGCCTTAATTGTCCCGCCGCTAAATGCACCTCAAAGCAGTTTTAGGTCGGGTCCTACTGATGAGCATCGTCTCAGATACTCCGCACGCAGCCTCCGGAGATCATGGAGAAGCCTTGGGTCATGTACGCATGGCCCGTGTATGACGATGTTAAAGACCCCCACGGCCAGCGTGGAGGGTCAGCCTGATTGGGTGATTGGACAGCTCACTGCATTAGATGTCTCTGCCACTCTTGTGCCTCAGGGCCCTATGCAGGTAGACCAGCTTATGACGGAGAGCTCAGTAGCTCCACATGTACACCCTGTTTCTGTAGACGCCAGAGGCTTTCTGCAGTCAGAAAATGTACTGGTACCCACAGTTCAGCAGGTTCCAAAAATAGAGCAGCTAACAACGCCTGCCAGAGATATCACAGTGGGTGCTATGTACCATTCGACACGGTTACACCCTCTAATTCCGGAAAGGACCACTTCTTTCCAATGGGGTTCTTCACACGACGGTCCTTTCTTGGGAGGCCCCAGCTTTGAGGCAGGAGATTGTGTCACTCATAGAGAAAGGGGCTATGGAAGAAATACCCCCCGCTCAAATAGAGTCAGGTTTTTACAGCCATTATTTTGTTGCCCAAAAAGGATGTTGGTTTACGTCTGATTTTGTACTTGCGTCGCTTAAATCTTGCAAATTCAAGATGTTGAAGCTAAAGTCCATTCTGTCTCAGGTTCGAACCGGAGATTGGTTTGTGACCATCGGCCTAAAGGATGCATATTTACATATCCAGATCGTCAAGAGACACAGGAAGTTCCTCAGGTTCGCTTTCGAGGGCAAACCTTACTGTGGCGAGCAGGGCGGGCGAGAGCCGTGAGGGAACGGCGCGAGGCCGGTGACGCGAGTGTTAATGATCGTCACCTGTGAGGCGCACCGGCCTCGAGTCCCTCACGGAGGAGCTCCGGAGGCATAAAAGGAGGAGCGACGACAGTGAACGGACGAGAGAGGACCAGGCCTGGATTTTATTTTATGTTTTATTATGTTTGTGTGGCCGGCAGACGTCCGCGAGGGTCTGCCGGCATTACTTTCGTTTTGTTCTTTGTTTATTTTGAGATTAAAGTTTGTTTGAATGTTCGCCGGTTCCCGCCTCCTTCTTCCCGTACTTACGAACTGTGTTACACTTACCAATACCGCATTCTTCCGTTCGGACTTGCTTTGGCTCCTTGGACCTTTACGAAATGTATGGACGCTGCCCTAGACCCTCTGCGGCTCCAGGGCATCCGGATTTTGAACTACCTGGACGACTGGCTAATATTAGCTGTCTCAGGATTTGGCAGTAGCTCATCGAGACTTAGTTCTCTGCCATTTGAGGAGCTTAGGACTGCGGATAAACCTCCAGAAGAGTGTCTTGCTGCCACGTCAGCAAACTACCTTCCTGGGTGTGGAACTAGACTCTGGTGTAATGCGGGCAAGGTTGTCTCCTGCACACATTCAGTCATTACAAAACGTCCTAAATCATTTCAGGATAGGCCGTCTGGTCCACGTAGGTCTGTGTCACAGACTGATGGGTCTTATGGCAGCGACGTCCCCCATTGTTCAGCTGGGCCTGCTCCATATGAGACCATTACAATGGTGGATCAAGAACCAAGGGATCTCGTCTCATTGCCACCCTTTCTGCAAAGTCCTAGTTACACGCAGAGGCTTTCATGCTCTACGTCCATGGACGAGGCTCCCGATGCTCTGCAGAGGAGTTCAGTTAGGGGCGTCTTGTCATCACAAAACAATTACATCGGACGCATCCCTTACGGGCTGGGGGGCGGTCTTTCAAGGAGACACGACCTTTGGAGTCTGGAGTGAAGTGCAATGTGGTTGGCACATAAATCGTTTGGAGTTGCTAGCAGTGCTTCTGGCACTCAAATGTTTCCTTCCCTACCTGAAGGGGTATCACGTATTGATCAGGACAGACAACATGACTGGGGTCTCGTACCTGAATCGTCAAGGAGGGCTACGTTCTCGCCCCCTGTACAGGCTGGCAGAGCGTGTGCTTCTTTGGGCGCAGACCAGGTTTCTGTCGATCAGAGCGGTTCACATTCCCGGTCATTTGAACCTAGGAGCGGACCTACTCTCGAGACAGGGCTTAGATCCCAGAGGATGGAGGCTGCATCCTCAAGTTGTGAGCCTCATACGGCAGAGGTTCTGCCGGGCGGAAGGGGATTTGTTTGCATCGAGCATGACTCCTCATTGTCCGCTCTGGTTCTCCCTGTCACCTCCGTCGCCTCTGGGGATAGATGCCCTGGCCAATGTATGGACCAAGACCAGTCTCTTTGCCTTTCCACCGATTCGTTTGCTCCCAGCGGTGCTGCTCAGGGTACGAATGGACAAAGTGAGACATCTGTTGTTGGAGGGCCCCCCTTTGGTCCACTCAGATTTGGTTCTCAGACCTGGTCAGTCTGTTAGTTGGCCCTCCGTGGGAGGTTCCCCTGAGACCAGACCTATTGTCTCAGGCTCAAGGTACGATTTGGCACCCCCGTCCGGACTTATGGAAGTTGTGGGTGTGGCCCCTGATCAGGGCGCGTTAACGTATTCTGGTCTCTCAGCTGGGATTACAGATACTATCATTAATGCGAGAGCCCCCTCCACAAGACGCTTGTATGCTTTTAGTGGAGGTTATTTGCTTTTTGGTGCATGCAACGTGACCTGGACCCAGTTCATTGCCCTATCGGTTCGATACTGGAGTTTTTGCAGAGTCGTTTTTCGGCAAGGGCAGCTCCAACCACTCTTAAGGATTATGTGGCTGCTATATCTTTCGAGCATGTTCAGATAGGGAGTGTTTCAATTGGATGTCACCCTCTGGTCTCTCGTTTTCTGCAAGGGACGAGACGGCTTTTGCCTTTCCGCCCTTTTTAATTTTTTTGGAACGCACTTCCGCATCATCTTAACGAGACAATCAAGGAGGCGCCATCGTCATTTTTCCCCTGGTTTACTCTTTGTATTAATACGCATTATTTACTGTAGTATCATTATAAGCTACTGCCGGTCTTTTACGTTAAATATATTGTGTCTATGAATTTGAAACATTTGAATGGACTGATAAAGGGAGCTGTAAAGTATTTTTGTTGAAGTACAAAGTCATTTTGACCATAATAATGTACCAAATCTAACTCGAATAAATATTGCAGTAGTATAGAAAAATATTATATATACATAGGTAAAATCGAACTCCTTAACAAAGCCACTGGAAGGCAAGCCTGCAACCTTTAGCCAAAAAAGCATAACAGCTAATGCTAACGCTCTGCCTCTGGTGGTATGCAGGGAAGGAGACCAGTGGTCGTTTTTTGAATGGATGTCAATGGATGAGAGGCTTCACTATGCTGATTAAACAGCTTTTGTGGGGAAATAGCTAATCATTTAATTAATTGACAGTCTGTTGGCTAATCTTCAGCATGTTTTACAATAAACAATACTTTCGTTGGGAACTATATGTAGATTTTAGCTTGATAAAAATGACTAGGGAATGTTGCGACAGGTTAGGACTCATTTACGGCATTACCAACAGCAAATGTGCCGCATTACTGTTTAACAGATAGAACAATAGATGTTGTGTAAAAGCCACTGGAAGGCAACCTTTAGCCAAAAAAGCGATAATGCTAAGGCTCCGGCTGTGGCAGTAAGCAGGGAAGGAGTTTTGAACGGTGGGCACTGATGTCACTGCCATTACACAATAGGCTGAGAGGTGCCGCATGTGATTAAGTTAGCCGTTATGCTTTCTCCAATGGTAAGAGATACAGACCCTCTCATCTCCCTATAATATACAATCTCTGTCCTTACCTCCTGTACCTATTCTGTGACGTCAAACAACTTCCCTGTGCAAAGGGTCATGGGGGTCCGAAGTGTCCATGAGTTGTACCCTTCGAAATCCTTCATTCCGAAGGGCCCTTTGAAGTGGCCAGTTTTGAGCACTTTGGTTTGGAACGACCCTTCAATATGGCAGCCATGATTGTTTTCACTCCGAAGTGCCCTTCAGAGGGCAATATATCCCGTTTGGAACGCACCGATACTTTGGGCTTAACAGTGACGCTGTTTTTATCAGCGTACAATGATAATGAATTGGACAAATCTGTGTTGAAATACTCAAACTTTCAAGACTGCTTCACCACAAGATGTAAACAATATTACTGTCAATATTATTTTAGTTTTAAAAATAACACTTACTAACCTTTTCTTTGTAAAGTTATAATATAAGCAATGTCGTTTCCAACATAACCCCTTAAAACCTTAAAACAACTGTAAAAATGATGAGAACTACTTAAGCCCAAATAATGTGCATATTTTAACAGAAGTGTTTTATAAAACAAATTATTAGCTTCAGATTTGTCCAAAAATTGCCACTATTTACTTCCACTGAAAGAGCCTCACAAACACTAGCTGCATAATGCACTTGTATTAAACCATCATGGAGGATTGGCATCTTATTGTAGGAATGAATTCAAGAAGCAAAAAGCAGTGTTAATGCAAACGGTCATGCCGAAGCAACGAAAACCTTCCTTTTCCTTTAGCCAATTTGCATGATTTCTCTAAACCTGTCGCTAAGAAACAAGAGAAGAAAGAAAATAGCCTCGTTTAGCAATAAAGCCAATCTCCTCCCTGGCTGCTAAATTAGCTTTGGGTGAAATAGAGCCAGAGCTATTAATCTTGTGCAGAATTAATCATTTCCGATGAGTAATTTGCACGCTGCAACCCGTCTGCAGGCTAATAGAAAGCAGGGCGGGGAATTAAAACAGACAGGCGAATATTAGCTGAAGACTTTAACGTGCATCCCATTTGGAAAAGGCACTGACAAGGTGGCCATTAGTTTACGCCTTTAAAACAAACAAAGACAAGCATTAGAGAATTAACACTAAATCCATGTCGGATATGAAAAAGGCTGCATTCAATAAACACAATCTTGAGGGGCAAATTCATACTGTTAACACTGCTGAGATTCAGACACTTGGGATGAACACCCAATGGATCTCATGATAATGATATATCAGCTAAAATAAATCTATGGCAATGGAAAAATGGATAGTACTTCTGTAAATAAAACAGAAATATAGAGGCAACAGAAATTACGAGTATGATCTATTATATTTGTCTTTCATAGTCCCCAAACTCTCATTCATTCATTCTTACTTAACCCCCAATGAGAATCTTACTAACCCAGATTAGTTCAGTCTCTATGGTCTTAAACTTTCATCATATAACTATGCCCAATTTACCCAAGCAAAGCACCTCTACATCACTAAACAAAAGCTTAGGACAAGAATTTCTCATAATTCTCAGAATATGCATTTCAACTGTTGATTATAAATGTGAGTGTATATGTTGTAGATTATAGAAATACAAAAGATAAAAGAGACTTAAACATTTGATTTCCTTAACATTGAATCAAACATCAAATAAAGCAACACGACAGGGAACACAAATAGTGAAGTAGTTATCAGATGCCAAGTTAAATAAAGCAATATCTCTGAGAAATTACATTGTAGAGAAAGTTGCTGGCTAAATGAATCACATGTATATGAGAGTAAGTGTATACCATTTACATACAGTAAGTTAACAATTAAAAAAATTAACGACTTTCTGTTTGTGGAAATTAACTATAACAATCTGTCATTAATTGTGATCTTGAATCAATTAATTAAGAGAAGTCATTACTCCACCATCTGTGTGTGACATTTATGACAGTCTTATATTGTTAAACCAAAGAGGTTCAAACGATGTTATTGCGGTTTCAGGAAACAGTCATGACTAGCTAGTTAATTTAATTTTTTTACAGAGCTCCTAAGGGGACATGGTCATTTGGGAAAAAATATAAAACAGGAGTAAAAATTCACAAGTTCACACACAAAACTCTTGAAACAATTTTGCGTTCCCTAGACAAATTTTGCTTTCGTTCACAAACCTATAACATCCTCCCAAGAAACCCCTCGCAAAAGCACTGAAATAAAGTTTTTCCTCCCACCTCATATTATTACTATAACAGAAGTTTTATGAGTGTAAGGGTGGAACTCCTACAGGGGTTCAAGCTGTAAGGTTTGCCGAGCGACTAAAGAAACTTTATCAGCAAGATGGTAGAAAACTGTACATTTCTTGTCTATTACCACCCACTGCAACTTATACCAACGACGGAAATAAGCGCAGTTACAATAGCAAAATATGTGGGAGAGCGTTGCTATAGTGTGACAATATTGTATTGCAATAGGGAGCACATTAATGTTAATACTAAAACAAAAATAGTTAGCACATCATTTGTAATTGAAAGGGTTTAATGACAATATCTGATTATGGTTACACTTAAAATAATTACAAAATAGATGTATGAGATGATAANCTGTCATTAATTGTGATCTTGAATCAATTAATTAAGAGAAGTCATTACTCCACCATCTGTGTGTGACATTTATGACAGTCTTATATTGTTAAACCAAAGAGGTTCAAACGATGTTATTGCGGTTTCAGGAAACAGTCATGACTAGCTAGTTAATTTAATTTTTTTACAGAGCTCCTAAGGGGACATGGTCATTTGGGAAAAAATATAAAACAGGAGTAAAAATTCACAAGTTCACACACAAAACTCTTGAAACAATTTTGCGTTCCCTAGACAAATTTTGCTTTCGCTCACAAACCTATAACATCCTCCCAAGAAACCCCTCGCAAAAGCACTGAAATAAAGTTTTTCCTCCCACCTCATATTATTACTATAACAGAAGTTTTATGAGCAAATGCAAAGTTTCTTGGGGGAACCCAATTTTTTTTAAATATAAAAGCACTGAAATATAATATTTCCTCCCACTCAACAAACAGAGCAAAAGTTTTGAAATCATCACAGAGCTTGAGATCATCAAGCGGGTCAAAAATCAACTGACAAATGGCTTATATATAGTTTTCTCTGCATTGTACACAGATTTAAGCAAGTATACAAACATTGAGAACAAAAAATGACTTCATCTTAAGGATTTATAACATCACTGACAGCGAAGAGTAAACTTGTGCAACCAGCAACCAAACGTCAGCCACACCCTTTCCAATCACTAATAACTAAGCTTTCAATTCAGCCAAGTCTGGTATATGGTAAAGATAAACCAAGATCAAGAGACANAACAATGAAATGAGACTTAACAAGCTCAAAAAAAAAAAAAGAAAGAAAGAAAAGAAAAAAAATCTCTTTCATTTGAGAGAGTAAAACCACATTGTCAATTTCCCCAGCACTGTAAACATAGACACAGTGGCTCTAAGTGAAGCAAAAATGTTTCTCTGTAATAAAAGATCAGACGAAATGTTGGTCTTCTGTGATTTAAGCCAGCCTACAGTGACTCTAAAGTTTTACCAGCACAGTCACTGTCTTGTTTCATTTTTGCATTGATGGAAACAAGAACATTCAATTAGCGGAGGAGATTGAAACCTTTATCTGTCATAATAAATATAGTAAAAAACACAGAGCACATCTTTGATTAGTGCAAAATCAGATGGACATGGTCCATAGCCGTGAATGATATTAAAAGATTACCAACCATACCTAAACAAGTGTGTGATCCTGCATGTTATTACGGTCAGTGATGTAAGGGGAAGTCAAGTGAAAAATTGATACTCTCAAGGTGGTATTAGAAGTTTAGAAAGCAGGTAATGAAAGCAATCATATAGTACTTTAGGAGTAAATATTATTACGGCAATAAAAGATAATGAAGACTACAGACTTCACATTACAACTGTTAGTGTACATTCACAGCCGGTAATTGTTTTACATAGGGATGTGATGTAATTTCAGCGTTTACATGTTCATAGTTGATTTTATAGCCAAACTGCCTACTGTTTTATAACAAATACATATTTTATTTCCCATAAGAATCTCATTACTTTTATTAGTTTATTTAGTTCATTAAACAAAATCGAGCATGCTGCCCTTTGTAAAGCAGCAGTCATTCTTCGATCAGTGTACCGGCTCTGAATCAATATAATCTCATCCATCCGGACATGATAGGCACAATATTCATGAAGCTAATTAATTCGGTTTCATTGTTTTTCTGATGTTTTCATGTGCAATCAAACCTGTTATTATGCTAATTCAGCTAATTAAACATTTTGCCAAATTGCAACATTGTTTTCCAACAGTGAATTGCATAAAAGGGGGAAAATATGTAAAAATCAGGCTTTCAAATGATCATAGAACTCCTAGCAACACTAATATTGGTCACTGTAATGATAAAGGTTATATGAATATAAAAGTGACTTAAAGGCAGAATATGTAAGATTTCTGGATTAAAATATCCCAAAACCACTAGAAAAATGCTATATATTTTGTTGACTTGTGTACTTACATTATCCCAAATGTTTCTAAGAATGTTTAAATCCAGAGAAATAAGCAATTTTAACCAGCACTCGGACCATGTCTGTGCTTCGCCTATCAATGACATCATACCCGCATTACCCGACTGGCCGCTAGGGACAGACTCCAAAAGAGAGCAGAATCTCATTGAGCTCCATGTTAAAATGTCCACCTTTACAGCAGAAAAAAAAACATGTTTACAGCCTGGTACAAATTGTAGTTTTGGTCTATATAGCTAATTTTGCCCTTCATGACAACTGTGAGGGGGGTGAATTTTTTTTATAACTCCTCCATTTAAATTGTATTAAGCCTTAAAGTTCTGCAAAATTAAGGTAGAGGCCACTTGAGTGACAGGTGGATTGCCACTGCTGTCACCACTAGCAGTTTTTCATCCTGCCTCTTTGCCCATTTTACGTTATCCGGGAGTGACGCACGGTGATGCGCTGCCAAGATGGCAACGGCTGGCTTTAGGTTTCAAAAAAGCTCTTCAGAAACCTACGGGTGACGTCACGGACACTATGTCCATATTTTTTTTTCAGTCTATGGTTTTATTAGACAGGTGAGCAACTGTTTGGATACATTCATTGACAGAAAACTAATCATGTTAAATAGCTCAACACAGTAAGTCGTATTGTTTAAATCTCGTTTTTATGATTTACTGCGAGTACCATGTTTTACCATGCCTAATATCAATCTAGCTTACCGCAGTGTGCAACGAGTGTCTCATAGTAGCTGCCGAGTGAACGCAGAGTAGCACTTTAACAACTTTCAACATACAAATGAATCTAATATTATAAAACAGCGTTACTTTACCACACATACGCATGACTGGTAGAAGCGGAAGTGGCATGATAAAAGTTCTGCTGCTCTCGAGACATGTGCCGCACTCGTCTCTCATTAGCAATCACTCCAGCGGCCTCATTTCTGCTAGCATAGCTCTCGACCCTGCTCTGCTTCATTCTAGAATAACGTTCATAATCTCATCCATGAACATGATTTCTGCCCGAGTCCTGTCCCGATTCTTTTCCACCAGCAGTAGACGGGAAGACAACACCTTTAAAACCTTTGAATAAGCGACCGCTAGCTGAGATAATGTACATAGTGTGCCTTTAGGGGCAGTCGTGGCCTAATGGATAGAGAGTCGGACTTATAACCCAAAGGTCATGGGTTCGAGTCTCAGGTCTGGCAGGGATTGTCGGTGAGGGGAGTGAATATCCAGCGCTCTCCCCACCCTCAATACCACTGCTCCGGGTGTGTGTTCACGGTGTGTGTGTGCACTTGGATGGGTTAAATGCAGAGCACAAATTCCGAGTATGGGTCACCATACTTGACCACATGTCACTTCACTTTCACTGTCACTTTAATGGTTAAGATATAAGATGGGAATCAAAAGATATTAACCGAACAAGGGGCGAACCTTGATCTATCACAATGCAGTGCACATGAAAGCGGTGTATTAAAAATGCATTAAATAAACGTATTCATCATCACTGTCTGTAACACTATAGGATTTTATGAAGCAACATAAAAACAACAGAGGCAATTACAGCTACCTGTAGTTATGCATGCAAAGTGAGACAGGCCTAAAATATGATAAAGTTTCAAAACATTCAGATAAAGGTGTCAGATATGCCTGTGGAAATTAATAGCACTGCCAACCAAGAAATCCCACACTTGATTTTGTAAATGAGTACAAATCTAGTGTAAATTAATCCTCCAGCATCAAATATTTGTAGAGCTTCACTAGAAGTGTATTCTCAGTCTTTTCAGAAAAGCTAAGACCTGACTTTTCCCAATCTCTCTCTCGATATCTCTCTCTGGTGACAAGCAGAGAGCATGTGAATAGGGCTTAGGTAGAGGAAGATAGAAGTCAGGACAGCTGCATAGAATGTGCTAGAAGAGCTCTTCTCTAAGCTAGGTCAGCCACAGAGAGCCCTGTGCAAAGACTACCATAGAAATGGAGTTGATCTAGACCCTGCGGAACCCTCTAGAATTCTAATGGAACACGTGGAGTAGAATGTGAATGAGAGTGGAATGCCACCGATGGAACAGAACCAAAATAAATAATTCACACAGTGCCTCTCTGCCGGAACAAATATTGATGAGGAAATGCCTGAGCCATCAATAACCGCTTTCCCTCAACGGAGTCATTTAGCTTGACCCTGTGAATCTAAGCCATTTCATCCTCTGTAATAACAAGATTATGTCTCAAAGCACAAACACTATAATCTAATGTTTTCCATGAATTTTAAGCATGAGAACGATAAGAAGTATGATTTGTTTTGAAATTGTTTGTTGAATCTGCTGCTTTTGGCTGCACCATTACATGAAAAATAATCACGGGCAGGTCTGACCTCTTATTCTTTCAAAGCTCCGACAGGAAAAACATCATTACCGCCACCTTCAAGGCCAATTGATGTCTCGCTCCTCAAGCGACATTATACACCATATGAGAGCTCTGAATTGAATTCTCACTGTCAAACTGCACAATACTCTTGTTTAAAGCAGCCAGGCTGAATCAACTCAGAGCTGCTTTTCATAATGGCACCATCTATTGATGTCAGGATTAATTATTTACATTTTGCATGAACCTGATGATTTCCTTCATTTACACTCAGTCAGCTGTGTTAGCTGGGTGAAGGAAACAGGGGCTGTGTAAACACTGCTAATAAATTAAGCTCAATTCCTCTGCCACATCGCATTTGCACCCATTTGCCTCTGATTGTATTTGTTTACGTTCCATCTGGTTGAAAAGGAGTAAGTGGGGGGAATGGAGGAAACTCTTTCACTGGTGAATCGTTAGAACTAATGAAATCTATTTCAACGCCCTCTTCATGCACCCCCTTCTACCTCCTCCTCCTCTTTTTCCAAAATCCAGCTTGCAGAGAGAGAAACCATTATGAGTACACCAATAAACAATAAATTTACAAAAAAAAAAAAAAAACTGGCAGCTGTGGTTGCCAGAAATTCAATGTAAAAATTACGATGCACAGGGTAATACAAACAAAGACAAAACGGCATCAGGGTAACACACACAACACTAAAAGAATGCAATAAAAATTGGTTACACTTTATTTTACAGTGCCGTTGTTACATTGTAATAACTCAAATAAGTAATGGGTACTACTAATTAACTACATGTACTTACTATAGAGTTACAGTTAGGGTTTGGTTTAGTTACTTGTAATTATGCATAATTTACTGTTATTACTATAGTAAGTACATGCGGCACTGTAAAATAAAGTTTTACCTAAAAATTAAGTAAATAATGGAAAATTTAACAAAACACCCTAATGAACATTGAGTTCAGGTTTATTGGGACACATTTTGTGTCACGATCATTACTGGGAGTGTCTGTGTCTGCCACCAGAGGGTACTCCAACCCTGACTGTTTACATCCTGGACTTTGGTTTTCATCCCACGAACTACATTACCCATAACCCACCTCCTGGACTCATTATCCTTGTTTCATTGAACCCAGCTGTTTTGTGTTTGTTCAATCAGTGTCTGTCTATTTATACCTGGTTTGTCTCTGCTTTTGTCATGGTGTCTTCATTCATGTTTCCCGAGTCTCTGTTTCGGTTTGCTTGGTGTTTTGTTCCTGTCTTTGTTTTGTTTGGATTGTCTCCCTGGATTTTTGACTATCGACTGGTTCATGGATTATGTTTCTGGATTTCCCCAATAAATACCTGCAATTGGACCTACCCTGTTTGTCTTTGTGTGTGCCGTGACAGAAGACACCATCACTTTAGGATCCAGCAGGATGGGGATTTGGATCACTCCTCCAGCCACGGTGAGGGAGCGGATGGCTCTTGTTCGGGCGGTGCTGGCTCTGCGACAGGAGGGGAGAGAGATAGGGTGTTTTGGCCAGTTTTTCTGGACGTTGTCAAGAGGGCTGCGGTATAATGATGAGGCGTTAAAAGGGATTTTTAATGGATGCCTTGATGACCCTCTGCCCCAGTGTGAGTCTGAGGGGCTCCAGACCCTGGATTTTTGGGGCTTTGTTAGCTATCTCTCCCACAGAAGCCATTTGGCAACACGTGCTCAGCCAGAGTCCGCTCCAGCCCGTGAATCCCTTCCAGAGCCCGCTCCAGCCTGTGAGTTCGCTCCAGAGTCCACCGAAGTGGTGGACACAGGTTCACCGCCTAACTCAAATAAAAGGAGGAAGAGGAGGAGAAAGGCTTCAGTGATTTCTCAAGGCCTGGAGGCCTTTCCGGAGCCCGCTCCAGTCAGTGAGTCTGCTCCAGCCCGTGAATCCGCTCCAGAGCCCGCTCCAGCCTGGGAGTTCGCTCCAGACTCCACCGAGGAGGTGGGCACAGGTTCACCGCCTAACTCAAGTAAAAGGAGGAAGAGGAGGAGAAAGGCTTCAGTCATTTCTCAAGGCTTGGAGGCCTTCCCGGAGCCCGCTTCAGTCAGTGAGTCCACTCCAGAGCCCGCTTCAGTCAGTGAGTCCACTCCAGAGCCCGCTTCAGTCAGTGCGTCCACTCCAGAGCCCGCTTCAGTCAGTGAGTCCACTCCAGAGCCCGCTTCAGTCAGTGAGTCCACTCCAGAGCCCGCTTCAGTCAGTGAGTCCACTCCAGAGCCCGCTCCAGCCAGTGAGTTAGCTCTGGTGCCTACAGATGAAGTAGGCACAGAGCCACTACCTCACCCTCATAAGGGGAGGAAAAGGAGGAGAAGGGCTTCCTCCATCCTTCAAGGCCTGGAGACCACTCTAGAGGTTGGTTGTTGTTTTCCCAAACTCCTTGCCCTGCCGGCGCCAACGAAGCGCCTTGCCCTGCCGGCGCCAACGAAGCGCCTTGCCCTGCCGGCGCCAAGGAAGCGCCTTGCCCTGCCGGCGCCAACGAAGCGTCCCAGAGCAGCCCGAGCACGCTGCCGTCCCAGAGCAGCCCGAGCACGCTGCCGTCCCAGAGCAGCCCGAGCACGCTGCCGTCCCAGAGCAGCCCGAGCACGCTGCCGTCCCAGAGCAGCCCGAGCACGCTGCCGTCCCAGAGCAGCCC
>RJVU01007007.1:9922521-9949615 GCA_003731715.1 Anabarilius grahami | reverse complement strand
CCTAAACCCCAATCACTCCCCGGGCGCCGCAGCAAAAAATAGCTGCTCACTGCTCTGTGTGTGTTCAATACTCACTGCTGCATAATTTTGACAATTTTGTATGTATTTGACAGTTTAAGCACAGTAAGCCACTCATTTTGGTACTCACAAGCTGTTTGAGGCTGATGAGAAGCGGCTTGTGTGCTCCACTTATATAGATCAGTGATGCAGGCACTTTTGGTGCGAGCGTAAAACCTGTAGGAATTACTTAAATTATGTGCAATACAAGCATTATTTTAACCGGAGTGAGTGAGACGAGTGACTGAGGTTTCACTTCACCGTCTTGAGAAAACTTGCCGCTGACGTTATTGCCTGTGCCGCTGGAAACAAAACGGATCGGCTCGGAACCGGAAAGAAGTGAGACTGACCGGCCGGTCACAGATCTGGGCCGATAATGCAGGAAATCGGCCGATTCCAATCCCTGGCCGATTGAACGGTGCATCTCTACCACACGTCACTTTCAATTTTTTCACTTTTTATATGGTAAGGTAACTTACAGTTACTGCTTAGACTAGTCTTAAAAGTTAGTCATCTAATTTCTTTCTTCAAGATTGGTCCTAAATTTTTAAAGTCAGTTACATAAAAAGGTAGTCTAATTTTAATTGGAAAAGTAAGACTGATTACCTATTATCTAACTGCTAGATGGTCAAACTAGTTCTTAAGACACAATCTTAACATACTGGCTAAGTTTCTGCAACTGGCACTTGTTTTGCATCGCAAGCATAAGCTGAATGCTGCATGATAATTTGTTGATATTTATATTCTAAACTATTTTGTCTAAATAAATTAAAGGTACACTATGTAGTTTTTCCATCCACTAGGGGGCGCCTATTCAAAACAAAGGCATAGCTTGATGACGGCAAGTTTGAGCGCGGAATCTTGGGACATGTGGTCTTCATCTCAACGGACGGTGGAAATAAATCGGGATAGGACTCGTGCAGAAATCATGTTCATGGATGCGATTATTAATGTTACTGTAGTATGAAGCAGAGCAGGACCGAGTGTTGTGGGAGCTGAACGAGGCCGCTGGAGCGATTGCGCAACACGCCGCGAGCAGCGGAACTTTTATTATGCCACAGTTGCCGGCGCCGCTTCCGCTATTCCGGTCATGAGTATGAGGTAACACAGCTCTGTTTATTGTATTAGATACATTTGTGTGTGTTGAAAATGATGTTATAACGTTACTCTGTGCGTTCGCTCGGAGGCTGCTGTGAGACACTTGTTGCACACTGCAGTAAGCTAGATCGATTTTAGAATATCATACTAAATGCTGGATGGCTTGTGTTGATAAATGGCATGCAATTAATTTTAAAACGTATTGTATGATGGAGAAAATTCTGTATTACTGTTACTAAAAATAAAGCTGCATCTGATTATGCTATGTTAGCTACTTGACAAAACAGTGTTTTCCTCTGAGGCATGGTAAAGCATGGTCCTCGCAAAAAATCAAGAAAATTAGATTTAAACAATAAGACTAAATGTGTTGAGCTATATAACAATAGTTTTCTGTCTATAAATGTAACCAAACAGTTGTTCCCTTGTTTATTAAAATATGTAATATATTAAAGCATATTTGTTGTTTCCATGGTTTCTACAAAATAAAACCGGAAACCGAGGGTAATGCGGGTATGACGCAGTTGACAGGCGACTCCTCACACGTCCCGGAGCCTTTGGGGGCATTCGTGGCCTAATGGATAGAGAGTCGGACTTGTAACCCAAAGGTCATGGGTTCGAATCTCAGGTCCGGCAGGGATTGTTGGTGAGGGGAGTGAATGTCCAGCGCTCTCCCCACCCTCAATACCACGACTGAGGTGAGACCCTTGAGCAAGGCACCGTACCCCCAACTGCTCCCCGGGCGCCGCAGCAATGGCTGCCCACTGCTCCGGGTGTGTGTTCACGGTGTGTGTGTTCACTGCTGTGTGTGTGCACTTGGATGGGTTAAATGCAGAGCACAAATTCCGAGTATGGGTCACCATACTTGGCCACATGTCACTTCACTTCACTTCACTTCACTTAAAATAGCAATTTTCTCACGATTTACAAATAGTTGGAAACATTTGGGATATTGTAAGTACTCAAGTGAACAAAATATATAACCCTGGCCTAGTGGTTTTTGGATATTTTACTGCAAAAATTTTACATATTGCAGCTTTAAATGTTTTTCAAGATTAACTTAAAATGAGTGTGTAATGATGATAATAGCAATTTAAATGCACAAATAGGGGACATAAGCATGAACAATAAAACAATATTGGCCAAAACCGATATTAGTTACACAGATATTCAGTACATATACAGGTGCTGGTCATATAATTAGAATATCATCAAAAAGTTGATTTATTTCACTAATTCCATTCAAAAAGTGAAACTTGTATATTATATTCATTCATTACACACAGACTGATATATTTCAAATGTTTATTTCTTTTAATTTTGATGATTATAACTGACAACTAAGGAAAATCCCAAATTCAGTATCTCCGAAAATTAGAATATTGTGAAAAGGTTCAATATTGAAGACACCTGGTGAAACACTCTAATCAGCTAATTAACTCAAAACACCTGCAAAGGCCTTTAAATGGTCTCTCAGTCTAGTTCTGTAGGCTACACAATCATGGGGAAGACTGCTGACTTGACAGTTGTCCAAAAGACGACCATTGACACCTTGCACAAGGAGGGCAAGACACAAAAGGTCATTGCAAAATAGGCTTGCTATTCACAGAGCTCTGTGTCCAAGCACATTAATAGAGAGGCGAAGGGAAGGAAAAGATGTGGTAGAAAAAAGTGTACAAGCAATAGGGATAACCGCACCCTGGAGAGGATTGTGAAACAAAACCCATTCAAAAATGTGGGGGAAATTCACAGTGTGGACTGCAGCTGGAGTCAGTGCTTCAAGAACCACTACGCACAGACGTATGCAAGACATGGATTTCAGCTGTCGCATTCCTTGTGTCAAGCCACTCTTGAACAACAGACAGCGTCAGAAGCGGCTAAAGACAAAAAGGACTGGACTGCTACTGGTGGGCCAAAGTTATGTTCTCTGATGAAAGTAAATTTTGCATTTCCTTTGGAAATCAGGGTCCCAGAGTCTGGAGGAAGAGAGGAGAGGCACACAATCCACGTTGCTTGAGGTCCAGTGTAAAGTTTCCACAGTCAGTAATGGTTTGGGGTGCCATGTCATCTGGTGGTGTTGGTCCACTGTGTTTTCTGAGGTCCAAGGTCAACGCAGCCGTATACCAGGAAGTTTTAGAGCACTTCATGCTTCCTGCTGCTGGCTACTGCCAAAGCTACCAGTATCTGGTTTAAGGACCATGGTATCCCTGTTCTTAATTGGCCAGCAAACTCGCCTGACCTTAACCCCATAGAAAATCTATGGGGTATTGTGAAGAGGAAGATGCGATATGCCAGACCCAACAATGCAGAAGAGCTGAAGGCCACTATCAGAGCAACCTGGGCTCTCATGACACCTGAGCAGTGCCAAAGACTGAACGACTCCATGCCACGCCGCATTGCTGCAGTAATTCAGGCAAAAGGAGCCCCAACTAAGTATTGAGTGCTGTACATGCTCATACTTTTTATGTTCATACTTTTCAGTTGGCCAAGATTTCTAAAAATCCTTTCTTTGTATTGGTCTTAAGTAATATTCTAATTTTCTGAGATACTGAATATGGGATTTTCCTTAGTTGTCAGTTATAATCATCAAAATTAAAAGAAATAAACATTTGAAATATATCAGTCTGTGTGTAATGAATGAATATAATATACAAGTTTCACTTTTTGAATGGAATTAGTGAAATAAATCAACTTTTTGATGATATTCTAATTATATGACCAGCACCTGTATATTGTGCATCGCTATGTATCCCGGCTTTCTTCCAATATGACTGTATGTCAAAGTGAAAATCTCACCATTTACAGAAGCCCGCACAGCTCATTTTCACCCACTCTCAGACACACACAAACATACATCTACTCACGCACATACGCTTGCAGTTCTCAGATTATTCACACATTAAACAAACAAACACATGGACAGAAACCACACTCGCACACACTCACACACTATAATTAGCTTTCAAAAGCAGCTGATTAGAGTCATGATACTGAAAAGGTTTTGAGTAGAAAAAGCAATCTCCTAATCAACCATGAAAATCATGTCTTTCACCCACAGTTTAAGCTTATTTGATTTTTCAAGCCCAGGCAAAATGGTTCACTTTAGCTGAATCTATAGATGGGCCGGCGCTTGAGATGGGAGCGCGAGTTTCCAAGAAGTGGACGTAACAGCATTGATTGGCAGCAGACAACACATAGGTATAGGTCAGCCTGTACATTTTAACCTAGACAGGAGGCTCTTAAACAAGAGCATAACAGCATGAAGAGTTCACTTGTTACACAGGAAGGTCAAAACCGAAACCGAGTAGAAAGGAAAAGGAAATAGGAGACAAAGGGAGGGCCATAAATGAAACACAAAGATGTTTTGACAGGGCTAATCAGCACCAAGCCAAGAGTTCACATTTGTCACGATGATGAATTCCTCAGACTGTTTTACACAGGAAACCTAGGAGCAGTGAAGAGCTTTCTCAGATAGAGACGGCTCTAAATCTTTCAACACAATACTTTGGCCAAGAATGAAATGTAATCCTCTGCTGTCCAGCCATGGAAATAGCATTACAATTAAAGCTAGGCGAGCTCTATTCCAAAACCTAGAGAACTGCCTCACAACTGATTTCAGTAGAGTTTGCCTATGTTGCTAAACTAACAATATGATGCTCTAATAAGAATAAAAACGCATTGCACACACAAATATTGGACAAAACAGTCAAATTATAGCGACAACCAAAAATGTTCAACTGAAAAAAATAAATAAAAATCAGTGCGTCACTATTTTTAAATATACAGTTGTGGTCAGAATTATTGACACCCTTGGTAAATATGATCAAAGATGACTGTAAAAATAAATCTGCATTGTTTATCCTTTTGATCTTTAATTCATAAAATTAGCAAAAATCTAACCTTTCATTGAAGGAAAAGAATTGAAAGTGGGGGGAAAATCACATTATGAAATAAATGTTTTTCTCCAAAACACATTGGCCACAATTATTGGCACCGTTTTATTCAATACTTTTTGCAACCTCCATTTGCCAAGATAACAGCTTTTAGTCTTCACCTATAATGCCTGATGAGTTTGGAGAACACCTGAGAAGAGATCAGAGATCATTCCTTCATACAGAATCTCTCCAGATCCTTCAGATTCCCAGCTCCATGTTGGTGCTTCTTCTCTCCAGTTCACTCCACTCATTTTCTCTAGGGTTCAGGTCAGGAGACTGGGATGGTCATGGCAGAAGCTTCATTTTGTGCTCAGTGACACATTTTTGTGTTGGTTTTGATGTTTGTTTTGGATCATTGTCCTGATGGAAGATCCAACCACAGCCCATTATAAGATTTCTAGCAGAAGCGGTCAGGTTTTGATTTTTTTATCTGTTGGTATTTGATAGAATCCATGATACCATGTATCTGAGCAAGATGTCCAGGACCTCCAGCAGAAAAACAGGCCCACAACATTAAAGATCCAGCAGTATATTTAACCGTGGACATGGGGTACTTTTTTATCCATGTGTGCACCAAACCCATCTGGTGGGTTTTCTGCCAAAAAAGCTCTTTTTTTAGTTTCATCTGACCATAGAAGCCGGTCCCGTTTGAAGTTCAAGTCTTGTCTGACAACTGAATATACTGGAGATTGTTTTTGGATGAGAGCAGAGGATTTTTCTTGAAACCCTCCCAAACAACTTGAGGGGATGTTGGTGCTGTTTGAGCATTTTTTTTAGGCTTTCTGAGACTCAAGACTCAATTAATCTCTGCAATTCTCCAGCTGTGATCCTTGGAGAGTCTTTGTCCACTCAAACTTTCCTCCTCACCACGCATTAGGACGATTTAGACATACGTCCTCTTCTAGGCAGATTTGTAACATCTTTAGTTGATTGGAACATCTTAATTATTGCCCTGATGGTGGAAATGGGGATTTTCAATGCTTTAGCTATTTTCTTACAGCCACTTGCTATTTTGTGAAGCTCAATTTTTTTTTTTAATATGAATAGGAATATACTTCAGAGATATTTGACTCATAAAAAATTCCAGGGGTGCCAATAATTGTGGCCAACGTGTTTTGGAGAAAAACATTAATTTCATAATGTGATTTTCCCCCACTTTCAGTTCTTTTCCTTCAATGAAAGGTTAGATTTTTGCTAATTTTATGAATTAAAGATCAAAAGGATAAGCAATGCAGATTTATTTTTATAGTCATCTTTGATCATATTTACCAAGGGTGCCAATAATTCTGACCACAACTGTACTATGCATTTTATCAGTTCTTTCAAGTATTGAATGTATGAGTATTGAAATATGAATAGGAGAATATTTATCAACTCTCGCTTCGTCTGCCATCTTGGATTTGTTCATTGCAATCATATACCATAATTAAGATGCCTTAAATGATTGTAAAGCGCTTTGGGTGTACAGTTGTACATAGGAAAGCGCTATATAAATGCCTCATTCATTCATTCATTCAAATGTTTTGATCAATTGTCATTTACTCATTCCAAACCTGTATGACTTTAGATCTTCTGGAACATAAAAGAAGATATTTTGAAGAATCTTTCATCTGTTTTTGTTCATAGAGTCAAAATCAGTGGGATCCAAAACAACATTTGACTACATTGACTTTTACTGTATGGGTACATTTTTCAAAATATCTTTTGTGTTTCACAGAAAATAAAAAATCATGCACTCTAAAAAATGCTGGGTTAAAAACAACCCAAGTTGGGTTGAAAATGGACAAACCCAGCGATTGGGTTGTTTTAACCCAGCAGTTGGTTTAAATGTTTGCCCAACCTGCTGGGTAGTTTTACTTAACTCAACTATTGTTTAAAAATTACAGTATTGCTTACTTAAAATGAACCCAAAATATCTTTAAAATTAACATTTATTAATATGTTTAATAAATGAACATTTTAATTTCATTTTAGATTCATTTTAAGTCAGCCATATAGTCATTTTCAAACAATATTTGNAAGAATCTTTCATCTGTTTTTGTTCATAGAGTCAAAATCAGTGGGATCCAAAACAACATTTGACTACATTGACTTTTACTGTATGGGTACATTTTTCAAAATATCTTTTGTGTTTCACAGAAAATAAAAAATCATGGATAAAATGATGACAATTTTCATTTTTAGTTGAATGATCCCTTTAAAAACCTACCTATAGGCAGTCCATTAGGTTTCGGAATAGAGTGAATAAAGTGTGATGGAAATATGGTTTATAAAGCATCATTGTAAAGAAAATGTGAGGTAAAGATCATGCGCAACCACACACATACAAGAGCCCTAGCTTTGATCCAAAGCCAATGTACAGCCAGACTGAATCCTATATATAATTCATCACAGAACCGAGAGGTGAAACACACAGAGAGAAACAATGAAAAAGAGAGAGAGAGCACTTGAGACCAATCCTACCTTGCTATGCTGCCCCTGTCTACAGCTCCATTATTACCTGATACCTGTCAGGTCATCTGATGCTGCCGCAGCACTCCAAAAGCATCAAAGCATGGCTCAAACCAGACATCATTCAAACAACCTCAAAGGTTAGACTTTACACACAGGTGTGATGTACAAAATACATCATTTATCTACTAAGTGCAAATAGGATGGGGCTGCTCGGGTTTCAAAGACTGAAATACCTACACTCAGATCAAACAAACCAAAGAACATAAGAAAACATGTTGGCTATATCAGAATGACCCAAACAAGGTTTTTCCTCCAGATCAAATGATGATTTCAAAGGGTGATATTGATGATATTGAAAATTCCTTTTCATTAACAGTACAAATTAATTTTCTTAGAGTACATGCTCACTTAAAATTAAGTTATTTTCAACACTATTAACTTAAAATTCACAACTAAAATTTGAAGAAGCTAACTTTTGTTAGTCCAAGTGGCCACAGTTATCATCAGCTGACACAAATATAACCAACAATAAAAGTCATTGGCATGGTTATGGATAGGCATTAGCCTAGCAAATCAAAAAAGTAGTGGTCTAGTGGATAGGAAAAAGCAGAATTGAACAGGTATGGAATTTATGATATAAGTTTAGCATAATAGCTAACATAATGTGACAGAACAGACATTAAAATTAATTTAAATGTGATCATAAACTGTGTTTTACATTTATGAACATGCAGTGTACATCACTTGTAAATACAGCGGTCTTAGAAAACAATTGGATATACTTAAGTGAGAAATTTATGAATTCAGCTGCATTAGATAAATAAACCAAGTGTCATTTATTGTTAAAAAAACATACACAAGCAACCTTCCAAGCAAAACATGTTCTCTAAAGATGCAGTCACATTTACCGTTTTTTGGTGAATTTTCATGGGCAAAATCCAGTCATTTCAATTGGAATCCACATGACTGGGAATTTCGTGTGAAGGTGTAATATTTTCTCACACAGATTTCCCAAAGGGTTTAAGTTGGTCAATCGAATTCACAAAGTTGACCAACAGAAAGCTGCTTGGTTTTTAAAGTGACTTCTTTGAGAGCTGTGCTTCAAAAATCGCTACACTTTTGAGAATAAACAATGGACCTCTTTCCCGCCAAATCTCTCCGTCCAAAAGCTTTTTGGTGGCCACTGTATACATCATTTGATGTCCCATTTTGTCTCCGTACGCTCTTTTTGGCTATTATTTTCATAGAGAACAAACATAAGGTTTTCATTGACAAAGGACTATAACGTTCAGCACTTCTATGCCAAGACTGGCTTGCTGTAGTAAGAGGAATTCTCTCTGGAGAAAATCACTGGGAAAAACAAACTACCAATCCTAGACATGCTGTATCTACCCGTGTGGAGAAAGAAATAGGAACATTCAAGAGTAGATGAAGACACTGGCACTCAAACACAAACAACCCCTCAGAGCAACAGAGAGCGTCTTTACACAGCATTGTCACGGCAAGTTAAAAAGAGGAAACATGAGACACAGATACAGACAGAGAGCAGAAAATAGAGGAAAGGGAGGAAGCAGAGATGAAGGGAAGTGATATGCTGTATTTAATGAGGTGGAGGAAGGCAGAGACATGGAGCCTACGGACAAATACACCTTCATCTGTCTGCCTGTCCGTCTGGGTTTCAGAAAAAGCTCAGAGAATGCTCAATGAAGAGGAGATGTGGCCATACTGGATGTGAATTTAAACAACCTGCTGTGACATAAAATTTACAGCTGTGGAAATCTGAAGCAGCTTACTTCATCTCCTCCTTCCCTACTGTGAGAAACCAGAAGTTGATTTATCTAAGCTGATTATTATTGATTATGTAGCAGAGAGCAGGGATCATTGTAACACTAGTGGTTTTTGCTCATTTATTCAGAAAACGTTTAGCCTAAAGCCTTGAAACTTTGCCTCAAACATTGTTGACACACCAAATTAATTGAGTCACATAGAATTAAATTAGAAGGCCAATGTTTAGAACACCCATGATGTATAACTAATGGTGGTAAGTTAAAGGGTTAGTTTACCCAAAAATGAAATTTCTGTCATTAAGTACACACCTCGTGTCATTCCAAACCTGTAAGACCATCGTTCATCTTCAGAACACAAATTAAGATATTTTTGATGAAATCCGAGAGGTTTTTTAAATTTTATTTTTAATCTCCCATAGAAAGTAGGGATGCACCGATACCAAGCTCATGTACTTGTACTCATATTTACTCTCATTTCACTGCTGGTTATATATGCTCTATATAATTGTGCATGTGACAAATAAAACTCTTGAATCTTGAATCTTGAATACTCGTAAAAATACCCCTGATACCAAAGGCCGATACCTCACGTGATACCCCAGCAAGCAATAGCTGTCATTTCACCGTCTCGGTTAACTATATACCCGATATAGTCCGACTATGAGTAACCAACTGTTAGCCAAAATAATCTTTCATATGGTTACATGTCATTTTTGCCAAAATAACTTGCGAGATGTATGATTGATATTCTATCATGTAAGCGAAGTCAACAGTGATTACAAGGTGTTTGGTTTCATATCTTTGACATGTTCTATGCGTAGGCTGTGCGTAGCCACGATTTAGCTCGTAGTCAGACCGGCTATTTGTAGCCCACCTTTAGTCAGTCCTAATTTATTGTAGTTTTTGCACAGGAAGTGCATGAAGATTTCAGTGTCATTTCATGACACGGTCTATCTGTAGTCACGATTTAGCTCTGAATTGGATAGGCTATGTGCAGTCTGCTTTTAGTCCACCCGTAGAAATCGAGGCAATCTATAGTCTATTTTTTACGGCTTGGCTATAGCCCTGATTCAGACCAGCAATGAGTGTAGCCAAAATAGTGTTAAGTAATTTTCGCCCACAAAGCTTGTTTGATGACATTTGAAACAGCAAAGGCCTATTATTTTTGCTGTCACACAATCATACATATTATATATATACACACACACACACACACACACACGACTCTTTAATTTCAAGTTAAATTAAAATACAATTACAATTCTCAACCGCTAGATGGCAACTGTGGCCCTACTGAGACATGACTACTGGCACGCGAGACTTGAAAGTTAGTAGAGATCTCGCCATAAACATTTCCGCCATTTTCTATTACAACCACTGTCAGAGAGCAAGCAACAGCAAACGTTAAAGCAAATTCTTTCCTGCTTTTGGTCTTGTAAGTATCTGTGTTTTTCATTTTTACGTGTTCATTATTTATACATTATTTGTTATCATGTGTAGGAACCGTGACATTTTATCAGGTAACAGTGCAGACTCAGAGTAAAACATGTTGTAGTTAGATTAACATGCATGTACTGTATAGTGTTTCCTTGTGCCCTTAAACTCTCTAATTATCTAAATACAAGGGATTAAACATGAAACCTGTTCAGCCTATTATTAGTTGTTATGAAAGCCACATGTATTTTTTAATCTTTAGATCATTATGATATGAAAATATGAGTTTTGGATTTGGTAAGGCAAGTTTATTTTGTTTAGCACATTTCAACAAGGCAATTCAAAGTGCTTTACATAAAACAACAGCAACATAGGTCAATATAAAAAGAAAATTAGAAGACATTTGAAAACGCTTTAAAAGAGCTAAATAGAAAATAAAAACAAGATAAAACAGGAGAGTAAAAGTTACAGTGCAGTGTAATAAATTAATAATTATTCCAATGAATAAAAGGCAGTGGCAAACAGTAAAGACTTGCAATTAGACATCAGTGTGTGGACGTCAAATGGATGTCAAGTTTTTGACGTCAATTTGATGGGGTTTTTTTTTCGACATCAATTGGACATCAGTGTGTGGACGTCAAATTTGACGTAAAAAAATTTACGTCAATTTGATGTTTTTTTCTGACATAAATTGGACATGGTGTGTAGACATCAAATTGACATAAAAAAATGTACGTCAATTTGATAGGTTTTTTTTCTCGACATCAGTGTGTGGACGTCAAAAAATGTACGTCAATTTGGGGGTTTTTTTCCGACATCAATTGGACATCAGTGTGTGGACGTCAAAGTGACGTCAATCTTTTGACGTCAATTTGATGGGGTTTTTTCAACGTCAATTGGACATCAGTGAATGGATATCAACAATGTCCAACAGCGTTTTTGAAAATCTACTTACCCCACCTTTAAAGCAACTGTACACCTTAACAGTTTTGTATTATTAGAATGGCAGTGGCTAAATGCATTGCATAATGTACTAGGCAGATGTGTATTTCCGTGTGTGTTTTTTATTGTGGCGACTTGCTTGTTGACTTTATTCTGTTGGTGTGGCTTACTTGGAAGAAATAGTGAGGATTACTGATCTAGGTGGTTATCCATGCTTTTTTAGAGAGCTTTAATTATTTTGTGGATTGTTACAGTATGTTAGTATGAGTGATGGTGGCTGAAAATCTTGTAATTACTGCTGTAGTTTATAATGTCTTCAAATGAGTGATACAAGTTGTTCTATCTTCATACAGGTGCTGTACAGCAGTCAAATCCAGAATTGTCTGAGGCTGACATCATCAAATACATAAAGAACTATCTCCGATCAGCTCCCGACAGATATGGGGGTATGGGATGCCAGAAGGGCCAGACAGCCATTGATCTTTGTTCTCAATTAGAATAGGTGCATTTTTGTTTTTATTTACATTTGTATTATTGATTTGAAGTTTGCTGAATAAAAGTTCTGTCATGACAACTCTCTGAGTGTTTGGCATGGTAATGGGAATGACATTGTTGATATTTGATGTCAATTGTTATATTTTGTCCGGTTTAATTGTGTTGATTGCTATGCCATACTTTATCTTGCTGTAGCCTACAGACGAAGTTAATACACTTAAAAGTCCAGTTATGGATGACAAGAACAAAAAAAATTCAAGTTTTTCAACTTTGAATCTCTTGTCTTCAGTTTCTGGCCTCCTAGTGATGTGAAATATGAGCGGGAGTTTACACAGGGTGATTATTTTGACTTCATTTTGTATTTAAGCTGCGCGTCTTGGACGCGGCGTCCGTCAAAAATAGGCGAGGCGCCTATCTTTAGTGAAGCGGCGCGGCGAGCCGCTTCTAAAACATGGCGCGGCGCGGCTGGTGTAAACACGAGCATTGACTAGAGTGGCCGCGGATCAGCTCCGGTAGCTCGGTCGCAGATGTGTTTAGTGTAAATAAGGGGTAAACAATACTTAAACAAGGCTTCAGACAGCGTGCGATCAATTCTCCTTGCACCGGAATGGTCAAATGCACAAATAGTTGTCAAAATGTCCATAGTGTGGAGTATCTCACGTAAATACAGTCGGTTATGGCTTAAATGGACGTAAACAGGTGGGTGAAAACAGGATGTGTGTCAGTAGTTTATATTACATCCATGGATTCGGTCTTAAAATGACAGTAGCCTAGTTAAATATTTGTCTGTCATTAATGTTAATAACACAACAAAAGATGTTAAATTAATGTATATGTATGTATAATATCGTGAAAGAAAATTTCTCATATCATGGTCATATTGCCCACTCGTCCTGTATTCCACCATGAAAAATCTGGTCACCCTAGGTTGTGGTTGTTTACAGTGTTATGTTATAAACATTTGTTCAGTAATATTTGTTTAGCACTTTTTGAAAGGCAGGTTAAAAAAGAGTTGTTTTTTTTTATTATTATTTATTATGACTTTGGTAATTATGCCCTTTGATGGTTATTGGACACTGTGAAATTTGTGCTTTAAGTTTGTGACAAGCACATAAAGAAGCTGCCCTCCATTCATTAGTCTCACTGTGTTGTGCTTGGCAAACTGCCACATCACAAAAAAAAAAAAATTTTATAAATGTATAGGCATTGGTATTGGTATCGGCGAGTACCAGAAAAAAAAAATATCGGTACTCGTACTCGGTCCTTAAAAAATGGTATTCGGTGCATCCCTAATAGAAAGCATTGAAGTTACCACATTTAAGGTCCAGAAAAGTAGTTAAGACATTGTTAAAATAGTCCACGTGACTGCAGTGGTTCAACCTTAATGTTATGAAGTGACAAGAATACATTTTGTGTGCAAAAACAAAACAAAAATAACGACTTTATTCAACAATTTCTTCTCTCCCCTCCCATTCTTCTATGCAGGTTAGGTTGAAGATACATTGCAGAGCTTCTGTGTACTACGTCAGAACGCCAACTCAGTATTATGTGATAAGATAAACTGTTTACCACAAAATAGCAGAAAACACGTCTTTCTATTGAGTTGTCCTTGCATAACAGAGTGTTAGTGGTTTAGTCAGGTGTAGACTCTTATGAACTCGTTTGTTTTAATAAATCAATAACAAACATTGCAATCAGTGTAGTCTGATTCACAGACTAATGATTATTTTTGCCTTATAAGGAATTGTTCAAAAAGCTGTTTGAACCAAGCTAACAAATATATGTTCTAACATTTTGCTAACGTTCCCATTAAGTTATGTTTCTGAACGTTTTTTTTGAATGTTCAAAATGTCAAATTTTTTTAAACACTTTTGAGAAAACAAACGTTTCATGAATGACGTATAAACATTTTTGTGCTAACATTTTGAGAACATTATTAAAGACCAGATAACTCTGACCGAACATTCTATTAATGTTACTGGAACAATATTTGAATATAAACTTTGAGAGAACCTTGCCAGAACATTACCTAAAGTTCTGAGAATGTTCCCCGTAAACTGGTAATCAGTGTGACGATTCTTTAAAGGGTTAGTTCACCCAAAAATGAAAATACTGTCATCATTTACTCACCCTCATTGTTCCAAACCCTTGAGACTTTTGATTCATCTGCGAAACACAAATGGAGATATTTTAATGAAATCTGTGCGATTTCTGTCCCTCCATTGACAGTCACGCAACTACCACTTTGACGATTCAAAAAGTTCACAAAGAGATTGTAAAACTAATCCTTATTAATCAAGCGGTTTAGTCCAAATTTTCTGAAGAGACACGATCACTTCATATGATGAACAGATTCAATTTAGTCTTTTATTCACAAATAAACTTTCACCAACGCAAACATTATGGTAAGCTGAAGCATGTTCGCTTGACATGCAAGAACCAATGAGGTTTGTTCTCGTGCGTCAAGCAAGTACGGTTGAGCTTCTGTTTATGTTCACTGATCAATGTTTATATGTGAATAAAAGCTCAAATTCAATCTGTTCATCATATAAAGAGATTTGAGTCTCTTCAAAAAATTGTGGACAAAACCGCTCGATTCATATGGATAAGATTTACAATCTCTTTATGAACTTTTTGATGCAACAAAGTGGTAGTTGCATGACTGTCAATGGTGGGACAGAAATCTCTCAGATTTCATCAAAAAGATCTTCATTTCATTTGTGAACAAAAGTCTTACGGGTTTGGAACGACATGAGGGTGAGTAAATGATGGCAGATTTTTCATTTTTGGATAAACTAATCCTTTAAATTAATAAACTTATTAAATATTGTCCCCTTAGGGAAATTTGTCTTGGGCTTAGTGTATGCTGCATTTTCAAATCACACAATAAATAAAAAAGTAAATAAATCACATGTATCTCACTTAAAAAATCTATACAGCTAATATAGAGTAATAACAAGGTAGAGTATTTTTTTTTTTATATATTTCAGGATATATGGATGGAATACTTTGTGCATACAGTTTAAAAAGTAATCGAAAGCTTGCGAATTGGACTCAAATAAGGACACGTGTATTCCAAGCACTATCATTAATCAATTCATTAATGCTAAAGAGCTAATGATTTAGAGTAAATAAATAAATCAATAGAATTGAATGCACTCCAAACACACAGAGAGAGGAGACAGAACACATGGTGTGACTGAAGAGGGTCCACAGATTGCTGGGATTCACACTGAATTTGGGCAGGATTATCGAATTCTGTTTGTTGAAACCCATTTAATTGAGAATTAAAAATGGGGTGAATGTGTGTGTGTACATAAGGAGATGAGAGTGAGAAAGAGAGTGTGAGGGCCACAAGATCCTTCAGCACCCCCCATGAAAAGTGTGTGTGTGATTATGGAAATGAACACCACTTACAGATTGCAGTACGGTTCATTGATTTTCTGATGGCCGTCTCCCCAATCCAAGACAAACTCTGTCTGTGCCAAGACAAGCAGGCGAGCAGAACCCCTGCTTTCAGCTCGAAACCCAAAGCTTCTGCACTCTAGAGTGGCAATAAAGAGCTATTCTAATTCCATTTATGTTCAGAGATATTTGTGCCATACTGTATAATCCAATCACACTGCCTAATCACATTTGCATTTATTTTCTTGGCTGATGATTATCAAAGCAACCTGAATATGTTGGAGAAAGTGCATATGATATCATAATTACAGCAGATAGCTAAGGATATAGGATGAAGACAAACAAAAACAAGTGCCTTTTTCCCGTCTAATGACAAAATGACAAAACACGAGTTCTATACAGTACAGCAGTTCAAGGGCTCTGTGGCTTATGATGAAGCATACAAAATAGTTTGCGAATTTATATTGAGAGATTACTGCAATTCTGGACACTGAGTAAAAACCACACTAAGAGTTCCTCCGTGTTAATAATACGGAAAAATAAGTGTAGGTCAAATACAAGCCTAGCGATATCAAAACAGCGTTTTCAAGTGATGATGCATTAACACCAATGTTCACGGGTGAACAGTACCACCCAGTGGCCAACTGTGTAATTGCGTCTGGTGAGTGGAATCTGCTCATCCGGCAGTTTCAGATCAAAAATTCATGTCGAATCCGTTCCTTAAACCCCACAGCTCATCTTTAATTCAAAACCCACCTGCTTGGTTTTTACGTTACACTCCTGTCTGAGGTGCTCCGACAAATCTTCAGCAATGCTACTGCAAGTAATCTAAATACTGAAATATTCAGGAGCGGAGCAAGAGTCGCGTGCTCTACCAGGTTTTTACTTCCGCTGATACGAGCAGGTGAACATGAAATCTATTAAGAGTCTGATGCGTTTTGGGTCTTAAGCAAGAAGGCAGAATGGATTTTTTTTTAAAGGTCACCTTGATTTTAGGTCTGACATCATGAGCTTTTTAAGCTATAGCTAAAGTCACTATAGGAAATCAAAATGGACAATTCTTATTTTTATATGGAATATTGCGGTATTTATTATACATTATTTATCAGTGCACATCATCTTTTAAATTTTTTTATTCATATGCCCTCATAATCTAATCAAAATAACTTACCCTCCTTTTTTGACATGACATCTTCTCTTCTCTGATGACGTGTTCACTGGTGCGAGGGCGGGACATCCTGTCAATCACATCAGATCGCAGCAATAGCAAACCACAACAGACCAACGATCCAATCAATTCCCGATGGACAAAATCAAGTTCTCTCAGACATTTGTCACAATAGGGAAGAAAAGTATATTGCAAATTCCATTTCATGCTGACTTTAATAGAAAAGAATGAACTTTTTTAAGATTCTGGGAAAAATGTACACATTAAGTACAGACATTAGCTTATGTCATATTTGCTCTCGTCTAAATTTTCTGCACATATTGATGGACAGCAATTCAGGCCTGATTGATTTGGGCTTAATGAGGAAAGCTGATTAATGTTTTGTGATTTAAACATGTAATTTCCAGCTACAGGGTCTTTATGATGGTCAACAGCATCAGAATGCTTTCCACAGAGGACGGATAATTCACAGCGTGAGAAACAGGAATTAAAGGCCCTGAACAGCGATTGGATCCACCCTTCATTACCTGGGCTCAGCTATACACTATAACTGCCCATTCGCTCTAATGAGATTTGACAATTATGAGGTTAATAAAGAATAATTTTGACAGGGTTTATTGATATGGTTGGGAATTATATGATTAACTATCTCATTAAAATTAAGAACCTTGAAGTGCAATTACTTGTGAAATGAATTGACCTTCACAAGTGAAAAGATGTATGTCCAGCAAAGATGGAGAAAAGGGGCCCAAGATGTCTAGTTTGCAATGTCTTCATTTAAACTGGTGTGTTTGTATTTATATGTACATAGGCAGCTATTATCACCTTAAAAATGTCATCTTGTTGTAGTGAAATATAACAATGACCCTTTCTCCTCATGCATTGTACAAGTGTAAGGGATGTAGGCCAGTAAGAGCTGTGCATGTAAACCTCACTCCCCTGATCTTAAGAGGCGCTCTAGAGACTGACGCTAGAAACTGTGGTCTTTAGACTCCTTGTTAGAGTGCCCGATCCCCATATGGACGGACCGGGGTTCGAGCCTCACTCAGAGCAGGCGGTTGGAACCGGAAGGGTTACACTGGTGCCGTGACCCGGATAGGAGTGAGGTTTAGGGGGGTGAGTGTAACGGATGTAGGCCAGTAAAGCCCCGGGTATACTTCACTTTCCGTGTACATCTTTCAAAGTATACTAAACCACAGATGCGCGTGGATGACCGAGTTCAACCCATGCACAGTACAATTTTTTTCTATACTTTTACCAGACATCGTGTCATCAACCGGACATTCGCTGGGCAGGATCGGAGAAGAAAAATAGTGCATCCACCATTGCAACATAGTTCAGAAGATACACCAAGAGAACAGGAATCAAAAACGATGTAGAAAGCATGCTTCTGAGTTTACTTGTCTTGTTTTTGAATCGCTCTTTACACACTCTTCTTCGCCGACTGCACATTGTGCTCAGTACTGTGCGTATTGCCACCTAGTGGACTCGTCTGTCCTGCTTGAGCATGCGCTGTTGCACACGCACCGTCCGCGCGGTCTCGAAATTTGGGCTGCACGCGGATAGGGTGTGCGGGTGTGCGGCTGCCGCTGGCCAGACGGTGCACGAACGCGGACTTCCGAAGTATACCCGAGGCTTAAGAGTTGTGCATGTAAACCTCACTCCCCTGATCTCAAGAGGCGCTCTAGCGACTGATGTGAGAGATGTGGTCTTTAGCCTCCTTGATAAAGCACCCGTCTCCCATATGGATGGACCCGGGTTCGAGTCTCACTCAGAGCGGGTGCCGTGAGCCGGATGGGAGTGAGGTTTAGGGGGGTGAGTGTAACGGATGTAGGCCGGTAAGAGCTGCGCCACACTCCCCTGATCTCAAGAGGCGCTCTAGCGACTGACGCTAGAGACTGTGGTCTTTAGCCTCCTTGTTAGAGCACCTGTCTCCCATATGGACGGACCTGGGTTCGAGTCTCACTCAGAGCGGGCGGTTAGAACCGAAAGGGTTACTTACACAAGTAACCCAGAGCTGCACAGGCTGTGTTTAAGATAATAAGACAAGTAATGTGAGGTTTTTGATCTGATGAGGGATCCCAAAATAGGATTTGCTCAAAGGAGTTGTGCTCATTAACTCACCACTATAACAACTGCTAAAATATCATTCAGAAGAAATGGTCACACAGCTTTCAGTTCCAACCTCTAACTAAATGGCTGCTCAATCGTGTTTAGTACCAGGCCTCAAACCAAGAGAGCATTTATCTAAAACTATAAACTGCATGCAAATACGCCAAGAACAGTTAAAAAAAAAAAAAAAGAATAGTCAGGCTACAAACTCAGACCATGACCTTCCCTCACAGTGAGAAACAGCTTCAGACCAGACTCATTTCCATTAGCACTCAATATCCAGGCCCAGACAGAATCGGTGGGATTTTTCCACATTTCCANAGAAATGGTCACACAGCTTTCAGTTCCAACCTCTAACTAAATGGCTGCTCAATCGTGTTTAGTACCAGGCCTCAAACCAAGAGAGCATTTATCTAAAACTATAAACTGCATGCAAATACGCCAAGAACAGTTAAAAAAAAAAAAAAGAATAGTCAGGCTACAAACTCAGACCATGACCTTCCCTCACAGTGAGAAACAGCTTCAGACCAGACTTCATTTCCATTAGCACTCAATATCCAGGCCCAGACAGAATCGGTGGGATTTTTCCACATTTCACATTTCTTATTTTAAGGGAAAATCTGCTTAACAGATCTATATATGGTAAAACGGAGCTGAAAATGAGCTATTATTGGTAGGTAAAAGCATGATGAAATAAGCCAAAATGTTTAATAAACAAACACACAAGGGGTGAAAGATGTGTTTAATTTTGTGAACAACACACATTCCAATTCTGTGGAAATCAGTTTTCGGCAGGTGCAAGTTCTATGTGGGCCTGTCCATAACTCCATAACTGCAACAATAATAAAAATATATTTTTCCTATTACGCAACATTTTCTGATAAAGGAATGAACTGTATTTTAGTAGTTATTCTGCATTTGTTGATGATTTCCTGTTCATATTCTGTTGCCGTTTTGATTAAGTACCACTAAACGAGGGTTATTGGGATTTTGATTGAATTTAGCTGTAACAGCTACAATGTGTGAATTGATGCCTGAACAAGCCCATTTGACACGATATGAGATCTCCATTAATGATGGATTGGCACTTTTAATGGCTTTCCCAGACACCCCATTAAACTGGGCTCATATCTGCGGGTCATTCAATGTGTGATGAGTGCTCTTTGTGCTGTCCTGAGTTTTTAACACGCTTTTAAAAAGTACAGCTGAGAATAAATTTCTTTCTATTGATTTTTAGTATCTCACTTTATCTTTTTTTCTGCCTGTGGCTGTGACTGTGACTGTGGCTCACAGTCTTTATTATTCGATCGATCCGATGTTAGCTGGGCAGATAAGCTAAATCATCACTCAATAATCAGACATGTTTCCTCTATTATGAGAAACCCCCACAAGGTTCTTATTTAAGTCATTTTCTCATATATCAGATTCATCTAATGTTATTCGCAGTATATAGGTAGATAAGCTTAAATGATTATTTTCTTTTGTATAAAGTCAACAGTTTGCATTTGTTTTAAAAATATTCAGAAAGATTCAATTAAAAAGGTAAGAGGTAAAGGGTAAAGGTAAAAAGTAACTTACAGAGTCTGATCTGAGTCAAAACAGCACTCACGTCTTTGTGATATTCTTATGTGATACCAGTAGGTGGCGGTAAGTGACTGTAGTGAATCAGTGAATCACTCAACTGATTTGTTCAAAAACGCTGATTCATTTAGGAACAAAAGCGGGTCATTGACTCGTTCACTCAACTGATTTGTTTCCAAAACACTGATAAATTTAGGAACTAGATCGAGTCATTGATTCGATCACTCAACTGATTTGTTCAAAAACACTGATTCATTTAGAACTAAATGCAATTACTTTGTGTTGCTCAGAGATATGATTGGTTCTGCTTGGATTTGTTTGGCAGAGCGAAAACGATATCAGATGTATTAATAAAACAACAACATTCTTGCTAATATTGCTTAAGTAAGCAATTGTTAATAATAATTCATAAGAACCACTTATAACATGCAATGTATTGTTACTTGAAGTATTTAATTGTTTTATCTAGGCTACATGCATATGCCTATGAGTAATTGTGAGTGATCTAAATTTTGTGTATTCTTTAAAGGCACAATATGTACATTTTCGCCTCTAGAGGTTGCTTATTCAAAACAAAGGTGTAGCTTGATGACGCCTTGATTTCGCAGAATCATGGGAGGTGTTGTCTTCACATCTACAGCCGGTGGAAAAGAATCGAGATGGGACTTGGGCAGAAATCATGTTCATGGATGAGATTATTAAAGTGGGGTATAATGCTATTTCATGTATTCTGACTTATTTACACTGTTAAAGAGTTGGATTCTCATGCTAAACATGACCAAAGTTTCAAAACATGAGTTGGACGTATGACGGAGTATTTCTGTTCCAAAAATTCTCTTCCAAATCGTCACAGCTTTCGGATTTTTTTTTCCCGAGCATCGGCCTGAGTGACGTCAACGGGGGCGGAATTCCTTGTACGGGCACTTCTCCCGGAAGGACGCGCACACACACGTCGACCAGAGCAAGAGAGCAAAAGCACGCCTATCAACGCATGTTCGGCTTTACGGAAGTCGTCGGCTGCGCTGCACAGGTCACAGGACTGCACGAAATCAACAATGTCACCAAAGAAGTGTGTTTTTGGTTGTGAGGGAAAGACAACCTTGCTTCCCAAAGAACCCAGCATTAAGTGGAGCTGAGTTTTGTGCTCACGCATTACATTGATGCGCTCTCGATATTTGTTATTAAAATAACCATAGAAACTGATAGTTACAATCACTTTTTTATTGGTTAAATTGAATGAAGAATATCTCGTGTTTTTCCGTGGCTGCTCGAGCCCTCAGGATCGGCGCTTATGGTTTCATAAACAAGGCCCAGTTCTACGCTGGATTTACAGATCGTTTGAAACTGAAATATGGAGCGGTCACAGCGGTAATGATCCCGGTCATGAGTCGGAACAGCAGTAAAACTGCTTCAAATGTCTGTTTTGTTAGCAATAGGCGCCCATTATAAGTGCATATAATGTAAACAACACGAACGTAGTGAATTAATAAATTCATTATTCATCATTCATATGCTATATTCATTATAGTGATTCAAAAGTTAACCATGGATAATGCGATGGTGTATTGTGTGTTTAAATACAGTTGTTTAGCTGACCATTGATAGCTTGTAGACGATCTCTACACAAAAGCTGTGCATACTCATGATAGCTCATCACTCTATCTCCGCTCACAACGACACTCCTCCAGGTACTCGGCTGTTTTCGGAAATACTCGGTACAGCGTATGTATCTTTTATAAATGTGATTAAACTAAAGACTTTTTGGAGATATGAAGGACGCACTACTACTCTATAGGTACTCAAGATTAACATGAGATTGGCAGAAACTGTGTGTGATACCCCCCCTTTAATGTTACTCTAGAATGAAGCAGAGCAGGGCCGAGTGCTGTGCGAGCAGAAACGAGGCCACTGGAGCGATTGCTAATGAGAGACGAGCACAATACACGTCTCGAGAGCAGTGGAACTTTTATTATGCCACAGTCGCCGCTTCCACTTCTTCCGGTCATTCGTTTGTGGGGTAAAGCAGCGCTGTTTTATTATATTAGATACACTTGAAAGTTGTTACAGTGCTACTCTGCGTTCACTCGGCGGCTACTATGAGACATTTGCTGCACACTGCAGTAAGCTAGATCAATATTAGGCATGGTAAAACATGAAAACGAGATTTAAACAATAAGACTTACTGTGTTGAGCTATATAACATGATTAGTTTTCTCTCGATGAATGTATCCAAACAGTTGCTCACCTGTCTAATAAAACACATAATATATTCAAATGCTTTCATGATATCTACAAAATAAGGCAGAATAATACATTTTTATTTTTCATTTGCACAACTAAAATGTACACAGTGTGTTAAAATTGCACGTCATATCTATTTCAAATGTGCTTTTCATCATTTGTACATCTCACTCAATAACTAACACTGTGCAACTAATTTATTATAATATGCACAAGTACTATACCGAGAAATGACAACAGGCTGGCAAAAGTGTTAATGAACTGTCAACTCGGTATTAAATTATATCTTAAAACAATACTTGTGTTTTCAGAGGGCTTCTTTATTTAAAGAGCACAGATCTTAGATTGTTCTGTGTCCATTATCAGCTTTCATTAATGAAGTGCTCTTAAATGAGGTCAGTGTGCGCACTACAGTTAACAGCCTCTCTGCTGCTCTGATGTAATTGAAATAACATATGAACAGGGTCTATTAAAAAGAAAGTCCCTACCAAAGCAGTATTCTACTGGAGGTTAGGATTTATCAATTGTAAATGCTTTTTTTGCTTGTCACACAGTAGTAAGGCTACAAAGCACTGTACTGTATGTCCATAAAGGATCTATAAAAAGTGAATACATTATGTAAGTAGGAGGTACAACATGTTTTAAAGACATCCCCCTTAATTGGATGCTCTTAAAAATGAACAAGGTTTAATATTAATGGGATTTGCATTAGACTCCTTCGTAAAATCTTTTATGCTGCGAGTCAGGCATTGTGTGTACATGAACAGCGGAGTGCTTGACATTTGAAAGGCTCTGTGTATTAACTCTCCCCTTTTCATGCATCATGCAGCTGTCATTATTCGAAACGATGTAAAATGCAGGCAGACATTTTGCAGGAAATTACAGCCTGCGCACAAGATGCTTGTCGACACAAATAGGAGCCTTTGAAATGAGAAACTAATGGGTTATGCTGATGTTCTTGAATTAAGTGGCAAACAGTCCAGACCGGTTTAACAGAGGCCTGTTCATCAGTGATGCTGTTATCAGACATGCTCTAGGGTTTACAGAGGAACCGTCCACGTCTTATCTGGTTTATATGGGAATGTGTCAGCCCACAGCTGTTGCTAGGCGAGGACATTAAGGGAAATGTCCCTCCCGATGTGCCCCCAAAATAAGATTCTTGATAAAATGGAAAGTGTTTTTGTTCAGAAGATTTTTTTTTTGTCACGATGAAATGGAAAAAAAACAACTGTCATCTCTGATGTTTTAGTATGATATTATAAGTTTTATTATTACTCTTTTATATAAACTACTGTTTTAAAATGTTACGGAATTATTAATGTTCCAAACTGGTCCTCAAACACAAGAAGTTCAGATGTTCGTAATAGAAGTTCAAACTTCTCTGGAGACAGCAGCACTGTATCAGACACACATACTTCATTTCCCAAAAGCCCAGTTAAAGTGCTTTTACAGAAGCACACACATTTATCCACTGCCACTAAATCCCTGCATCAACTCTAAATCCTCCCTGATGCGACAACACAGAGACAAGCCGGTATTCAGTTCCAGCTCTGTACACACACAGCCCTGCTCAGGTCATTCCTCAATATGCCAAACAACGGCGTGTTCACAGACCACAGAGTGAGAGACATTACAGCTAACTAATGAGCCTCCATTTATTCTGCCTGCCAAAGCCCAAGATAAAAATACACTCTTGTATAGAATAGTCTAATAGAGAAGCACTATCTAAATCTGACGCCTGACCTGATATGCTGCCTCTGGAAATGATAGGTAAAGAAGAGAACATGAGAAAGATGTATTATGAAGAATAAACAGCAGTATGACTCGAATATTCTGATGAGATATCATTTGCAAATAGTTGTAACTTACTATTTCACCGTTTCGCTAACTTTTTTTTTGTAGATTAAAGCATTAGTTCACTTTCAGATGAAAATGACCCCAAGTTTTACTCACCCTCAAGCCATCCTAGGTGTATATGGCTTTCTTCTTTCTGATGAACACAATCAGAGATACAGTGGGTACGGAAAGTATTCAGACCCCCTTACATTTTTCACTCTTTGTTATATTGCAGCCATTTGCTAAAATCATTTAAGTTCATTTTTTTTCCTCCTTAATGTACACACAGCACCCCATATTGACAGAAAAACACAGAATTGTTGACATTTTTGCAGATTTATTAAAAAAGAAAAACTGAAATATCACATGGTCCTAAGTATTCAGACCCTTTGCTGCGACACTCATATATTTAACTCAGGTGCTGTCCATTTCTTCTGATCATCCTTGAGATGGTTCTACACCTTCATTTGAGTCCAGCTGTGTTTGATTATACTGATTTGACTTGATTAGGAAAGCCACACATCGGTCTATATAAGACCTTTCAGCTCACAGTACATGTCAGAGCAAATGAGAATCATGAGGTCAAAGGAACTGCCTGAAGAGCTCAGAGACAGAATTGTGGCAAGGCACAGATCTGGCCAAGGTTACAAAAAAATTTCCGCTGCACTTAAGGTTCCTAAGAGCACAGTGGCCTCCATAATCCTTAAATGGAAGACGTTTGGGACGACCAGAACCCTTCCTAGAGCTGGCCGTCCGGCCAAACTGGGCTATCAGGGGAGAAGAGCCTTGGTGAGAGAGGTAAAGAAGAGCCCAAAGATCACTGTGGCTGAGCTCCAGAGATGCCGTCGGGAGATGGGAGAAAGTTGTAGAAAGTCAACCATCACTGCAGCCCTCCACCAGTCGGGCTTTATGGCAGAGTGGCCCGACGGAAGCCTCTCCTCAGTGCAAGACACATGAAAGCCCACCTGAAGGACTCCAAGATGGTGCGAAATAAGATTCTCTGGTCCGATGAGACCAATATAGAACTTTTTGGCCTTAATTCTAAGCGGTATGTGTGGAGAAAACCAGGCACTGCTCATCACCTGTCCAATACAGTCCCAACAGTGAAGCATGGTGGTGGCAGCATCAAGTTGTGGGGGTGTTTTTCAGCTGCAGGGACAGGACGACTGGTTGCAATCGAGGGAAAGATGAATGAGGCCAAGTACAGGGATATCCTGGACGTAGCGTAAGCTTTTTGAACTGCAAGAGTGTTACACTTTCTTCGCAAGTTGAATACGGAAGGTGGGTCTGGTGGAAGCTAGATATTTTACTTTATAACTTGTTAAATATGGATTTGTTTTATTTATTTTTTTTTTCACAAATGCATCGCTTCGCTTCAGAAAGACTTTATTAACCCCCTGGAGCCGTGTGAAGTACGTTTATGATGGATGGATGTGGATGGAAGCACTTTCTTCAGCTCATATTCGTTGGTATCGCTCACTGCCATTATAAAGCTCGGATGCGTCAGGATATTTAATATATCTCCGATTGTGTTCATCAGAAAGAAGAAAGTCATATACACCTATAGGACGGCTTGAGGGTGAGTAAAGCTTGGGGTAATTTTCATTTGAAAGTGAACTAATACTTTAAGTAAGGGATAACCTTACAGCCAGACACTGGTCATTATTGCAATAAAGGCCGACTGACCGAGCCCTGAGCTTCCCACTGGTATTTACAACTTTGTGGTGCCGTTTGTGTACGTTCAACTCGTAAATTCAGTCTTTCTGACATGACTTGAACACACCAAGAATCCTCATTCAATCGCAGCGCTCTGGAATACTTGCATTTGATTGGTCAGTTGCGGCATTCTGCAATGATTCTATCATTTACATTTTTGTCTCAAGCAACCAATTCCAAACAAAACCTTGCAGGAGCTTCTTATATTTTTATATAGCTTCTATCATGACAGTAAGTGACATCAACCACTCTTTCTTTCTCTTCAGGGTCTATTTCTGCACCGTGTTTGATAGAGCTATTCAGACTGCATATCTTTCTCAGTCCCTCGTCAGTGTGAGCTCTCGTCCAGGTTACGACAGCTGTCGGCTTGATCTACAGCCTGAGGCTGGCGCAGTAATGTAGACCAAATGGCCTGAGTCGACTGCGATAATGCAGCCATTCTGGAGGAAATTGGAAATCAATTCTTGTCATCACTAGATAATTCTTCCCTTTTCTCCTTTCTTGTTTATCAAACATCTGAAGATGAGCAGTCAAAAGGATAAGTGTGGTTTCATGTGAAAGATAGCACTAGGGTGTGTGTTCCAGTTTATGTATAAATACATGAAATGCATATCAATTGATTTCGGTATAAAAATATTGCAAATCTGAGTTGTGCAATTAGCATAAGATGCTTTAAATCTGAGAAGAACACACATGTAGACCGATATTTGCATACGCACACGCACGCACACACACACACACACACTCTCACACACACACACTCTCACACACACACACTCTCACACACACACACTCTCACACACACACACACACTCTCAAACACACACACACTCTCA
>RJVU01007007.1:9907122-9921642 GCA_003731715.1 Anabarilius grahami | reverse complement strand
TAGCCTGGGTATCCACTAGTTGCTGAGAGCAGTGTTTTTAGACATGATTACTTAATTGAATTTCGATATACTATATTTAGACATTATCAAAAACATTATTTATCAAATTTTAGATTTTTAAATGTTGATTTGAAGTGTCAGTTTTTGCATTATTATTATATTCAAACATGAACAGAGAAAACTGATTTTTTATTTTATTTTTTTTGTACCCATAATCTAATTCAAACTTAAAATTCAATAAATACGTAACAAAAATGAATCAGATCCATCTGGCTTTGATCTGATCTATTTGAGTCTTCTCTGTATTTTTTTTTTTTTTTTTTNAGTTCCCATTTATTTTTTATGGTGGTCATTTTGACGAACAGTACAAGTGTGACTATTTATTTTTAAGAAGATTTAGCATTTACAAATAATGTCCATATTTTGTGTGAGTGTGTTCACGTAGCAAGTGCCACAAATNTGTGTGTGAGTGTATGTGTGTTCACATAGAAAGTGCCACAAAAACAAAAATGTATAAAAAAATTTTTTTTAAAAATTAAATGTAAAATTTTCAACTAATGACCAATCAGTGCCAGGGGGCTAAATTACTCTCCAGTGTGGCGTTAAGTGAATTTTAGACCCTAAATTGATACAGTGTTTTACTATATATAAATTTGGTAAAGGCGAATAACATTATATGTTGTTTTTGTTAATATCAGCTTGATGTAAACTGGGCGCTATGAATTTTACATTAGATTTTGATGGCAAGATATGTTGGAATTTACTCATAGAAGAGAAATCAAAGAGAAAATCAGGGGTGAATGAGACAGAGCTATGATGCATATCAAAGTCAAACCTGCTGGAATAAGATGAAATGGAGCACTGTTTTTTTTTTTTAACTCTGCTTCCCATTTGTCAGGCAGATTGGCTGTGAGAGGAGCATCCTGTCTGGTTAGTGGCTAGGAAAGGAAGGATGTGGAAAGATCCCCTGGGAAAAGAGAAAACATCACTGCACGTCTCGGCTCTATCCCACAAGAGGCTTTGCTCAATATTAAGTGTACACACACACTCACACTTCCATCTCCGGCTCATCGTCCCACCACACCCACTCCTGCAATCCAATGTCGATCTGTCCCACAAGCCCTCTCCCTAAAATAGCACAACGTTGTCAGGTATGATAAAAACAGCAGGCGAGATGGCAAGAATGAAAAATTCCTGTCTGTTTGTTTGTAGCATTACAAGACTTATATATTCACGTCCTCGTGGGATGAAATCGAAGGCAGGAACCATCCGTCTTGTTAATTGGGACTGTTTATAAAGCAACATTGCACTGACAGGATGTCTTTTTCTCTCTTTTTGCTCTGAATTAAATACAGGACCGTGTAAATCTGAGCTGTCATGGCTGTTTAGCATGTTTGTCAGGCTTATTCTCAACTCTGCTGTAATCTGAAATCTTTTACTGGTTAGGTTACTTTAATCTTAGCAAAAGCTTTGTGAAAGCTGTTAGAAGTAATAAATAGCAGACAAGTTTAGCGGTCGTTTACACAACACCGCTTTTAACCAAAAACTGAAAACTTTTTATGCGTTTTGGTCTTTCATTTACACAGCAACGTCATTTTGGGGGCCTGAAAATGCAAATTTTTACCGATACCGTTATCATCTCTGTAAACTACAAAAACAGGAATTTGTGAAAACAATGATGTCATGCACATGCACATGCAATATTATGTGTTCATTCTATAGGCGCATAGTGTTTCTTTACAAAGTGTCATCGCCAACTACTTGCCTGGCATGCATAATACAGCGATTATAGTAGTTTTTGTGGATCCGTGAGAACGGGGATCATTTTGACAACACTGTCGTCTGTGCGAGAAAAAAATGCTTTTCCGTTTTTAGTACATCATTGTCATGTAAACGTACACTTATGTAAACCCATACGCTGACCTGTAGGGACTCTATAAACTTGTTGTATAGAAAAGAGCAGCATGAACATTCTTCAAATATTTCCCCTTTTGCTAAAAAAAAATTTAATATTTTTTTTTTTGTATTTATATGTAAAAATATACTACCATTCAAAGGTTTGGGGTCAGTGCAATTTTTTTAAAAGAATTTAATACTGTTATTCAGCAAGGACTAAACTGGATTAAATTGATAAAAAGTGAATTTTTTTTACAATGTTACAAAAGTTTTCTATTTCAAATAAATGCTGTTCTTTTGAACTTTCTATTCATCAAGGAAAAAAAACTATTAGCTTCGAAGCTTTATGAATCTTTTGTTTCGAATCAGTGGTTCGGAGCGTGTATAAAACTGCGAAAGTCACGTGATTTCAGTAAACGAGGCTTCGTTACATTGTAAGTGTTTCGAAACTTTTCGAAATGTCAATGGTTTGCGTGACTTTAGCATTTTAATACATGCTCCGAACCACTAATTCTAAACAAAAGATTTGTAAAGCTTCATGAAGCAGTGTTTTGAAATCACCCATCACTAGATATTGAATAAAGTCATTATTTTGTCTTTTTGCCGCACAAAAAGTATTTGTCACTTCATAACATTAAGGTTGAACCACTGTAGTCACATGAACTATTTTAAATATGTCTTTAGTACGACATGAGGGTGAGTAATTAATGACAGAATTTTCATTTTTCGGTGAACTAACCCTTTAAGTTGACCATTTGACTAAGGAAACTTTAACTTTAACCAGCAGAGCCTGAGGAGGGTCGCAGAGCCCCTGAGGTCTCACCCCGCAGAGTCTGGAAACTAAATCAAGCTGATTTTAAAACAGAGAGATCTTGTTAAACTTCACTAACAGGGCTCCAAGAAAAAGTTAGGGGACCCGAGAGGCAGTTAATAAACAGTGAAAGCACACGGCAGTGTTTGCCAAAGGAAACAGACGGCTTAGAGGGGGAAAAAGTCAAACTATACACACACACATTCCCTTTGCCAGCTCACTGGAGCCTGCGATGAAGGAAGGAGGAAAAGAGTGGCTTAAACAGGTAAGGACTGATAGGATATCCTTAGGTCACAAAAATAATTTGGATAAAAAGTAATCTTGCCAGCCTGGAGTTTCATACATGAGAGGAATACAAACGGCTTATATTGTGGCGGAGAGAAGAAGTGGGAGGAAGGGAGGAAGTGAGGTCACCTGCAATCTTCTCTCAGATATTGCCTTTGTAGCCTGGGCTGAGAGAGAGTGATCAGACCCCAACACAGACAATAAACTGCATATGGATGCATCATTTTAAGATCGACTTGTCCTGTTTACAGTCGGCATGAAATGGAAGTTAGAAGTTGTGACTTTTCTTCCCTATTGTGACTTATATCTGAGTGAAAAAGCTTCTCGAACAAGAAAAAATGTGGGGCAGGACTTGATTTTGTTAATCTGGTATGGATTGGATGGTTTTGGTTTGCAGCAATCCCATGTGAGTGACAGGTTGTCCCGCCTTCCCGCAAGTGAACATGTCATCAGAGAATAGAAGAGATGTCGCTGAAAGAGGGAGGGGAAGATCTTTTGGTTAAAGATTATAAGGGCACATGAATTTTGATTTCATGGTGACTTTAAACATGGAATCTTGGGTGGAACATGCCTGTGCTTTGAGAGAGCAACAGATACTTACTTTTCATTCATGGCTCTGGGAATGACCTGAGAGAAACATGAGCTATCAGGGTTGGAGCCACAGGACCAGAGATGGGCTGCTTTTTTGGACAGGACATACTGACGGCCCCTTGGAGAGTCACTAGCCTGATCTACAGCAGCATTTGGAGTACTAAACACACACCACTGAGCTCATTTCCTCTTACAGCAAGAGGGAAGAGGCATTTCACATGACACAAAGAATAGAAAACCCAAAATATAAGGGCAACCACTTATTGAAAGCCAATAATGTCTCTAAAGCTGCTGCAAAACTGCTACAAACTATTAATTCGACTGAAATTACAAGCCGTTATGCTCATTTGTTTTAGTTTTTTTTGTTTACTTGCTTATTTCAATATGTAACAGAATTTATCAGCTATGTCATTATCATTATGTGAGAATACTTATGGGAGAGAAATCTGAGAAGATTTTCAGGCACTGCTGATAAAAAAAAAAAATCACATAAGTACTGAAAATTGAGTTATTTATTTAGTGTTAAATAAAAGCTGCCCTGACACCCCAAAAAAGGTGATTTTACACTTGTTCTGTGTTACTCTACATCTCACCAGAAGAGAAAATCATGCAAAGACGGGTGAAAATTACCTCTGGGGCTGCTCAAGAGCTCACACACGCACACACACAAACACACACACATTCATGTGTCAAAAGAGCAATTACACGCCGGCTTAGTTCATGAAGACAAATGTAGAGCATTTTTCAGAAGCCGATTAACAGACTTTTTATCACACTAAAACCTGGGAATTTCATTTGCAGGCTTTAAAAAGTGCACACTATTTTTCTTAAAAGGAAACGACCCCCACACCTTCACTTAACAGGGGCATATCCTGTCTACGTTGGGTATTAGAAGACAAAGAACTACAGTGCAATAATAGAGTAATATTTTGTATAAGGCAGTGGATTTAGCTCAAGTTGAGTGTTGTTATCGTTAAATAAAACTAAAAAAAAAATATTTTATCATAAAGTATGTTTTTGTAATTGATTTTCATTAATTAAAATAAAGCTAAAATAAAAGAAAATAAAAACTTTATAATATTTTTTTTATATTTTTTTTAAAACAAACTAAAATTGAAATTAAAACTGTAAATATATAAATAAAAGCTCATTCAAAATAACAAATACTGTAATAGTATGTAAATAATACTAAAATAACAGTTTAGTAGTTTTAAAGTAGAAAAATCCAATTGGCAACAAAAACCTCAGAATTTTAATAAGGATCTTGAACTAATGATGCTTATACTCTCACATACACCATTGTTTTCATTTAAATGCTGTTAAATGAGGCCTTGCTCTTCACTTTCATCTGATTGGCTGTCTTCTTAACCTCAGCATGGGAAAAATTTCAAGGTATCTCATTAGCAATTCAAATGAGCTGAGGAGCAATTAGGCCTGGTTCATGTTTTATGTGTCTGTTTGCATCTGACACCACTTAAAGTGGTTATTGAAAGGGCATGGCTACAGGCAAACCTGAACGGAAATAAGTAGCAACAGTTTTTGTTCTTCTTCCCTTTGTTTTCTCTCAGAGGCCCTAAACCTAATATATATATTTTTTTTGTCCAGACAGTCTGTTCATGCTCTTCATAAAGGATTAGAAGTGTCATAAAGAGCCCATTCCGTGTGTTTATGTGCTTGGAGGGAAAAACGAATTGTCTCATCACTCCCAAAGCTACAATAAACAGGTGGTAATAAAGGTGACGACAGCTGGAAGACGTTCCAATCATAACAAAGGCTTTCCAGAGAAGTGCTCCCAACATCCACAACATTTCTCCTTCATCTCCCTCCATCTTCCCATCCACCTACATGCTCTGAAAAACTACCGATTTCATATTTCATTATCCCCAGTGTGAAGCAGCCTTTTAAATGTAATTTGGAGTTAATCACCACACTGGTTTAGCACAAAATGAAATCATCCTTGCAGTAAAAATCTGATTAGCTTTCATGGTTCATTTTATAAAGCTGTGTCTGGCATTCCAAAATCCCGTCATGGATCCCGTCAACGATTAGCCATCATTGCATGCACTGGATCGTTACACCGTAGTGCTGTAAACCTTTCATAGGAACACCTTCAGTGGACATTTTCATAATTACAATATTTAAGCCTAATAATACAAATTATATTAGTATTATAAATATATATATGTAAAAAAACAACAACATTATTTATAAATTACATATGCCAATAATGAACGGACGGATGGACAGATGGATGGATGGATGATGGGACTGATGAAGTGCTGGATGGATGGATGGCTGATGGATGGGACTGATGAAGAGCTGGATGGATGATGGGACTGATGAAGAGCTGGATGGATGATGGGACTGATGAAGAGATGGATGGATGATGGGACTGATGAAGAGATGGATGGATGATGGGACTGATGAAGAGCTGGATGGATGATGGGACTGATGAAGAGCTGGATGGATGATGGATGGTTGGATGGATGGATGGATGGATGGATGGATGGATGGAACTGATGAAGGGCTAGATGATTAATAGGAATGATTAATAGAAAGATGGATGGAAAGGACTGACGAAGAGACGGGACAGATGGAAAGGACTGATGAACAGCTAGATGGATGGATGGAAAGGACTGAAGAAGAGCAAGATGTATGGATGGAATGATTGAAATAAAGATGGATGGAAAGGACTGATGAACAGCTAGATGGATGGATGGATGGGACGCTACACTAATGTTTAAATTAGTTAGTATTTGGGTACTTAAGTCAAACTTAAACTAACGGTCTAGTCTAGTGTCATTTGTTTATACTTCATAAACTTTTGCCACTTTTATATTTTGTTGCAATGAAAAAAAAGGCATTTAAAGTGCATCGGGTGAGTCTTTTAACCCCACAGCTGGTTTCTGGAGTGAGTGGACTGTTCCAAAGACACAGAGACACAATGACCTCCAGTCTGAGAATCACTCATGATGCTGCAGCTGTGGAAAGGGCCTTTGGTGAGGGATACATATGGATTTTAAACATCTTTTACTTTTTAATCTGGCCTTCCACTTATTTTTCTGTCTTTTGTTCTGTCTTTCATAGACTTTTTTTTTTTTTTTTTTTACAAAGACCACTACACACACACAACTCCCACCTCTCTGGAGCTCTCAAGAGGTAGAACAGATATAATTTCACAGCTGAGCTGCTAAAGCCACTGAGCTGTGGGGTGTACGAGATTTCACACCTGAGGTTACAATAGCGTTACAGATTGGATCTGTGACTTTACAAAGTGAAGGTACGCACACTCCCCTTGAGCAACCCCCGCCTCCCAAAAAGAATCATACTTTCCCATAACAAAAGCGTACATATCCTCTCAATGGACTAAATTCAGCTTTATTGGTTAATGTGATGGGAATACAGTTCTGAGAATGATTGTGCTGGTAAAGCAAACACATTGATTTATTTACCAGCACTAACATTTGTGGATCAATACAGAATGTTAACTCAAAGTTATCAAATAAGTGGTCCATAATATATATTATATAGCAGTAGCGGACAACATCTGCATCGCAATCCAACAGAGCAAACAACAGCTCCCAATAAGTTTCAACATCGCCTTTGTCAGGGCGAGAGAGGGAACCAGATGAAGTTTCCATTGCAAGGATGACACTCAGGCCAGATTTGATCTTAACATCTGATTTTTCCAAGCAAGTGGTCATGTTGGAACTTATTGTCCCTTGGGAAGACTGAATAGAGGAGGTCATTAAGCGCAAGAAGGCCAAGTATCTCAAACTGGCAGAGGAATGTAGAAGGCATGGGTGGAGGGCATTAACTAACATTAAAGAAGATTAGTAAATACAGTAACAAATGCATTGCTCATGGTTAGTTCATGTTAGTTAACTAATCTTTAACTAAGGAACCTTACTGTAAAGTGTTACCGACATTTCTAATGTTGCAAAAAATATGTCAAATTCAAATGAATGCTCTTCTTTTGAAATTTCTATTCATCAAAGAATCCCACAAAAATCAAAGCATCATGACAGTTTTCAACATTGATAACAATAAGAAATGTTTCTTGAGCAGCGAATCAACATATTAGAATGATTTCTGAAGGATCATATATATATATATATATATATATCAAGGATCAAAAATGTATATATATCAAGGATGAAAGGATCAAAAATGTATATAAAAAAACAACCTGCCAGCAGAACTTCGCCACCACAAGCAAAGACAGTAGATTTCAAAGCACATACTTGCTATGCCAGCTGACCTGATCCCTGAACAGTATCTACACCTTCAAACTGTCGCCATAGCTTTAGAATGAGGCTGAACCATCTCCCAAAACCACCCGAGGAGCCGATTATGCAAATCCAAGGCTAGCTAATTAATTGGCAGTCAAAGAGGAGTGCTCATCTCCCAAACCCTGCACCACAGAGATCGGTTTCTTGACAGCGGATGGGGCTCATGCCCAGAGGCAACAACAAAATAACAGAGATTTACAGTGGCTGATGATAATCAAGAACCATAATTGCTTTTTCAATCACAATGATAATGACACAATCTTGATGTAGAGCATTGTAATTGTGCTATTAATATGTATACTCTCTCAGCACTGCAGCCATCTGTTGTGTGGAGAGAGAGAGAGAGAGAGAGAGAGAGGTGCTCAAAGGCTCTTCAGCACTTCAAGAGGACATGTTATGCAGCTTACAGCCATCGAAACGAGGTCAAATGTGTATATAATGAGGGCGTTAAATGGTTGGTTGGCTGGTTAAGAGCAATTTACTCTCTGAGGGGAACACTGAAAAGTAATATGCCATGTCAGCACTGGTAATTAAAGATTACAATGTATTTAAGTTAGCTTTGAAGTCATCAAAGTTGGTCCCTCATTCTGGCAATGACAACTTTTTTTTTTCATTTTTTAAAATTGTTTCAATAACAAGGCCACTTATATAATGCAAAACAGATTCAAAATTCATAAACATTCACTCTCTTTAGGTAAACAAACGAACACTAAATATTAAATAATATTAGTTATTTTGTACAATAATATACTGCTGTCAGAATGTTACTATGAAATCAATGCAGGAAGAAAACAATACTAAATGCAAATAATTAAAGGTGCAGTAAGCAATTTCTGAGAATAATTGTTGAAAACAAACACACCCCCTCCCTTAATTGCTCCGCCCCCAAAATGCACAATCATGCAATACATGCAAAAGAGTGGATGTCTCTATCATAGCAGAAGCGAAGCTAAATAAAGCTTTGTGAAAATTAAAGTGAAGATGATGAACGAATGACAAGAAAAAACAAAAAATGAATATACAATACACAAGTATATACAAGCAAGAGTTTTTTTGTTAGACACAAGCAGGACACACTCAAAACCAATTCCTCTGACCTTTTCTCTTTTCTAATGTCTCTCAGCATCTCTCTTTCTAGTCTTTCTTCGAATCCCCCTCTTGCTCACTCTCTCCTCTCCTCTATCATGAGTGGACATGCCCCTACTGCTGATTGGCTACAAGGTTGTTGTAGTGCTCGGTCCAATACACTTTTTCAAAAATTGCTTACTGCACCTTTAAGTGCAACTTACCATATAATCAGAGAAGTAAAATAAAAACACTTTTAATATCATTTGCTGTTGAAGTCAAAAGCTGTGCATCCAATCTAAACTCTACTGTTTTCTAGCACAAATTAATCTGTCACTAAGTAGACGGCAACAGGAACAGGTCACATGACATCCTTAAAAACCATCAGCATGGTAAAAGAAAAGACTAAATGCATGAATACTTAAATATAGGATAAATACTTCTTATACTGACCGCAATATGATTTGTTACAGTGAAATATAAGCTACAGAGATTAATGTTATTTTAACTGATTAATTTTAACTACATTTTTGCATGTGTGTGTGTGAGATAAACAATTATGGTACTGCATCGGGTCAACACTTGTTGTCTTAAAGCAAAACCATAGAGTTGTGTCATTTTCTTTCATAACACAAGAAATGACTGGACAGATGGATGGACGGACAAGCAAACAAACAAATAAATATGGTAAATAAATCATGGCACAGTGCATGTTAGGAACCTAAGCAGTGGTAAAGTACTATAAACATCACACTTTTACACTTTTATTAAATTTGCAAATATGATATGCATAATATATACTGAGAAGCTAAAGCACAATTTTGCTACATCAGCTGGTTCACAATGCCGTTTTTAAGAGAGTCTCCTCTGTCCGATAGACACCTGTAACAGTCGTAACCTCAGACGATCTCTCAAATAGCTTTATTGCCTTTACTAATGTAGTCACCCAGAGTGACTGATGAAGTCAATGTGGGCCCAAAGCAACTGGCTGCAAATGATTTATGCTTCAGACCAGAAGCTAATCACACATTCACCAGGTGTGGGATGTAATACACTCTCCCATCTCTCCAGATGGTATAGCATAGAAGAGCCCTTAAGGTTCCTCCGCATCCGATTCTCCCCGCAATGTCGGCCGTGGAGCAGAGGGGTTACATACCAGGGCCGCACAGCTCGGCCTGTAATAGCGGGGGTAATTAGATCGAGCATGCCGCAGACCGCACGCTGGCATCTGGTACCTTTCAGCCAACAAAGAAAGGAGTATTTTACATGGTGCAGTCTCTAATCTCATAAACAATACTAAAGACATGATGTAAGGCTCCAGGGTGCCATGAACGCAGAGGCATATTGCATTTAGATGGAGCCCGTGGGGCCGGAGCTGAAATATGGTGATTTGATTGCAAGCGTCTGTAAATAGCTTTTGCCAGTTCAGTCAGCCTACGCTGACAACACGATTTGCAGCACAGCTTGCTTTGATTCAGTGAGAAATAAAACACACAAACTCACTGCAGCGCCTCGCGTTCTGAAGCGAGATGTTTTGAATTTCACCAAAGGCTTGCTTGAGATCAGAGACTTGATATAACTATCTGGGCAAGAGACAAATTCACTCGGTTTCGCTCGCCTTTCCAACTGGCAGTCTTCACAAAGTTACTTGACATTCCCGTTTGAACTTGTTTGAAAAATCGCCTCCATCTTTGAGCGTCTGTAACAAGATGCAAAGAAAGATAGCCCGACCGGTCACAACCTACAATCTTGACGTTTACTGTAAAGATCTGTATCGGATTTAATCTCGCACACATGCCCGCCAGCCATTACCAGATGGAAAAGCTGGCACCCGCCACGGCGGATTTCACAAATGGATGATGTGCAGCGAGGAGCACAACACTAAACAGATGTCAATTACCAAATCAAAGCGTGAATTGCATTAACAGTGCTTTTAGATTTCAGCAGAACTTTGTCTCGTAGCACAAAGTCAATCCGATTTACTGATGCATGCACATATACTCAAACGGCAAACTTCCCACTCAAGGCATCCAGAAGTGAGGAAAATAACTCAATAGAAGGTCAAATGAGCAAGTAACGAGAAATGGCCCTGGAACAGAGGAAGCCGGGTCTGCTAGGGGAGGTGATAAACATTTCCATTTCTCTCTGCCGCGCACACTCGCGCAAGAACAGAGGTGCAAGGAAAGGTGAAAGAGAGAAAAGAGCACAGAAGCTTTCTGTGCGAAAAAGGTGTTTAAACTTGACAGCACCTTAAAGGAGAAACAAAACTGAGCTGTGATTTCGCCTTTGCTAGCCTGAGGCCGTTCACAGCAGCTCAGAGCTCTGAAGAGGAAAAAGACCTGCGGTGAGAACCATTTACACCACAAAAACACTCTGGATGCATATTTTGTGCCTTTTCTTCCACTTTTATCACACGCAACAACATCTTAGATCACCCTATGGGCAGATGTGCACTTAGAAGTTATAGAAGGCTTAGTTATTTTTATGTATCCTTATGTAGGTGCATATACTGCACATCAGACAAGAGGGAAAACTCAACAGCTTCTTAAAGGGACATTACAAAATATTTTTCATGGGTGAAAATGACTATTAAAGTGATGCGAATGACGCAAAAAATTGATTGTTTTTTAAGTAACAAGGTTGGGTCAAGCCTCATGGTGTAATTTGGCTCAGAAAAGAAGTACATTCTTGTATTTAACTGGATTTCTCTACTTTAATGTGAAGTATCGTGGGCCAACTTTGATTGCAAATTAAGTCAGAGCATTTTCTAAAGCTCTCATAACAGAGCAAAAGGAGCATGTGATTGGGCAAGTTATTTGTTATGCTCCAATCATCGATCATGCCATCACTGAACATGCATAAGCGTTTCCATGTGTACTCCAGGCTTTGGAGCCAGTATTTTTTACATGTGACAAGAGCACCCCCATGTGGATCTAAAGGATGTGTAATTTTTAATACCATTTTTTATCACCACAGATAAAGGATAAAAGAGTATCAGGTGGCCTATGTGAAATACTGAAGTGTATGTAAATGTTTTTAATTTCCAGTAAAATTGTTGGTGCTTTTTGTGACTTATTTTTTGGCAACCTCAAACGGTTCATAATGTCAGCCATATGTTCTTCTCAATATGTGCTAAATGTGAAGTGTGACTTTTTTTCCATGTAAAAATCCCAACATAATATGCAACTACAAGTAAGCCATTATTAAGTTATAATCAAAAGTGAGTAAACAAAGACTTTCCAAAAAGATGTTTTAATACAAATGTTCAAAGGATTGACATGTAAACAAAACCAAGGTAAGAAAAAAAATTCAGATGTCACACTTTGAGCCAAGAAAATACAGTTAAATGCTGGTCTAGAAAACAGACCAATAATATCACTGCTAAGTGCCCTGGACACACACACACACACACATCTCGTCGCACACTCAAATACACACTTAACTAACAAGCTAACACACTATTTAGAAAATGTCTACTACTTCTACAGTAAGCTGCTTTGTGACCTGAATTAAACCAATCCTTTAGGACAGGCCAGAGAATGAGCGTCCATTTCACTTAAGACTTAAAACGCTTCCTGGAAAGTCAATGTTATTTTGAGTCAAATATAGACTGTGGATTTCACTGGCAACAGAATATGGAATTGCAATCTATATTTTTATCTTTCAGTACATCTTATCCTCTGTTTTTAAAAATGGTACTCAGTGATTTGACTTTTCATATATATCATATAAGTACAGTTTACTTAAAACTATATCAAATTAGACTATCTTTCATTACCGTCATTCCAGTTGTTTTCATCACTTGTGGTATTGGGATGCCAAAATTGAGGATTTATATAGAAAATTCCTGTTCATGGTTTTGAGTGGATTGTATTTAAACTGAAATATTCTCAGCACTAGTCCAACAGCTGTAAGACATCTATAATTATAATGCTTCGTAGGTTCATAAGTAGATTTCTACGACCTAGAGTCCTGTAACATGAGACTTAATTTTTACATGGGACAAAATACTCATTCCAATCTATGCACAGTCCATCAACATTTCTATTTGCCTGTTTTGTGTTGTCACAGTGCCTGTGTGCTGGAGCTGATGATGTCCATGAAGGTGGCCTCTATCTGATAGCACAGCTGTACGTCAGGATCGGCTCCGCCCAGCTCCTCTGCAGATCTCTTTGGTAGAGAGAGTTTGGATTCTGATAGAGGTATTTCCTGTGGCTTCTCTCTCAGATACTGAAGCCCTAAACACAAGAGCACAAAGCATTAGATCTTAATCTAGGGCTATGTGATTTGGCCAAATAATATTGTGATTATCTTGATAAACACTGAGAAATATTCTGTGAAATGATAACCTCATATTGCTGATGCTTATAAAAAGGATAAATGAACAAAAAGGCAAAAAACACTGAAACAAAATCTCACATCCTCAGCAGACTGTCAAAAACTATAAACTTGCAAGTAATGCCATGGGCTTCCATCACACTTGAGAATCAAACTCAAACCTCTTTCAAAGTGTAGCGAGTAAAATTAACCCAGTTTTCTTGGCATTCATGTGGTACCTGCATATGCAAGTAGATTTGTGGTCTACTTTAGCTTTAATGGGGTCACAGGCCACTTTTCACAATTTTTTAGTTGAATTTGATGGTAATATAATAGTGAGGTAGTATATATTAATGTAATGAATATATTAATGCAGTATTACTATAATACATTTCTCAATACTATTATAATTAATATATTACAAATTAAATGTTTACATGAAAACTGAAGGAAGACCTTTGAGTATGGAAGCTTGTTTCCACCACAAATAAATAAATAAATAAAAAGGTAATTGCGACTTTATCTCACAATTCTGACTTATTTTCTCAGAATATAAACTCCAAATTGCACTTTATATACTCACAATTCTGACTTTTGTCAGAACTGTGAGATACAAACTTGCAATGGTGAGTTATAAAGTCCAGTTCTGAGGAAAAAAAGACTAACTTTATAACTCGCAATTGCGCCTTTATATCACAATTCTAACTTTGTAACTCGCAATTGCGACTTTATATCTCACAAATCTGGCTTTAAAACTCGCAATTTTGTCTTTATATCACTATTCTAACTTTATAACTCGCAATTGCGACTTCATATCACACAATTCTGACTTTTTAACTTGCAATTGTGACTTTATATCTCAATTCTGACTTTTTAACTCGCAATTGTGTCTATATCAACTATTCTAACTTAACTCGCAATTGCGACTTCATATCAGAATTCTGACTTTTTAACTTGCAATTGCTAGTTTATGTCACACAATTGTGAATTATACATTTTAATTTTTTTATTCTGTGGCAGAAACAAGCTTCCATATGAGTTTCAGTGTGTAATACATAAATTATTTAAAATCCGGTGAAATCTCCTTTTCTGATACACAATCTCACATTATTAGATTTGTATAACTGGTAATAGTCAGAAATGTTTGAATTATGCTAATGTAAATCTTGTTTTTTTGTGGTTGTTTAATAATCATAAAAGACCATATCATGATAATTATACAGCCCTTTGCAAATATAAAACTATTCAAAACCTTCAACAAAT
>RJVU01007007.1:9878281-9904999 GCA_003731715.1 Anabarilius grahami | reverse complement strand
AAAAAAAAAAAAAACTAATATTGTGAAATATTATTACAATTTAAAAATAACTTTCTCCAAGTTAAAATATTTTAAAATGTTATTTATTCCTGTGATGGCAATGCTGAATATTCAGCATCATTACTTAAGTCTTCAGTGTCACATGATCCTTCAGAAATCATTCTAATATACTGATTTGGTGCTCAAGAAACATTTCTTAACTTCAATGTTGAAAACATTTTTGCTCCTTAACATTTCTGTGGAAATTGATACTTTTTTAAAGTATTCATTAATAAACAGATAACAAAATACACTTATTTGAAATAGAATATCTTTTTATTTTTTTTATATATATATTATATGTATTTTTGAACAGTAGTGTAACTTGCCACCTCTTTAACGACTCCCCTTAAACCACCTGTCATGCAGATACCACTTTTCTCTAATCAATCTAATCAATTCTCAATAGATAAAATTCAGTCCTGCCTTTTTTCTCACTGAATATCCTTATTCACTCTAAAATATGTAAAGAAAAAAACTTAAAATACAAAAGTAAGAAATCTGGAAATGGAAAAATGTTTTAAAACTTTCATGAGGTTTGATTATTACAACTTATGTATATCATCATAATGGTGATTACTGTTATGTAACAGAGAGATTTAGTTACCTGGAAGTGTACTAGTTTGGCAATGTTGGGGTCTGCGATGAACATTTGGTGCAGCAGGCAGCAGATGAGGCACTGCACCTCCCTCAGGTCACTGAGCAGACCGCCCTCTGCCTCGCACTCCCGCTGGGACCCCCGCCCAGCCACCTCGTCGCCCACCTGCTTCCGCATGGGAATACCTGGAGCAGACTGAACGCTCCTCAACAGGCTGTCTGCTCCTCCACCTCCTCCCAGCTGCAGCTCCTCCTGAGGGGACGGCAAACACACCTCCAGCAAGATCTGTACTGCTGCACTGTCCTGAAGGTGGACAAAAACAACACACATATGCAAACTCATGTACGAACTCATGATTCAGAGGAGTATTAGAGATGTGTGTGTGCTTGTGTCTACCTGAGCAGCCAGCAGAGCATTCTTTAGCTCCTCTCTGGTGACCTCGGGTGTGTCAGGTTGGCCACTGAGCCCAAGGTTTGATACAGTCTGAGCCTGTCGCTCAAATTCAGCCGTCTCCTTCAGGTGGGCGTTCAGGTAGGCTTTAGATGCCAGCAGGTACCCGTTCAGCATGTGAAGAGTGATGTCCATTAGTGGAGGACACCTTCAGAAGAAAAAACACACACAATTCCAACAGTAAGACTATAATATAATATAATATAAGCAGCAAATCAGCATATTAGAATGATTTCTGAAGGATCATGTGACACTGAAGACTGGAGTAATGGCTGCTGAAAATTTAGCTTTGCCATCACGGTAATAAATTACATTTTAAAATATATTAAACTAGAAAACAGCTATTTTAAATTGTAATATTTCATAATATTACTGCTTTTACTGTATTTTTGATCAAATAAATGCAGTCTTGGTGAACATTAGGCTTGCTGCTATAATCTGTGTTGTCCAGCGACACACTGATTACATTGCTTGGCCTCCTCGGCACCGCCCCTCCACCATCATTTAGATTTTATAGTAATAAAAATCATTTAGTTCTGTTAGAGAACAGAGACTACAATTAAAAACTGAATGCGTCTAACTCAATTCAGCGTGAGCCGAATGAGAGTCACAGCACAGATCAGCACCAGGAGTCAGATGGCACAAGGCGATGGCAAAAAGTTGTTTAATTTCCGAGTTTGTCACTGTACTGTTTTGTTGTTGTGTTTTTCCATTAAGAATAATAATGAACCCACCATTCAAGCAATTGCAACCACCGAATTGCCGCTAATTAAAAAAAAAAGTAAAATGCGCATGGCCGCACTGGCATTAATAAGTGATTTAAAAGCAAGGCGGAAAAAAGGGAAAATACTACCGAAATCACCCCCACCCCACAAGTTTTTATTGCCGGTGTTATCACAAGTCGATTAACCGGTGGGAAAATTTTGTTACCATCATATATGTGCAGATATAAACTGCACATACATATATATATTACAAATTCTATTAGCAGCATAAGAATTGGCATAAATTAGAGAATTTCTAAGCAAATAATACCTGAAGACTCTGGTGTCGCTGCGTAGGACAATGAGAGGATCCACCATCAGATCATTCTGAGTGTATCTCTGCTGCCGCAGGAGTTTTACTGTGGGCTGCAGAGCATTTACTGTCATTACCCACAGCCTGACAAAGTAAAGAAAGATAGAGACTTAGTACAAGTGCTGAAGATATCCTTCCATTTTACTACAGCATATAAAACAAAGAGGAAGTCTCACTTGCGTGGCATGACTGTATTAAGTACCATCCAGAGTTTGTTAACGGTCTGTAGGATTCTGCGGGAGACGCCGTCCTCTAAGAGTAGCCCCATGCTGGCAGTCAGAGCCTCTGCGTATGGGATTAAATCTCCCGCAGAGAGCAGCGTCAGGTGCTCCAGGATACGCAGAAGCCTGGGCCCACCAGAGAGGACATTCTGGAAAGCTAAGAAGAAAAAAAAAGCAATCATTTTTAAACTTTAATTGATTTACATTATATGCTAATTATAAATCAAAGTGATCGCCAATAATTACTTATATTAATATTTGATTATAATGAATTCAAAGACAAAGTAAAATATTTAGAGGCTTTAGAAGTCAATATATTGTTTGTTTTATATCCATATCATTAACATATCATAAGCCTGTCACTGTCTTTGAATACAAAAAAAGCCCTGTGGAGAAGGCCTGTCAGAGCAGCGAAGTATAAATACACAAACACCTTCAGGCTCATTAATCCACAGGTGCAAACCTGAGTCACACACATGAAAGGTTAGACTACAACAACAAACTATTCATACCATAGACCATAATAAACACTTGTGATCTCCTCCAGTGCCAAAGGGCCTTATGAGTCTCAATGTAGAGTTCAGTGGTCTGGTTTACTCTAGTGTGAAATTTGCGTGAGAAATACGTCGTACAGCAGAGAAGTGCTAATTGGTTTGCTGAACCCTACCTGAGTGACGACTTGAGTAAACTAATCCTTAGTTTACTTTAATGTGGAACAATGTCAAAAATATTTTGTATCCTTCAAAATGATTTTTAAATCATGCATCAAATTTAAAAATTCAGTAAATGCCAGAAAATCTTTAATGCAATTTCTGTCATAAGAGTAATGTGATTTCCACATTTTATCTTTAACAAGGTTTAGATTGTGTAAGTTGCTCGTACCTTCTCGCAGCTGTGTCTGTGAGTATTTGCAGGATGAGGATGTCAGCAGCATCTTCCTCAGTAAGGGCAGAGTACCAGTCACTTCCTCTTCACTGATCCAGTCTTCCACCATGCACAGGTGAGGGTAGTTTGTGGCCAGTAGACGCAGAAGAGCAGAGTGCAGGCCTGGTGATGGAAATAATAAAATGAAATGGAATAAAATAGTCTAAGAACAAAACTTATTAAACTTTATTTGATATTTATTAGGGCTACACCGTAATAGTCTACTAAACATTAGTCGATGAGAAAAGGCTTAGTACTAGACTTTTATTATTCAGTTAGTCACAGGAAAAAAAAAACCTGCACACACGCAGGAAGTGGCAAAGTCACGCAGTCCGTGAGAAACAGATCATTAACGGCGGGTCCTTGTGGTAATTACAGTATGTCGGGCAGGAGATCCAAACTTTGCCTATCATCCATCGACTTTAAATAGGGCTTATCATTTGAAACAAGTAAGTAGTAGCAACTTTACTTGGTCGCTCGCTCTAATGTTAACCTAGATAAATGTGCGCTATTATTAGGCATCTAAGTGTTTGTGTGGAGTGTGGAAGCTAAAGTATTAGTGTGCTTACTGCATGACATGGAGGTGCTGGCGCGATCACTTGCATTTTTTGCTGATAAGAGCGGAAACAACTTAAAATACTCAGTCATTTTTGCATTAATTTGCATTAATGCATCATTCAAAACTATAAAAATAGTTTTATTTGTGTGTTTTATCTTTCTTGGTCTCCGTGAACTGGAGCGCGTCACAAAAATAAACCGATACTCAGCGTGGCTACTTGCCTCACAGACATACCTCACAAGAAATCTTGAAATGTCTACTTTTAAACGAACCAATTCAAAAAAATGATTATGTAATCCGTATGAAAGGTGCATTTTTCTCTATAGGAGATAACTATAGGCTACTGTGGAGATGGCGAGTCAGCATCGTCAACTTCATCTTTGCAGGCAACACTGACTCAGAAAACAGTAGTTTATTAATATACATACATATATATAATGAGCCTTTAAAAAATAATTATATGTAATATATATATATTTTAAAGGCTTATTTTGGTTTAGTATCCCCTCCCCCCAGTATATATTTAAGTAATAAATTAATAGAAACGTGCGGTTAGTCAACTAATGGCTTAAATGAACGACTACTAGTCTAAAATTTAGTAGGGGCAGCCCTAATATATATTTTGTATTTAGTATAACACCACTGGAACGTTTCACTGTTTGTATGAATACAGCCTGAAAATCAATAGACATAAAAAAAAAATATATACTGAGAGAAACATTTCAAGTATCAATGTAATGTCATGAGAAAAAGAATTGCATCTAGATATGACTGTATAGAGTGTCCCAGGGATGACGCGTTTTTGTAGGCCAACCCGGAAGTTAGCGGCGCACGGGTTCCCTCGGTTGAAAGCCTATGCATTTTTCCCATAGACTTTTGGAAAATCGCAGAAAATAAGCTCTGTGTTTAACAAAGGGTTATGACACTTACACGTTTTGTCGATCAAGATAATCTTTACAAGTTAACACAACATTTATAGATTTTGAAGCCTAAATAAAGTCGTCAGATATAAAAGGCTAACAGTAGGCAATAAACGGACTACAGCACAGCATGTTGCAGATCAACGTCGTCACCACCAAAAGTCCTCAAACTTTATTTAGAAAACAACTTTATTTAAAAACATGCTCGCTGATTATGATCTGCGCTGTGTATGAATACTTATGAGAAATGCTGTCCAAATGTCCTGTTTGTCATGATGACGTCTAAAGTCCTCGCCAAAGGAAGTAGTCCCTTTCAGCAATTTGTTAGAAACCGCCGAATTTTAAGACACAGTAAAAGTTTTAAAAATCACAAGTGGGTTATAACTGGTGTGTTTTATGTCATAGATCAAAACGTGAAAATATTTAGAGGCTTTGTTAACCACAGACCTTATTTCAGGCGATTTAGCAAAAACCCATTCAAAAAACCCATAGACTTGACGGCGTTGGAACCGGAAGTCCTAAAATGCTAACTCGCTTCCGGATTTTGCCTACAAAAATGCGTCATCCCTGAGGCACTCTATTATCACCCCTGGTGAACATATTTGAAAACTACTCTGCTGAATATAAGTGCATTGGAGGTTAAACGGGTCTCCTTTACCTCCCAGCTCCTGCTGCAGTCCTTGGGCCTGGCGGATGAGGTGTTTAATGGGAATCTGGTCCATGAGGGCAGGAGAGTAGGATTTTGGTTTCTTCTGCATAAGTGCTGGCAGTAGAGAACACATGGTTATCAGGCTGTTTGTTAAAAATAGGCCTCTGTGGTGCAGCTCATGTACAGGTGATTTTTCATTGTATTCCAGTTCATTAGCACAGCCAAAGGGCATCATTACTCCAGGATGATAGAGGAGAAGAGAGGGAGAGAGAGAGATTAAATAAGCACAGCACTCTGGGAAGAGCTGTGTGCATAAACAGTGAAGAGTAACCGCTCTAATAACCGATGAGAGGCTTCCAAAGCAAAGTCAAACTGCAGGTGATTGGTGTGAGTTTGAAGCAATTTAACATGCAGAGGAGGGAGCAGGAGGCTAAGCTGTACTGCTCTCATCCTAATATTATAATAGCACTCTGGGTGGCAAGACAGGATCTTACATAAGCATGAATGCACCAGATTAACTGTAGATAAAATGATTGTCTTGTTGTTCATTTAATAATTGAATTGTTTAAAATTAAACAAAAGGGGGAGGCTGTAAGGAGACAACAAAACAGAAAAGATGTCCAAAAACAAAAGAATAATACATGCAAAATTCGAGATGAAGTTGGAATTTGAATGGAACGGATTAATTGAAACGACCAAATTCAATAGTGTAATATACTGACCCAATGTCTTTGTATTAGCGAGCAGAGCTTCCTCATATGACAGGATGTAATAGAGAATGAGCAACTGGGTGGTGATGGTGTACTGAGAACGAACTTTTCCTCCATCTCCCTGAGAGAGTGACAGATTATAGGGGGAGATTGAGAGAGGTCAAACAGAGGTTAAAGGCAACAGAAGTTACAGGAATATATGGCTTTGATCTGTATTGGACAGGGCTGGAGATATACAGTGTATAATCTAGTCAAGTCAAGTGAAGTCACAATTATTTATATAGAGCTTTATACAAAGATTATTAATGTTAAGATGAATCTAATATCAAGAGGCAGTTTGTCTAAAAATAACCTTTAACAATATCTATGCCACTGATTTGAGTAGGCTGATTTTTGTAACTGCAGGGCGGTCATTTATCAGAGTTATTTTTTGCTTTATTAGATGATTTTGCAGTCAATGTGAGCAAAGAGATGCTTTAGCTTCACCCACCCCTGACAAGCTCTGGAAAACATTAAGGATCTCCTGCTCTGTGATTGGCTGGTTGGTGGCCTCAGGATTGGTCTTGGAAGCAGGGGTCAGGATGGAGTTAATGTAAACATCAATTAATGGAAGCAGCTGAGTGTGGAGTGGAGTGGTCGTCTCGCACAGCTGTCTGAAGATCCAGTCCTAAAAAAAGGGAAAGAAAGAAAGAAAGAAAGAAAGAAAGAAAGAAAGAAAGAAAGAAAGAAAGAAAGAAAGAAAGAAAGAAAGAAAGAAAGAAAGAAAGAAAGAGAAAAGAAAAGAAAAGAAAGAAAAGACTCAGATCATTCAGAATAAGCGAATTATCCAATCATCTACCTCTGGCACTCGGGTGATTAAATCATCTTTCCAGCTGAGCAGATCAATAGCTATAACATGGCTTACTGACTCTAGAGGAGGCAGATTCCAGTCTTTAAGACTGAAGATGTAATTGTGAGGAAACATTCTGATCAGTTGGGCGATGCACTACCACATTCAAAAACCACATCCTTAATTAAATCAATGGAGTGTCTTTCCATGAGTCAGGAGAGGAGCCAGCCAGTCAAACAGATAATAGAACCCAATGGATTCAAGTCAATACTAGCACTGAACAAGTCAACAGAGTAATGTAGTGTAGTTAGCACAGTGTGGGTTTTTTAACAGAACAGAACAGAAAAACAAAACAGGATAGGGAAAAAAACAGAACAAAACAGACCTTAACATAAAACAACTGAACAGAACAAAAATAAAAACAAAACAAACAGAATACCAATAAACAACAGAATAACCAAAAAAAAAATGGAATAGGGGAAAAAAAATAGAAATAAACAGGAACAATAAAAAAAAAGAATAGTGCAAAAGTACAAAAAGATGATAAAACAGAACAAAAATAAAGCAGATGGGAACAGAAAACAAAACAACAGAATAAAATAAATAAATAAACAGAATAGAACTGAATAGAAAACAGAGAACAAAATAATATAGCACAGATGATAATAACGACAAAATATAAGTGTTCTCAACAGCTTGTTTTCTTATTTATTTACCTTATGTAGCCCTGCCCCTTTTTAGCACTGCACTCGTTGTATTCTGTATTCCGGATTGTATTTCCACAGCATGGATGTTAGATCTTACAGATTTATGAATTGACCGCTCGTTTTTACATCTTACAGGTCTACTGACATTTGTCATGACATCCGCTTCAATGCTCATGACAACTTTCGTTACCTTCACAATAAGTAAATCCACTTCATAAGCTAATTACTCTTCGACATGTCATGTAACAAATGTACAGAGCTGCCACAAAAACTGAAGTTCAAACACAAAATTCTAAAGATGGCTGTGCGCTTGTTTCTCTGGCACATAAGGTCTATATATATATATATAAAGAGAGAGAGATGTATGTTCTTCAATAAAAACAATAGTTATTTAGAGGGAAAAAGATGCATTTTAAGCATTTTAATTACTTAAATATTTGATTATTTTAATATATTATTAATAATGTATTAATTTAAATACTTTTTAAGTCATTCTGCCGCCCCACTGGAAAAGAATAATCTTGACAGAATAGAATAACAATGACAGAACAAAAAACAGACATACAAAGACACACAAAGAGAATGCAAATACTATGGAATACAACACAAAAGTGCAAAAAAAGGTAGCAGATGATACAAAAACAAAACAGAAGAGAAACAGCACAGTCAGAACAGTATGAGGAGATCATCAGGTTTACCTTTATGGACACTTTATGTTTGGTGAAGGCTCTGCTCCTCAGGAGCTGGTATATGCAGTGGATGGGGAGGAATCCTGTGATGTTGGCACTGAGGTTATTAGTAACTGCCACTCTCACTGCATGTGCTGTAACCACCTGCGACAACACAAACATCCACTTAATATCAGTCTTGACGCAATGATTGTGCAGCTACATTTACATTTAAGATATTCAGCAGATGTCTTTATCCATAACAACAAAAAGTCCTTTGCTTCTGCTGTGTTCGACAGATGGCAAGCACGCAATTTTCAAAGTTATCTGCTTGGACAGGATATCTATAATAGTGCATGTAATAATATGACAAGCTGTTAGTAATTAAGATGTTTGCTCGGTTGCCTACACAGATCTTGCAATAAGTCAAATAGAGACATACACAATTCATTATCTTTTGCAAAAACATTGTTCTTATTAAAAGAGGCTAGTGACTCTTACGATGACTGTTTTGCATTAAAACACCATCAGTCCACTATAAGCGTCCACTAAAAGAGGTACCTGTTCTGTGAAGATTTCCTGAGTGAAAATGGTCTTCATTTTGCTCAGCGAGCTGGGTTTGATGGCGATCTGTGGAAGGATAAGGAGTTTAAATCAGCAAAATATGTTTCTCAACCTGATTAAACTCAAACTACAAGTTTTAAAAACTTCATCCAGTTTCAAATAATTTCAACAAAATATGAAGGTTTTCAATGCCGAAAGTGACTCATTCTGGCTAAACAAACCCTCCATGACTCATCAATAATGTACGACTCAGCTAAGGGCAATTACATATCACACAGACGTGCTTTAGCCTTCTCTGGGATGTGCATGTTCTCAGACACTAACAAACAATCAATAAATTTGCCAATTAATTCACTTCCTTCTGAGACTTTTACAGTGCAGGCCAAGTATAATGGATGTTTACACCTAGAGGACTAATTTTGGAATTTAACCAATGTTGGCATTTAAGCCCAAAAGTAAACAGCACTAAGTACACCTTTTGTTATGTTCTAAATTGGACTTGTTTTTATAGAGAAACAAACAAAAACCTAATACCTCAAGAGTGCACCACTGATGGATAAACCTGACCTACTGCTGTAGGCACTAGTATTAAATGGTTTTGTCTAAACAAAAGCTAATTAGCTCAATTATAAAGCATTTTTACTCATTATTAAAATAAGTTAAAATCGAATGTTTATGATGTCCAAAACTACTGTTTAGGTAGGAAGTTTACTGGGTTTTGAGCTGAAATACCTATTCAGGTGTTTGTTTGAAATATGTTTCACAGATGTACTTTGTGATTTCACTTCCAGTCTGTTTTTCTTCACACAACTTTGGTAAAAATTACAGCGTATATTAGCCATCTTTGGGGTCCTCTGTGAAATTAAATCCACAGGGATAGAAACATCTGCGATTGTGGAATGTATTTTTAACGCTCATTTATTCACACCCTCGTTGCTCTAATTAAAAGGAAAATTGTTGTTGCACTACCTAGTGCACATTCATTATGGAATTCCCTTATCATATACACTACTGTTCAAAAGTTTGGGGTCAGTCATTTTTTTTTTTTTTAAGAAATATTTTTATCCAGCAAGTCCTGTACAAGACATTTATAATTTTACAAAAGATCCATATTTCAAATAATTGCATTTCTTTTAAACATTCTATTCACTGAAGAATCAAAATGTATCACAGTTTACACAGAAATATTAATCAGCACAACTTTTTGCAATGAGAAATGCTTCTTGAGCACCAAATCAGAACATAAGAATTATTTCTGAAGGATCAGTGACAGTGAAGACTGGAGAATAAATTACATTTGAAAATATATTATAATAGAACAGTTTAAATTGTAGTAATATTTCACAAAATTACTTTTTACTGTATTTTCAATTGAATAAATACAGCCTTGGTGAGCTTAAGTAGTGAGTTCAAGAGACACCCCCACCTTAGTAAAGTACATGAAATGACAGGCATCCAATGTTAATAATTATAACTCAAATGTCATTTAGAAAACTAATCCTGCCAGAATAGTTCTAAAGTGATGTTCTTATTGTTGTGTTGTTCGGTTCACAGGCTGCTCTGGTGCTGCTCAACTGATGGCATAAACTCACCTTCATCCCAAGGGTGGAGCAAACCAGCTCGATGATGGCACTGAGCTGGTTGCTATGGAAATACATGGCAACCAGTAATAGCATCTCTCCAAAAGAGGCAGAGACACCGGCGGCACTGGAAAGAATAAGAGAAGGGAGGAGAAGAGGAGGAGAAAAGGGAGACGGAAAAGCAAAATAAGGAGAAATGGATTAAAAAGAGTCAATGATATTTAAACACTGTTATTCTACAGAAGAAATAGATACACACATACTAACCCCCAGGTTACAGTGGTCTTAACATCTATGATAACACTAACCACAAGCATGCACTATTTGCGCACCGATGGACATTTATCTCTAAATTTATAGTGTGGATAAGCGCTCCAATCACAGTGGGTCACGCGGAGCGCAAGCTGCAGGAGAGATGACTTATAACCCATCAGCTGCTTATTAGTTATTAAATTGAAAAAGCCTGTCACTGCCTAACCTCTGCATAACCCCATCTGTTTTCATTTTATCATTCATGCTCTTTCCCCCCTTCTTTTATAGGCATAAAATTGTCTAATAGATAGAAAATTGAGCACATTTGACCACAAATGTTTGTGTACGCACAAAACATTATATTTTTTCTCTTAAAGTGGCCTTTATACATTAAAAAACAAGAAACATGAAAATGCTCTTAATTCAATTCAATTCACATTTATTTGTATAGCGCTTTTCACGATACATATCGTTTCAAAGCAGCTTTACAGAGAATGCATGTCAACATTACAATTTAGAGAATGCAGTTAGAACAGAAGTGGGTTTGAGTGTGCCAGGCAGACCTCACGAGAACTAATAATTGCAGGACGCAAAGCAAGAGAAAATAAATCAAAACTTTGTTCCAAGTACTTGTTCTCTTTTAAATTAAAACTAATTGGATTAGGATAAAGATAAACATACGTTTTGTACACAAGCATAACAATTCTGTTTCTTGTAATTTACTGCTTCTCAAGGTTTCATTCTTGCTTATCATAAAATAACTGTCATATTTAGAATGTTGTAAAATGCATTTATTGGCTATTAAGGGTTTGAAGGGCCTTCCATCCAGGCTTGTCTTACCTCTCGAAATATTCCTCCTCTTTTATCATCCAGCTGAGCCACATTACCATCAGCTGCTCTTGTTCAGGAGTACTGCAGAGAGAAGACACAACAGCAATGATGACGCACCTGAGTTTTACTCCGGATTTTGAGTAAATTGTAAACTAAAATGCACTGAACTATTGAATATGAATTTAACTGAACATAAACAGCTTCACACCGAACATAACTGAGTGACAGAAAACAAAGTGTTTTACTGAAAAGTACTTGCTAATGTTACACTGTTAAAGGGGTCATATCATGAATAATTACGTTTTCCTTGATCTTTTGATCTCATATACACTACCATTTAAATGTTTGGGATTGGCAACATTTTTTTTATGGTTTTGAAAAACATCTCTTATGCTCACCAACGCTACATTTATTTGCAAAGAATACAGTAAAACAGTAATATTGTGAAATTATATATATATATATATATATACACACACTACTGTTCAAAAGTTTGGGGTCAGTAAGATTTTTTTAATGTTTTAAAAGAAGTATCTTCTGCTCACCAAGCCTGCATTTATTTGATTAAAAATACAAACAAAAACAGTAATATTGTGAAATATTATTCCAATTTAAAACAGCTGTTTTCTATGTTAATATACAGTAAAGTGTAATTAATTCCTGTGATCAAAGCTGAATTTTCAGCATCATTACTCCAGTCTTCAGTGTCACATGATCCTTCAGAAATCAATCTAATATGATGATTTGATACTCAAGAAACATTTATGATTATTATCAATGTTGATTGTGGAACCTGTAATAAATTTTTTTAGGATTCTTTGATGAATAGAAAGTTAGGTAACACTTTACAATAAGGCTCATTAGCTAACATTAACTACATTAGTTAAACTAATAATGAACTGCACTTATACAGCATTTATTAATCTTTGTTAATGTTAATTTCAACATTTAGTAATACATTATTAAAATCTTGTTAACATTAGTTAATGCACTGTGAACTAACATGAACAAACGATGAACTGAATTTTCGTTAACGAAGATTAGTAAATACAGTAACAAATGTATTGCTCGTGGTTAGTTCAGGTTAGTTTATACATTAATGTTTAACTAATGAACCTCATTGTAAATGTTACCGAAATCTTTTATAACAATGCAAGTCTTTACTGTCAATTTTGATCGATTTATTGTATCCTTGTAAGTAAAAGTATTAATTTCAATTAAAAAAAAAATTATTGACCCCAAACCTTTGAACAGTTGTGTAACAGTGTTTCAGTGTTTCCAAAATGATCAGCAGCTAAAATGATTCATAGTAGAATCCTTGGATTTTTGACAAAGATTAAAATGGTGTAAAATGGTGTGAAACTTAATTATCGTTACAAGTGGACCTCATGGAGAAAAATTTAATTTATAATATGACCCTTTAATCATTAAATCATCATTTATCTTAATGGGTAGAGGAAGTGGAGTATTAGTGCCACAGGATGTACCTGACGAGAGTGGGGAACGCCAGTAGCTTGCAGAAGGACAGGGAGACAAAGCGCACTCCTGCAGGCGTGGCAGGTGGACGGCTGGTCATCAACTGCAACAGTTGCTCCGCCTCTTCATCTGTTGGCCTGTGGAGAGAAAACACATTTGAAACCATCTTTAAAACTTTGAGACACTTCGAAGAGGTATTCGCGGTCATCAGGAACTGAATATAATCAAACAGGTGGAGTTAGTTTCCAGTGTTGGGGAAATTTACTTTTAAAAGAAATGAATTACAATATTACGTAACTCCCTAAAAAGTGACCAATTGAGCAAGTTACTTTTTATTGAGAGTAATGCGTTATGCTACTTTTGGTTACTTTTTTCTCACCTGGGCTGGGATGGGATGGGATGGCTTGATTATTTTTTAATAACACACACAAAAAAAAGATCTATTTTTGGCAAATGTAAAGGTAATGTAAATTCATGTAATGTAAAGGTAATGTAAAAGTCTGAAGGAAATGCAAATTCATGTCTGTACTGTAGAGGGCGCAGCTCAAACAAACCTTTCAGCTGTGCTGCCATTCTGGATCGCAGAAAGTGAAAAAGTGAAAATGACGTGTAGCCAAGTATGGTGTCCTAGTGCGCACAGACACAGCAGTGAGTACTGAACACACACACACACCGTGAACACGCACCCGGAGCAGTGGGCAGCCATTTTTTGCTGCGGCACCCACGGAGCAATTGGGGGTTCAGTGCCTTGTTTAGCAGCTTAAGTGCCTAAGTTACATGTGGTTAAGAGCTACTACACCACCCATTTATACTGTAAAGACTGACTGCATCAACTGTAGCATACCTAAGACCAGCGATCCCCATAAGTGCGCAATAGAGCCGTAGCAGCGCACTGGCCTTCACCACATGCTCCTCCCGCAGGCCAGAGTATCCTGAGCTGCTCTCTGAGTCCATATCACTGTCATTGGGAACATGGGTACTGCGAGAGCGGGGTAAGATGGCCACCAGCTCCAACAGCAGCTGCCTCCGCATCTGCCACAGCACCGAGCTGCTCTCCCTTTTCCTCTGAAGTGAGACAGTGAGACACAAACTTGCATTTCATGAGTTTACAAAGCAGATAATCATCAAATGCTTTAGTGCAACTGTTGTTCCTTACCTGCTGACCATTGCGAATGAACATACTGAACCAGGTGCGCACTTTTCCATTGGTGCCCAGAAGAAGGCCGCTGACATAAGACACCAGAGGACTGACCGCCTCATCTGCCGTGTCTGGCTTATAGTCCAGAGTTAGAGCAACACCGAGACCTGGAAGATGACACTCCTCCACCTGCAGAAGGACCAAGGTTTTGACTTCAATATGACACATTGTTCTGATCACTCTATCTACAGCCAATTACAGAGAATGACAGGTGGTCTAGTGCTGGAGACTCACCACCATGGCCCTGATGTTCAGAGCTTGAGATGGGTTCATCTGACACAGCTGCCGGAGAGCTTCTGTCCTACGTCGACCACCCACGCTTTCCTCATCCTGCCGTTCTCCGTTCTTTATCAATCCCCTGCACACTGGAGACATGAAAGAAAAAAGCTATTTTGATTAAATGTGCTGCTTTTATACATTTTTTTAACAGCCTATAAACCACATAAAATATACTAATATTGTTATATTTTCATTATATACATTACAGTTCAAAGTTTTGGGTCAGTAGTGATTTTTTTAAAAACTTTTTTAACTTTTATTCACCAAGGATGCATTAAATTGATCAAATGTGACAGTAAAGATATTTATAATAAAAAAGATTTATATTTCAAATAAATGCTGTTCTTTTGAACATTCTATTCAAACAATCCTGAAAAAATGTATTACATTTTCCACAAGAATATTAAGCAGCAGATCAGTTTTCAACATTGATAATAATAAGAAATGTTTCTTGAGCAGCAAATCAGCATATTAGAATGATTTCTGAGGGATCATGTGACACTGAAGACTGGAAGTAATGCCTGCTGAAAATTCAGCTTTGTCATTACAGAAATAAATTAAATTTTTAAATATATTAAAACAGAAAACAGTTACTTTTAATATTTCACAATATTACAGTCATACTATATTTTTTAATCAAACAATTGCAGCCTTGGTGAGCATATGAGACTTCTTTCAAAAACATTTTCAAAAATCTTATGACACTAAACTTTTGAACGGTAGTGTATGTACATATTTCATGTCTCAATATCCAGCCAAATATATCAAGACAGATATAAATTTTGGGATTTGACACTTTTTATTGAAAGACACAGAGGATGGATACAGAAAATTGGATATGAAACAAAAGGGCCAAGAATGGGCTAGTTAACGTGGTTCAGTTTAAATTTATTGAGATGAATGGGAATGCTAACACATATTTTTCTGCAAGCCTCATAGACCTCCATTTATTGGGACATTATGTAGACCAGATTCGATCCTACGTGTCCATGTGAGCACCACAGCTAAACCTGACAGAACCATATGTATTAACTTCTATGTTATGGCTTAGGTGAGATTATTTTAACACATTTTCCACAAACATCTTTAAATAAGCTTTTCTTCATTTGGCTCTGAATCAAGCTCTCACCTTGAATTAAAATATCTGTTTCCCTTTTATTCTGTGATTTTAACCACAGATGACAGTTTGCCATGCAGAATGATTAGAATTACAGAGAGCCTTTTATGACAAAGTGCCGGAATGATATTAGTTTCAATAGTCTCTTATGAAAAAACATCTGATTGAGAGAAAACGTAGCCGAGTCCGTCACAATTCATGCTGCATCTGATTACAGTGTATCTCTATAGACAAGCTCTTTCCCTTAATGATTCAGCCTTGAGCAGAATATTCTCCCAATGAAAGATCCTGTCTAGGTAATGAGCCTTGAGAATTGGCCATTCAATAATATGAAATGTTTCAAACTGGCTCTGAATGGGGCCTCGCACAAATAAGCTATTGACTCAACAAGGACCTGGGAGTGATGAAAGGATACCAGATACTCAGAGATGTTTTTATTTCCACTTCGACTTTCTCTGAGGAAAACCCACATACACATAAAGAGGTGCACAAACACACCTAAGCTCAAACTGCACATAATCAGCAGCCAAACTCATCAAAATGGAAATTTAGCACCTCTCGGATGATCATGCAATGGCCACATAAGGCAGATAAAATGTAAAGTAAAACTGAGTCTCGTGTGGCTTTATAGTCAATGAAAAAAGAATAAGCCAAACAAATTGTTATATTTTGGTATGTTAAAAAGAAAACAATCATACATATCCCTAATCCAAAAACACTCGATTACAGCTCCATGATTTTAAAGACAATTCGAAATAGAGTGATGCAGGGATGAGGTCAGAACCCGGAAGATTAATTCGCCTCTGGTTCCTTCGAGATTTTCCTATGGGGTTTTTTCTATAGGGGTTTTCAATTTATGAGTAAAATAAAGCCTGTGGTAAACATAACTTCACAATACTTTGACATTTTGTTCTACAACGTAAACTGATCACACCCCCCAAAATGTGCATTTTCAAAAATGAATATAACTGCTTCAAAATGCACATTTTCGATAAGGGTATGTGTAATTCACGTTGTAGAACAAACTTTCAAAGCATTGTCAACATCTGTTTACTACAGGCTTTATTTTAAAACCCTTTAAGAAAATCTCAAATGAACCAGTGGCGAGGTTTTAAAATCATCCCTGCACCACTCTATTTAATAAACTTTCATAATGTGGAGTATTTCTGAATGAAGATGACTGATGAATTCTACACAATAAGACCCGGAACATTTAGAACAGCCATAAATCGGAACCAGACAGTTTTTGCACCAAACACACAATAGTTTTTACTTTTATTTTGGCCGATCTATATAATATTACGAAGTCTGTAAACAGGACGTTAACAGGCCAGAGATGGGACACGACGATGACGGACGCAAAGAAAAAAAACACAGACTCGCTAGCAGAGCAAATACTGTACCACACACAACAAGCTCACTGCTCGCGATGCTTGGAATATAGGAAGAAAAATATAAATATTGAATTCGGGGTGGGAGTTTATATAAATTTATCTCTGAAGGGAACTGACCTCCTCCAGAAAAGTTTCAATGAAATTTTATTTTCCTATTACTTCCGTATAAAGTAGTATTTATAAGCGCAGCGCTGCTTGCTTTGTGTAAAGCGGTATACAAAGAAATTGCTGCTGTTCCATAAGTGCCATCTACTGTCAGGGAGTGAATTTGCATTTTTCATTCAGTCTGTCTGCTGTTTTTGTTTTAAGCAGGTGTCTCTTATGTAGCATAATTTCACAAATCTGAAGTCAAAAAACATATCAGCAATCGGAATCGGCCAATTCGCTTGTTAAAAAAACAAAAAACAATCACAGGGCTCCAGACAAATAAATTCATTAAGGAGCCATTGGCTCCTATAGGGTGAAAAAGAATAAAAACCTGAGAAAGCTACAGAAAGAACAAGCTGAATTCAACATTCCCCAACATTGCTTAGTTCTGGTGAGTTGTGCTAAACTTCGATTCCGATTACTTTAGAGTGTTTTTCAGGTAGCCTAAAGCCGGGCACACATTTAACGACTAGCTAAAACATTCTAAGACTGTGCTCAACATACAAGCGATTGTTTCCTGTGACTGAAGCCGATTTAAATACTTACACATGGAATTTGAACACCGACTGTAATCGCAGACTGAACGCGACTGGACGCGTTTGAGCGCGATCAGTCAAAAGTATCAATTTACATCCATAATCGGCCTTACAATCGTTAAGTTAGAAGCGCCAAGAGAACTGATAACAGCGGCAACGAGCAAAAACAACTAATTTCAGCGAGACATCGCCTCTTATTTATCACAGACCAACGAATTTCTTATCGAATTGAGATGTTTCTTTCTTTTAGGTCCGTGCGTGCCGCGAGATCGAGACACGGCACCCGCAAATTATGCCTATACAATAAGCCTACTTTAAGGAAACTATTAAATATTCCACAGAATGAATAGTCTTGTTTTATTTGTTATATCATTATGTCGTTGTATTAGAAACACCCTTGCAGCATTAACATTTGCAACATGAGTCAGGAGAAATTGTGCATCTCTTTAGTTTACAGATTACATTGCAGGAGAATATTTGTTTTAAATGTGAATTATTTTATAATATAAACCTTTCTTTAAAGTGAATTTCATTTTGTATAAATTGTATCTTAATTTTAATCAATGTTTTATCAACCAATGGCCTGGATTTAATAAATAGGAAGAAAACCAATGTCGGGTGTGAACGTCATAGTTATTGATAAGATATTGTTGGTCGAACAATATATTTTAGTTGAACATTATCTGTAGACATACTGGAATCTTAAAATGATCATTAATACTCTTGTTATACTATTTAAGGTACTGAAGACTTTTATGCCCTTAAATTTATCTGATGAGCATGAGCGGAGAAAAATAATGAAAGTGATCAGCATGATTGATAGGCCTATTAAAAAACGGTAAACACGCGCTGCATTGTGTGTATCTGCAGTCTGCGAATTTATATGAAGAAATAGGCAGTTGTCTCCTTTACCCAGAAGCATAACTGTGTGTTCAAATGCAGTGTTTTGCACCGACGCGAGGCGACAACATAGTCGGCTTTCATTGGCGTCTGTTTGATGTGATATTTTGCCCTACCAGTTCATATTTTGGCGCTCTAACTCAGTGAAACTTTCACAAGCAGCATCTCATTTAATACGTCAACACAGCAAATGATGTGATAGGCTACTGGTCACGGAACATGAAAATAACTGCAAATTTTATAGTCATAATGTGGGAATTTGTATGGTCGCCAATGGCGACCTCAGCAAAAATATCACTCGCAAATTAATATTTTTAGTCGCCAATGCGACCGTTTTAGGCACAGTCTGGAGCCCTGAATCAGAATCGGCCATAAAAATCATGATTGGTGCATTACTGTTAATTAATAAATACTAGGGGTGTAACGGTACACGTATTCATCTCGAACCGTCATGATACAGACGTCACAGTTCGGTGCATGCAGTCAAATGATGAATACAGCCAGTCACAGGCAATCCACACTCCAATCCAGAAGGGGGTACGCGCGGTAATGCAACACTGTTTGCTAACCACCACAACAGGAAAAAGAGCAGAAGAAAAAGAGATGATCTATGCACCTACCCAAAACAAGTTTTCAGATAGCATGCAAACGCTTGCTAGTAGCCTATACGCTGAGTTTCGATTCATTTTTGTGATGGCAGAAAGCGGCATCCTGTTTGTTTTCTTTATTTTAAAAAAGCATTATGTTTTGTTTTTATTATGAGTGTACACAAATAAAAATGTACATGTTTCGAATGATGTCTTACTCTTATCTGTATGATCATAAATGACGGAGTATTTTAAGTTGCCACTGTTATAATGAGACAAAATCATTTGGCATACTACAGTCCAGTGATGAAATATGCATGTCTACAAAAGAAATATGACCTATGCAAGAGTGCATTCTGTTTACTGCTTAGTGCTTAACACACTAAAGGAGGCTTTACTGTACCAACTACCTCAGGGGGGACTAAATGACGCTAAGTGGAACAAACTGTAATTTGCACTACTGTCTGTTAAAAATAAATGAAAAGTAACCTTGCATTGGGGATTTGTTGCTTTTTCCTGTTGTACAGAACTCGTATTAAACCGTGACCCCAAAACCGAGGTACGTACCAAACCGTGACTTCTGTGTACCATTACACCCCTAATAAATACATCTCATAAATGTAGATTTTGTATGTTGTCTTTGAAGGATAGGAAAGCTAATGGATTAAGTTACATATTTTAATTGTTTTAAAGTCAATCATAATATTTCAGCAGGTGATGGACATACCTTCATTGAAGCTGTCTGGGACGTTTGCCACCAGCAGGCACAAGAACCACTCCCCATTCCTCACGTGAAGCAGGGCTTCGGCCACCTCAATGATGGGCAGCAAAGAAGGCAGCTCTGTTGGGAGCAGATAAACTTAAAATCAAGAAGTAATTTTCCTAGATTAAGACAGATTTATAGATTTATCTTTAAAGACAGTAAATAAAGGACAAAACATCAGATAAAGACAAATTACAGGCACAGCTGAAGTATAATTTTAGCTAGGTCTACATTTCTGACATGCTGAAAGAAATATTTACTGATGAAGAAATGATTGTTGAAACTTGTCACGCAAAGATTTTACAACTACAAGTTTTTAGTTTCACATTAAAAATGTTACACCGTTCACCTGCTTGTAGGATGCAGAGAACATCGGCCACTTCCTCCAGGTACACTGGACTCTCAAACAACTCAGAGGACTTGAGGAAAAACTCTCCATTAGAGTCAGCCACCTGTTGAAGACAGGAAAATATTTTTAAAACTATTTTAATGTGTGATAGAATAAATTAACAAAGATATGTGGCATTTTTATGAAATATTGAGGAAAACATGCATGTTTTTTTTATTTAGTCTTTTATAAATGTAGTTTTTTGGTTTTGCAGTGTTGTGAAAATTAAAGAATCTTATTACATATATTATTCGGTCGGTATTTTTAATGTTTTGGTAAGAAACCTTTTATGCTCACCAAGGCTACATTTATTTGAACAAAAATACAGTAAAAACAGTAACAGTGTGAAATATTATTACAATTTAAAATAACTCTTCTGTTGTAATTTATTTTAAAATGTAATTTATTCCTGGGATGGCAAAGCTGAATTTTCAGTAACAATTACTCCAGTTTTCAGTGTCACATGATCCTTCAGAAATCATTCTAATATGCTGATATGGTGCTCAAAAAACATTTCTTATTATTATCAATGTGGAAAACAATTATGCTGCTTAATATTTTCGTGGAAACTGTGATAGTTTTTTTTTTTCAGTATTCTGTGATGAGTAGAAAGTTCAAAAGAACAGATTTTATTTGAAATGGAAATCTTTTGTAACATAAATGCTTAATATATTTATATGTTTTGAAATTGCAATCTTTAAAAATTTCTGCACAACTATTGAGACCAAACAGAAAGTCAGATTTCAAAGGCATACAAAGTCTAAGAAAAAGTATTTTGACATTGAAAAAAATGACACACTTCCTCTGTAAACTGCATATGAATGTAAAGGACAGATCATTATTCAGGAGTAAATAAAATGACACTAAACCTTGTTCATAATGGCCAACAGTTCACTGAGAGCCAGTCTGAGTCTCCTGAGAGGATCACTGTGCTCAAACTCCAGAGTCAATCCATGCTGCAGCTGAGAGACCAGGATGCTCTCGCCATTAGAGCCTCCAGCCTTATGCCTGCACGGAGACAATTTGGTCAGATATACAGTACAGTCCAAAAGTTTGGAACCACTAAGATTTTTAATGTTTTTAAAAGAAGTTTCGTCTGCTCACCAAGGCTACATTTATTTAATTAAAAATACAGTAAAAACAATAATATTGTGAAATATTATTACAATTTAAAATAACTGTTTTCTATTTGAATATATTTCACAAAGTAATTTATTCCTGTGATGGCAAAGCTGAATTTTCAGCATCATTACTCCAGTCTTCAGTGTCACATGACCCTTCAAAAATCATTCTAATATGCTGATCTGCTGCTCAAGAAACATTTAATGTGTACAATTGTACAAAATATTTGTGTACAATATTTTTTTTCAGGATTATTTGATGAATAGAAAGTTCAAAAGAACAGTGTTTATCTGAAATCTAATCTTTTGTAACATTATAAATGTATTTACTGCCACTTTTGATTGATTTAATGCATCCTTGCTGAATAAAAGTATTCATTTCTTGAATTTCTTTTAAAAAAAATTCAAATTAAAATTCTTACTGACCCCAAACTTTTGAACGGTAGTGTATAATGCTACAGAAGCTTTGTATTTCAGATAAATGCTGTTCTTTTGAACTTTCTATTCATCAAGGAATCCTGAAAAAAAAAGTACACAACTGTTTTCAACATTGAAAATAATCATAAATGTTTATTGAGCAGCAAATCAGCATATTAGATAGATTTCTGAAGGATCATGTGACACTGAAGACTGGAGTAACGATGCTGAAAATTCAGCTTTGCATCACAGGAATAAATTACTTTGTCAAATATATTTAAATAGTACACAGTTATTTTAAATTGTAATAATATTTCACAATATTACTGTTTTTTACTGTATTTTTAATTAAATAAATGTAGCCTTGGTGAGCAGACGAAACTTCCTTTAAAAACATTAAAAATCTTAGTGGTTCCAAACTTTTGGACTGTACTGTATATATCATCAGATATCTAAGCAGAATTCAGTCCATAACATCCCTCTCAGTTTCTCAGAGCACTTCTTAGCGAGACTGACTTATCAGATATATTATGCCAATGATACAAAACAGCCACCCAGAAGAAGATTCTTCTGAACCCACCTAAGCTGCTGCTCTTTTCTAGCATCCTGTTCCAGAGCATGAAAATCCACAGACAGCAGTGCAACAATAGAGTTCACCGCCTCCACCCCTGACAGCAGTCGCAGGATGAGCTTCTTGTCCTGTGCCCAGGTATTGCTCTGATCCGCAGGGGCACAAAGAGCCATCCTCACCAGACAGGGCAGCAGGAGCCGTAGCTCTGGGTCACTTAAAGCTGCTAGTCTGGCCACATCTACCTTCTGCATTGCCTCGAATGCATATGGGCTCACAAACTGAAGACTGGCACTGTCTGCCATTCTGCTGTGAAGAATGGATGGAAAGGAAAGAGAAAGGAATTGTTTAACTTTTTAAAAAGTTTACAGTAACCACACAATATTAGTTATTACCTGTATTGCTGTGACTGCAATATCATATTAATAAATGACAATGAGATTGTTTAAATGTAAATGTATAATGTGTAAACTGAAAATAATAATAATTTTTATAACTTTTTCTTTTTAAATCACAGCTGTCACTAAAACCCACACTGGCAAAAGTACTGTGGTATTACCATGTTTTTGGACATGTACTATGGTAATACCATGACATTCCTTGAATTATAGGGTAGTCGTCTTTATATAATAGTAACGTTACATGAATAAAACAGTACCATTGTATAAGAGTGAGTTTACTTCACTTTTAGGAGTATATTAATATATTATATTAATATTCAATAGTATAATAATTTCAATTTCAGTTTTAACATGTGTTGCTCTAAAAATGTTGAAATCAATATTTAAAACACTTTAAGTGCTCACTGTGGAGAGAACTGTCCTCTGTCCACTGTCCAGCATAACCAAGTACAAAATTATGCTTAATGTATCAAACTCTGGCTAAAACGTTATTTTAACAGAATGTAATACAAGTATATTTTGAATAAGAAAGCAGTGGGACCGTCTTACCTGAAGTTTACCACAGCCGATGGCTTCAAAGGAAACACAAGCCCCGGTAAGGCCCGAGGGACCACGGTCTGTAGTGATTCTCTGGCCGAAAGGAAGTTGAGCGTCGTCGGTCAAAGTAGCAGAGTTCACCGCTAAGCTAACAGGCTAGCTGCTAGAGCTATCCCGCTTAACGAGATCCATTCATCAAGATTTAACTGACTGAAGCACTATAATTACAAGATTAATATTTATATGCTTCATATAATTCACTTATTCTGTATTAAAACGATATGTGTCCATAAGACTGTTTCCAGACAGCAAGCTAAAAGGTAGAATGGTGAATGATTTTAGCACAAGCGCTCATCTTCCCTGCGGTGTGCATGCTGAACTCTGACTGCGTCTCAAAACCTAGTGAGCCGCCTACCCAGACACCATAGCCTAGGCGTGTTCATAGTTAAATTATGGTAACAGTGCAAGAAGTATGGTACATCACAATTTAAAGGTTAAAATATATATATATATATTTACATATAAAATGAAAATCGTACATGCATGTGATGCCCAAAAACGCTGTCTAGGTAAATAACTCGAGGGTTTGAGACACAACCATGCAAAGGTCACTTTCTTCGATAACTATTTTTCCCATTCAACTATTTTCCATTCTATTCCAGATTTTAAAATGTAATATTCATATTTATTTAATTATAGGATATACGTTTTTAACCTTTTATTTATTAAAATTAGTTTTGGCACAGCAAATTTAGTCTAAATGTGGCATTTGTGTTCAGATTTACAACAGTTGTCATAGTAACTCGTTTAAATGTGTATTCATAGTAAGGCCATAGTAAACACCGGCACAACCTACTAAAGAATTGGTAGAAGAATGTAATTATATAATTATATCCATTAGGCATAAAGGAAAATATGGGATTTGCCATGAAAAAAACAGTACCTTAAAAAACATTCGAAGTGGTAGTTTGCAGATAGTCTTATTAAATTATTAGTAGATGGCTATTATATTTTTATTTCGATTTAGAATATGAATGCTTCCCTTCACATACTATAGTTCTGTTTATTAGTCGCACTAAGTTGATTTTCATAGAAGTAATGCAGTGTAAACTAAATGTGGGTGAGGTCTGACCTTCAAGTGCTTGACCCTATAGCTCTTCACATGCTGTACATCACACACTTGCATTTGGAAAGCATGTAGAACTGGTGTGGGAGGTAAGAGAAATCCCAGGGTCTTTGAATATCAGCATACAGTTTATTCTGAACAGAGTAAGATACAGGAAATAGATCTTTCTCTGTGCACAAACACTGCATTTCCAACAAGCACCCAGATCCGACTGTAAAGTCCATTTACACCACACATTTCTTTGTCACACTCAAAGAAAAGTGATTTTGGTCTAAAAGTGTCCGTTATCACTCAGAAATGGTGCAAACAGGAGAGCCAACCAGGGAGGGCGAGGTGAAGTGAAATGAATGAACTTCTAAAGTGGGAGGGGCTAGAAGCTTATTTTAGGTCTTTGTTATCTTCATCAAAGTCGTAAGTCTCCATCAGTACGATCAGATTTCAGATTTCACATCACAGTCCATCCCCCCAAAAAACACAAGCACAGAAAAAACATCAAGTTGACTTTTTATTCCTAAAACAGAAGCATTGCCACCCAAATCTGGTGCGGCATTCATATATAATTATTTATATATTGCAGTTTTTCGTTTTTGTGTCTAAATGTGTGGTATAAAATACAATATACGACAATGTACCTCTTTATTTTAAACACAGTGAACTTCATTGCTGTACAAGTCCCGTGCAGCTAAAGCTTAGCTGTAATTGTGTCCACACGCAAAGGCGCGGACAGAAACCCCCTATCTGGTCTCCTCTGTACATCGTGACAATACAAATAATCTGTCTCCCTTACAAAAAATAATACTCTAAAAGCAACCTACCGCAACTTTATTTTATTCATCTTTTTAGTGGGTTTTTTGTTGGTTTGTTTTTGTAATTAAGACGATTACATATATTTTTGACCAATTGCTTTAAAGCAGGAAGGCAATACAAACCTTCTAGAACTTTTATATATAAAAGAGGTTAAGAAATCAGACAAATTATACATTTAAAAACTTACAATAAATAAGACAGATGCAGGCATTTCATTTGGATATAATCCCATCCAAAAGAAACAGGGAATTAGAGGTCTTAAAACCAAGAATTCATTCTCTCATTTCATAGAGCATCAAAGTCCCTTTCCATCAGATTCTATACAGATTACTTCTCCATACACTGATTATACAACTGGCCGAATCCATGATAACCAAGGATCCGCGCTCAACTGTCGAAGTAGCGTGGAACCAGGGATGTAGAACACCACCAGTCAAGCACTTTCGTTGTCTTTCTTTGGCCTCCACATCGCCGAAAACTCATTCAAGGCCTGCGTTCGTATCCTCTCTTTCTCTTCGAGTGAGTGTTATGAACACCAGACGTCTGATTCTCCTCCACAGTGCTGGGTCTCGGGTGTAGTGACTGCCTACCCAGATCGTCTCCGTTGTAACTCACGTACATATAAAGTCCAGCACTGTAGTTATCTGTTGGGTTGTGTTTAGATCCACCTTTTCTTCACTCCCCTCTTTTTGTTCCCTGATAAGGTCCTGCTCTCAGTTCTGCTCTGTAAGTGTTACAACATGGTCATGATGAAGTTGTACATTTGATTGAGCACCACAAAATGGATGGGCAGGCAAGAGCGGCGGTCCTGGGTCGCAGGGTCACAGGTCAGCCAGGAAAGGGCGTTGTACTGCTCCAAAACAAATCTGCGAATGAGAAACATTTTGGCATATTCAGCATTAGCTATCATTAAATTGTATTATATACACTAGATAGAAGATGGCTTTTCAAGCACTTAGAGGAGCGTTACCTGAGAACATCAGAGGTCTGATTGGAGTCCAGAGGGTGAGAGTGTTTGCTGTGCAAAAGTTCATCCGATTGCACTGAAGACACATGGAGGTGTAGAGAGGCCTGGAGTAGGGAAGAAAAAAAGAAAGACATTTTCAGCCGACAGAATCTATTAATCCACGCCCACCCAAAAACAAGCTACAAAGCGTACAGAGTGTTTCCTCTCATTGTCAGGGCCTGTTATGAATTAAATTTACAAGCCCATGAACAAGTAAACACGAGATGGCAGAAACATTCATACCACTGTTTACAATTTCCTTAATTAGGGAACAGTTTGCTCCAGACTTTTTAATTGTGTACAAGTCAGCAAAAAAAACTAACAGCTGCTTATCAAATCAAGTGCTTTGCCTTAATTCATGTCAACACATTT
>RJVU01007007.1:9853989-9878251 GCA_003731715.1 Anabarilius grahami | reverse complement strand
ATATATATATATATATATATATATAGGCCTGTTTTCTTTCCTTGTCTTTCTTATACACACCAACAGCGGTCTGGCCCAATCGCTAAGTACTGAATTATTAAAAATCCCTCATTGCAGGATTCTTTATAAATGCTGCATGAGGAGGAAACAGCAGGTCATGTGACCTGGACATGACAGCAAAGACTACAGATATAGAAAGACAGTTCACTCCTATTACTTGTGAATGGGAGAAACTGCAAAGCACAATATGGCTGAATACATCCTGCCTTCTAAGTAAATGAGCCAACTGCTGATTGGTAAAGTCATTACGTCACTGCAGCTGCCGTCAGAAGCTCCACAGTTCCCATAAAAACTTAAGACTCGCGCTTAGGACTGCACATGCTCATTAGCTGGTCTAGCCTGAAAAATAAGCATTTTTAATGCCATTTGAGCATACTAAACAACTCTTATGGCATAGTTCATGTCAGATGTTGTTGCTGATTTGAAATATGTTATTTAATTGTGAGTTCGGCAAGCAGTTTTTGAGATTTCAGGATTCTCCCACTCAAATAGATAGGACATGGTTTTGGTTGCCCGAAATAGCTGCCCGGAGGCGTTGCAAATATGGCAGTGAACAGATTTTCCTTGAAAGGTACTTTGATGACAGGTAGATGGGTGTAGTATCACAAGGAGGTGATACTCCGCATTCTAAAGTCAAGACATTCTGGAATTCTTTTTTGGGAGCAAATCACTCTCCATATAGTCTAATAGCTTTTAAAAATTATAATTTTGCGCTTGTATGCAGTATTTATTTGGGGATGAATCAGGTTTTACTCAAGAAATGTGATATATACAAATATTGCAATACAAATTGTACAAATCCCAATAGAAGCATTTCTACATTATGAGTCAAGAGCTGTTACCTTTAAGAAAAGGGGACACTGGTTCTGTGCCTGAGGACATGCGGACCAGAACCAGTCAGGCAGTGGACCTGCTTTAGCTGTAGACACGAAATAGCCCAGAGCTAATGGCTGCTGGAGGATATTGGGAGCTTCTTCATGAGACTCCATTCGGTCTGTACTTTGACCCTGAAAAAGATGAAAAGACATGAAGATGTCAGTTACTCACAGTAAATCACTTAAAACCTTAAAAAGCTGATAAAAGTTATCTTTTATTCTAACAACTAATCAACCATTGTGTCTTCTATTCAAAGTTCATGTAATTTAACCTTGACAAGGTCTCACGAGAGAATATTCTGATTATTTGTTTTAACTTGTCTCTCCGTTACCTTGCTCCCATCTCCTCCATGGGGGTACTGGGATCCAGGTGAGTGAACTGGTGACGTGGTGGGTGAGGCAGGGAGGATGTTTATGATGTCAGGATCAACCAGGTCATTACCTTCCTGCTCCAGTAGGTCAAAGATGCCACCGATTGGATCCGATCCATCTAAAGCAAGAATTCAGTATAATTTACTTGTATTAACATGATGATTTAAATCTGGTACAACTGTTTCTTATTGCAACATCTCCAAGTAGGACGGGAACACAGGCTAAGTAAAATAATGTGGAGGAAGATAAAAAGTGTCGTCCCTCACCATTGCCGCCGTTGAAGGCAAGGTCAATGTTCTCGTGCGGGTAGTTGGAGCTGTTGACTTGCACAAAGGCAGAGGTGGGGAACACCAGGATGTGTGTGCAAGACGTGTCCTGTGGTGTGCTCAGCTGGGACGTCTGCATGTTCAGAGTTGTACTTCGCCCAAACACCGAACCTGTTGACACAGAGTCTGGACAAAGAAAAAAAAAAAAGACAAAAAAAGATTATAAATGATAGACTGAAAATGAAATGAAAAGTATTCATGGACGGAAGCACTATTATTAACAGTTATTTCCATCAGTGAATCAGGTTTGACTGAAATTTACTTTAAGTTCAATCCAATATGAAAAATATTTTTTTTTCCTTGCATAGGCATCCTAGNTATATATATATATATATATATATATATATATCTCACACTAGGATGCCTATGCAAGGAAACAAAATGTTCTTGTTTATATTGGATTGAACTTAAAGTAAGTTCCATATAAAAACCTGTAGCTCTCAAAGCTATGTGAGTGATGGGCAAAATCCATCAGATGTAATACATCTTGATACTATGACAGAATAAAAAGCTTTTGTCAAATAAAGCCATCGATCTTTAGTATCATCATACCAGCACAGGAATCAATAGGAGTGTAGAAAGATGTTTTATGAGATCGAGACACACACACAGCAGCATATATCAGATAGGGACAGCAGACACATGCGATGTGACACATTGAGGCTATCATTCACATCCACAGCAAAAAGACGCGTGACTACAGCACTGTAGGCTTATATCTGAAAGCTGAAGTGTGCAATTTTTTGTTAAGTATTTCATCCTATTCCTGTTTAATATGCATTTTAGTGTTCAGGAAACTTGTTTGGAAAGTTTGAAAAAAAAACGGAATTTTTTTTTTTTTTCACAATTCCATTTTGTGCCACAAATAGTGCCACAAATAAAGCAAAAAACAAACTAACTATGCACACTAATTACTGCTAATGCAACAAACTAGCCATAAAAATAAGGACGACAACATGCACACCATACGGAGAGAAACAGGAAGTGTGATTCTACCTGGCATGATGACAAATGAGCCCTGGGGTTCCATGGCAACTAGGCAGGCGCTAAGGATGCTGGGAGTGTCAGCTGCTGAGATCCCGCACAGCCTACAGTTCTCCTTTAGCCTCCGAGACACTGACTGCAGATTTCTTCTGCTCAGTAAAATACTCCAGTCTAAGAGAGGAAAAGAAAACCATAAATGTATTCCCATGGGGAAAAAGTTCCCATGTTTGCACAGTGTTAACATATCTTGTGACTTTAAACATGTATTATAAAACTAATCTGTTTTGGTCCAATTTGTTTTGGTTTAAATTTTATGAATATTAATATATTTATGTAGCAAACATTTTATAAAAGCAGTAACAACTCAAATCCAACCGTATTGTGAATATTGTCATGGCTAAAGGCCTAAAAGCCTTACATAGGCATTACCTCGCAACTCTCCGTGACCTATTCGTCCAAGTCGGCCAATCACCACTCTCCATGGCAATGATGTCATCTGAACCAAACCCAGGCACCACTCCCAAAGCTTCTGTAGGCCCAGCTTCCGGGCAGATCCCTTTTTCCTTCTTGCTCTGAGACAGCAAAAACAGAAAACAATATAAAACTTCTAGACAATAATGCTTCAAATATTTTTTAAATGTCTTTCATTTATGGTTAAATTTTTTAAGCCTGATCAGAAATTAGGTAAATGTGTAAATTTGTTATACTTAAGAGATATTTCATGGAGATTAAAGTAAAAGTGTGTCAGGTTTTTCCACTTGTCATGACTATGGTGGTGATAATGGTTTCAGATATGACACTTGAAGTGTTTAGTGAATAATTATTCCTGCAGAGTTAATGCGAAACCTGTATGTCCTACTATGCAACTGAACACTTGTAAAGTTGTAGTTTACCTGTTGGGTACATCTATGCTGATGATACAGGTTTCCAGCAGCTCTCCGTATAGGTCTGTGCAGGTGGCCAACAGCCATCTTTGATCATGTGAAAGGCAGTAGCCAACAAACAGGACGTTATACTTCTGAGACGCCTCTCCGAAAGTCTCACCTAGCTCTGTTTGCTTGTCTTTTGTTGGGGCCAGGATGAAAGGTGGCGTGTACAATCGCAGACACTCTGGTCTCTGTGGCAAGAGAGTCAAATGTCAAAAGAGAATAGTGTAATAGAACTTAAGTTGTATTTTTTCCCCCCTAAAACAAAGAGCAAAGAGCAGGACAAAAGTGAGGGTTCTAAGGTCGAACCATCAGCCTCAGACTAATGGTGGTCATACCCGTGCACACATCAATATAGCCTTTTCCTCTCTTATGAAATCAATAAACCCCACCAAGTAGTCACATCTCTTTTGTGAGTGGGGAAGGAAGTGGGGTGGGAGAAACAGTGCTAGCGAGTCGAGCGAGAAAATTGGATTCTACAAATAGCTCGGTGAAGAAAGGAGAGCAAGTGGAGCTTTCGGATTCCTCTGCCAAAACATGCAAGCCGGATCCCATTAGGGAGGTCTCATGGAGCTGCCCAAGCAGATAATGGAAAGAGAACTGTTGGGTTGTGCGAGTCCCCTTTGGTTTTGTTCCAGGACAGGGAGGTCAGTGTAACAGTCTCCACACGTCACCGAGTTCTCATACAGCACAGAGAGTCGTTAAAGAGCCTGAATGGGCTGCCGGTGCAGGAGCTCTATGGAGGAGGTCAGAAGCACGGGCTCTGGGAGCCTCAAATCAGGGTGTTCATTTTGACACTGTTGGCACTAGGGACTGGCACTTGAACATGGCAGAGCGACAGCTCTGTCAGTCTGGTATATTGGCAGAGCTTCAGCAACATAACTTAAAAAACAGGAACACTTTATATTTTTGAGATTTCAGATATTTTGGTGGCTGTCCAAGCTACTTTGTTCCATACAATTGAAAGGAACATGCTTCTGAATTTAACAACCAATCAAACTGCTGGACCCTCACTCACATCTGGGTTCCTGAGGGAGGTGTCGAGGGCAAGGCCAGGGCCGAAACCCGTCAGTGACTTCACATTGGTGGAGGTTGGGAGGGGTCTTCTGCACTGGGTGAAGACGGAGAAGGCCAGAGACTTGAGGTGTTGGGCGTAGAGGTGCCTCTCCTCACTCCTCACAGGCTGGAGCAGGTACTGACAGGGGACAATCTAAGAACACAAAGTACACAGATGTAAAACAGATTTGTTTCACTATTGTCTTTACAAAAAAGCACCCAAAGGAAGAAATGGTAGTTATAAAGTCACATTAGACCAGCGGTTCTCAACTTTTTTGATTTCAAGGCCTCGCATTGTCCACAACAATATCTGAAGGCCCGACACTCCTAGATTCTGTAAATTACATTGCAGAATTCCAGAAGTTTTAAGAGCAGAATGTTCTTCCCACTCTTTTTAACCAATGAATTTACATGACGTTTCCAATTGTTCCTAAATTAACTGGATAAAGATGAAAGATCATTTTAAGAATATTTTTTATTTGCAATTCACGACCCAATAAATTATTTTAGAGCTTGGCATAACTACAAAAATGTATATTCATTATAAAATTAATATTCACATATATCCAGGTGTTTCAAAACCATGGGAACCCTGGTTCTTCAAAGAAAAACATCAGTTGTTGAGGTGGTGAATTAAAAAAAAAAGAAAAGACTTTAAGGCTGATTTTAATGCTTGTTTTCTCTTACTTTAAATTTTTTTTAAGTCATCTTGATGTCCCCTTGGAAGTTTTCTGAGGCCCCCTAGTTGAGAACCACTGCGCAAGACTTTCGTTCCGATGACTTCCATTCACATGTATGCAAAGATTATTTTGAAATGTTAAATTGGCATTTAAAGATGTGCATGAGGTAAAAGCTACTGTACCTACCTGTACAAACACAGAGTTGCGTATGTGAGCTGGAAGGGCCTGCAGCATCTCCAGGTAGCAGCGGAGGAGTCCCAGTGTCCACATACTTGATTGTGACGTCCCTGGCTCCGCCTCCTCGTATGAGAAGGGGTCCACAATATAGATCATGATGGCAGGTGGGTACGTGATGGCATGGGACTCTCCGTCTGTGGGAACTCCAACCTTTTCTCTCTCCATAGTGCTGATGAAAAAGGGGAAAAGAAAGGGACTTTAATGTGCTTTTTAAAACACTTTCACAAGTTGCGTCACATTTCCAGGGTAAACGGATACATGATGCCTCTATTAAGACAGGAAAAAGCAACAAATGCATTGCGTACCTCTCTGGTGGTTCAGATGGCCCCTGAGTCTGGCTGTTGACGGCTGAATTGTCTCCAGAGAGGCTCGAGTTCTGGGTGACAGCCTGCTGGCCCAGAGCCCCAGACTGGGAGCTGTTACCTTGGACTCCCATGCTTCCAAAGGGAGGGAATGAGCTGGGCTTGGCAGACTGGATGCTGCTGCCCTGAGGGCCTGAGGAGGAGGAGGGGGTGTTATTGGTGTTGCCTGGCAGGCCTGAGCCACTGTTGCTGGCAGCACTGTTGTTGTTGAGGGTGGAGCCTCCGGAGGCCATTGAGGTTTGTAAGTTGGAGGAGGATTGTGAGGAAGATGATTGGGTGGTAGAAGGGATAGGGTTTGGCTGAATGAGGAGGGAGCTGTCCAATGCCTGTGTAGCGAGGTATGGAGCTGAAGAAACAGAAGGGACAAGACAAAGATTAATGAGACAAATATTGTTTGATATATTTTTCATGACAACAGGGATAACAGAGAGAGAGAGAGATGGGTCTTACCGAGGTCATGTCTGCAGACTTGGGCAAACAACTTGAGCTTGGCAAATGCATCACTGCTGCCACCAGCCGCTTTCAGGAACCAATCGTTGACTGGCTGTTCTGAGTGCTTCTTGGCAGCAGCTCCACCTACCCTAACAACGCCATCAGTATGCACTTTGGAGATTGGTCGATGCTGTCCGAGCTTACAAGACTGTTGGGCAGAAACAGAAAGAGACCAATAAAAAAAAAGCAGTACAGGCAAGCCAGGACATTTTGAAAGAAAACAGTGGACATAGAAANTATTATTTATAATTTTGATATTTCAACAAAATACGCTGCTTAATATATTATTACAAACATCTTTGTGTCCTAATTTCATAATGTGAAGTTTATATGAACAGCACAACTCAATATTTTGTTTTGTTTATTTATATTTTGGATATTTAAAGAAGTTTTATTGTTTAAAAACTGGACAAACTTTTGTGTTTTATGTTTTAAAATGTAAAAATTAAAGATTATATTAGTAAAACTAAATGTGTGGCTTTTGCACTTTTTAAAGTACACTTTTAAACATTAATACCCTGATTTAGGGTTTTATTTAGTTATAATAAACAAAAAAATCAAACTGAATAAAATAAAAAAAACTGTATCCGATTAATCGATTAATCGAAAAAATAATCGTCCGATTAATCGATTATGAAAATAATCGTTAGTTGCAGCCCTAATAGAAAACAAACATGAACTATCCAACTATCCAAAAGTTTAGCATGTTGTTTGCGTAGTTAGATTGTATTTATAGAATTTATCCACAATATTTTTAACGTAACAGTGGGCATGATTATTTTTAACTTAAACATGCAAGGCTTCCAGTGTCAGTCGATTCCAGTTATTTTGGCTGTATCAGCATAACAGTCTGTTATGCTGATTGATGTTGAAATGTACTATTTATTATCATATTTTAATTTATCATCATAATCATAAATACTGGTTTGTTGCGCAAATACTTTTACAGTTTACTGCACTTTGTTATTTACCTATAGCTGCTAGTGTATTGGGAAGTCTCACGTTCACAGGAAATAGCTTATTTCTGAGTTAAAAAAATAAGATGGAGACAAAATTCTCAGTGGAACATTAAGGTAAAGATTGACAAATTCGCTCACCTCGTAGACCGCTGTCAACTCTCTGAAGAAGCTCTTGGCTCCGGTGAGGAGAGCATCGCTGTCCGGGCAAAGGACCAAATATCCTACGTCTCTTTGGGAGCCAAAGGGATCAAGCAGTAGCTTCTCCCAGTATGGCAGGCCAAAGGGAGACAGCACCACAAAGTCATACTCATACCCAACCAGGAAGGTAGGAATGGGCAGAGGCTCCGGAGACTCATCAGTGCCTGGAAAGGAGCAAAGGAGGAAATAAAGTGAGAGTCAGAGTGACACAAGTGTAGGGCTGAGCGATATGGCCAAAAAAAATAAAAAATAAAAAAAATAAAAAAAATCACAGCCGATATCGATAATTATCACGATAAACATAAAATCGTTATTTCTTACAAGTTTAAAAGCAGATTTTTGCTCCTGAGTGAAAGTTGTAGAAATCAGACCATTAATTGGGGGGTTTTCTCATCAGAACATGACAAACACTTGCCAAACAGGTGAACATTTCAGATATTAAAATGACGTTTTCTCTTAGAAATGCACATTCAACAATAGCTTGAGTTGGGATGCAGAGTAAATTTATGTTCAGTAACAAAAACAGTAACATCTGTAAAAATGGTAACAATCTCATTTTTATAAAAGGTCAAATTTGGTCTTCCATAGTATTTGGATCATGTTAACCACAGGTAAAACCACACATTCCACCTGACTACCATGGTAAAAAGTAACAATTGTTTTTATGGTATTTGTTATGAAAAACAATAGCCCAAAGACATTTAGTATAATACAAATGCACAAAACCGCTATAGTTTAATAAAAAAAAAAAACTTTAATTATATTCCATTATTAACATTAATAATATAATAAAATGTAATATGAATATCCCACATTTCTGCCACAATCCCATGGTTTCAGTTTGTTCGTACAGTAAATCAAGGTGAATGTTGGCAACTTGTGGACTGAAAAGCCTTCTAACTGTATCGTTGTGGCTCAATGTTTCTCCTGTATTCTGCATCAGTGTTGTTGAGAATGTCAGCGCTTTTTCATCTGGCTTTAAACTAGTTTAAAATCACAAAGCATTTGATTTGTGGTTTGTATGGGAGAGTTCTGTGCCAAACTCGGACGATTCTCGCTGGATCTCACAGTGCTGTTTAGTGGTGCCGTGATTGAGACTGTCAGCGAGTAAATGCATAAATGCATTCGCTCTAAAGCTTGCTCTGTGGTGTGCTTTGAGCCGAGCTGATAAATGGTCTGTGGCGCGGTTCAAACAAACAGCTGTTTCGTTACGCTTTTGGCATATCGTTTAATGTTTCTCACATGCATCAAAAATGGCAGTGCTTATCAGTTAAGCAAATTGGTACTAGCACCAGTGCGACCGTCTGCAACACACATGCGCAGCATTATTTGCATAGTGCATAAACATTACAGGAGAGCAGTATCAGTGTTCCCCCTGGCATCAACTTCAAAGTCGATTAAATCTTGAATACATAATTACTCATAACAATAATGGTTTTGAACATTTCCCATCCAAAAATTGTGATGGCCTTTTTAGACTTTTAAGTGCCCTTGTTGCTCACCATAAGACCCTCTTCCAGCCATCTTGTGAAACTGCTGCCATGTGAGAGGCCCCTGAACTCCCCAGGAGCGAACGGTCCTCTTCTTCTGGATGGCATCCTGAAGAACAGGCTGGAGAGAGAGAAGAACTCTCAACACATCCTGAGAGCACAGCCCGCTCACATCCACCGCTGTAGAAAGAGAGAGAGTTTAATATAGACACTGAAATCTGTCAATATTCAACATTTACTGTCATATATAAACATAAGTAGAATATAGTGATGCACGAAAACAAAAAACACCATAACCAAAATCTAAGTTTTTATTTAGCCAAAAACAGAAATGGAAAATAACTTTTCAGTAATTAAATATGGGTAATTGAACTTTTGCTGTTTAGGGTGTTCACAGATGAAAAATCACTCGTAGTGATAATATCTTCCTCTTGATGTTTTTGCTGAACAAATGCTACATATTGCTACTCTAGCATAATTTTTGGTCACAATGAAGTGCGTCCACACTGTTGACATGTTAACCTGTTGTAGCTTATCTATATTATATGCACAAAAAGAGGACATATTTTATGACACTGACACAGTCAATACACATCATTTTTTNTTTTTTTTTTTTTTTTTTTAAATAATAATAAAAAAAAAAAGACGTGTGAACAGACGTTGAATATGCTCTAATCTCTCACCGCTGCGTTTGGCCCAATGGTGCAAACACGTGCTCTTCACCAGAGTCTCGTCCACCTTCCCACCGGACATGTTGTCCATGAACTGCCGCCCGTGTTCTAAAGCCAGGTAACAGTCGTTGTGGAAGTCCCTCTCCTCTACACGCACACAGGGTGGTACAGTAGTGGCCCCTGGCCCTTGGGAAGACAGTCCCTCGAGGTCCAATGCCAGGATGGGGGAGAAGGGATTAGTGCACTGATCCTGCAGGAGAGAGATAAGCTCGTCCGGGACTCGATCCTTGCCTCCACCCCCTGTCTTCTCCAGCGACATGCTCCGTAACGCCTCAAAGCGCTTCTCCGCCTCCTGGCTCACATCCGAACCCCGTCCGATGATATCCAGCTCGTCTTCCAGGAAGAGGCCAGAGCCATTACCGTAGCGCCGATTGACGACGGCACTGAAGCCGCACCCACAGGGATACTGGGCCTCCATGTTGGGGTCACTGATGTAGATGCCCACGTCGGCGCCTTTGATGTTCATGTTGCATACGCAGATGCAGCAGCTGTCGAAGTTGCAGTCCTTGAACAGATTCATGACAGACTCCGACAGGATGAGGTTGACGTATAGGCTGTGGGCTTCGGGGATGGAGGGAACCGTCGCAGGTTCCACAGAGTTGAGCGGCCTGCAGGTGGAGGGCGTCGAGGCTGGCGAGTACAGGTCCGAGTTCTCATATTTGAGGGAACCTTGCACACTGGCTGGGCCTCTGGGGGTCCGGGGTGTCCGTGGGGTACGAGGGGTGGGGGCTGAAAAACGAGGTGTGGCAGGGGACGGGAGGATGCTTGTGCCACTGTTGCTGGGCGGGGCACTGTTAGACAAGAATGGCGTGTGGGTTTGAGGTGTATACGTCTGGATGTACTCTTGCTCCATAGCATTGTTTTCACTAGAGTGAAGAAAGCAGAAAAAAGTCAAGAGGGTAATTTGGGAATCACTGAAATCAAGCCCTACAACAAATGAGCGACATTTAAAATGTCTCGTCAATCCTGTTCTCACTAACACTAATGATTATTGGATATAACACAGTGGACATATATTATGAGCTGCAGTACTGTACTTGTATCCTAAGAAGACCTCCAGGGGGAGGGAGGAGAAACTATTTTTAGATCGACGGTCCAACAGGCAGCTGTGCAAGAAATGAAAGCACAGCTTGTGCCACATGGACCGTACGTGTGTGTGTATGTGTGTGTTAGTGTGAGAATGCCGAGTGTGGCTCCCGGTGGCCTTTAAAAACAGGCAGGCGTTTGAAGGTCCCCCATTTAAAAGACGTGGCCCTCTCCCCCAGCTGCTGTGGGTTATAAAAGAAGCCTAACCAGCTCATAAAGGGCTTTTGAACTGACTTAAACAAATGTGGACTTTACAACCAGACTTATCACTCTGTCATCGACCATTCGCAACACCCCCCTCCTCTCTCGATTTCACTGAATTTCTACCGACATCAAATATAATGTCCAAGAACAAAGTGTTCTCTTTGCTCTATGAGATTAATGCATGAAAAGAACTTTATCGGATTATTTTTTCATCTGCTTCGATATTGCCGCAGTATAAAGACACAATGCATTTAAGCAGCGTAACTCAAGCCTAACTTCAGCCTAACAGAATGATAGAGTGTAGTTGAAGTTTACCCTTACACAGGTTCATAACATCACATGAAAAAGCAATCCATACGACAAGATTATGAATAACACAGCATGAATAACAATCATATGTGGCCAGTCCATGAGAAACACAGAGTAGTTTGAGTAAGGACAGTGAAGCAGCTTTAAATGTAAGAAAATAAAAATAAAAGTGGCAGCAGATGGATTTGACAGCCTAATTACCAGTGTGTTAACACCTGTTCTTTGCTTTTATCCTCTATATGTCATTACTAAGAACAAGAGGTGTGTGGGTGTAACTGACTGCACAAAACATGAGTTAGTACTTACAGTTATTGGGTGATACTCACAGAAAAAAAATGTCTGGGTCATATTTTACCCCAAAATACAAAAGGGGAAAAACATTTCAGACAGAAAATAAACTTTTACATTGTGCTGTAATTTATGACAATTAAAAAGAAAAGATATTAAAATGACTCAACTGTAAAATGCATACGTAAAGTGTAACTCTAAATACACATAACAGTATTTGTTGACCTTTTAAATTTATATATAATATTTTTTACTGTATTACAGTAATACGTAATAAATAATTTGGTAAGGAAATGTGATGTACTGTCAGAATTTTTTTTTTTTTTTCATGATTTATTTTTATTTTATTTGGGAGTGAAATATGACCCAGACGTTTCTTTGTGAGACTTTCTTAGTGCATACAAAAGTCTGTGTAAAGATATATATAATGGCTGAGGTTGTTGGCTCTGTTGTGTTGTTCGTATAGTAGGTTTTGTGCATCACCCTAGATATGAAACTCACCCATCCTTGCTGAAAATGGACATAGCAGGTACAGAGTTGAGTAGCTCCAGTTTTCCCACTGTCCAGCTGGGCCTGTAAACACACTCATCAGGCAGTTTGATAGGGGGCAGGCACTGACTAGGCAAAGACTTCAGGGGGGCAAACATGGAGCAGCCCACAAACGGTTGACACAACTCAGGCTTGTACACAAACGAGAAGTCCTGAAGAGAGAGGGAAAGAAACAAATGTTAAATTTGCTGTTGTATAAGTTCATATTCTGCATCAATACAACAGAAATGACTTGCATAAGAAGCACTTAAAAGAGTAAATGCACTAGGGATGCTCATAATTAACTGGATAACCATTAACCGAAAGTAAGAATTTTGACTGACCATCAGTTAATGTATTTAAGAGTAATTTAAGTTTTTTTTGTTTTTTTTTAATTAAGATATTTTAAAACGTTTGTCATTTTTGACAGAGAAATAACAGATAAGTCGCATTTTATTATTATATTTAGAATTAATGTAAAATAAAGCAAAAGTTTTACAAATATTTTAAACACTATAAACTTTTAGTTCCTCTCACTCCACAACAAATCCTTTAAACTTAACAGTTCTCAGAACAGAACAAGAATGAAAAATAAAAGTAGGCATATAAACGAAAAGCTAAAACGAATAATTTAAAGTGAAACTGAAACGGAAACCAGATTTGGGCTCATGCAGCCAACCCAAACCAAATGTTTACATATTCTAAATGTATTTGTAATGCTAAACTTATATATTATGTAAACAAGGCTTTATACTTCAGTCACATGGTAATGCTGAAAGGTACAGATTATACTACAGACTATTTAAATTTAGTAGTGTAACTTTTTATATGTTTGGTTGACTTCTATTTAGATAATAAACGACAAGCAATGCTAGAACATATGTTGTGTGTGTGAGGCGCATGTGCGATCACTTGAATTGTTTCCTTATAACAGCGGTTAATTTTTATTTGTGTACACTCACAATAAAAACAAAACATTGTGCTTTTGTAAAATAAAGAAAACAAACAGGACGCCGCTTCTGCCGTCTCGGTTTCCTTTCCGTGAACTTGTTAGTAGTGTGCGTCACAAAAATGAACCGAAACTCAGCATATACTACTTGTCGCAGTTTTTTCTTTTGTTTTAATAATCTGTTAATTATTTAAGTGAGCTATATTTCACGTATAGGCCTACTACACAATTTAATTCTGCTTTTCTCAGAAGCGCTGCAGGTGCATGGTGACGACGAATCTGTTCTGTTGTTTATGCTGCTATTTATGCATGTAAAACTTAACACCTAGAAAACAAATTTTGTTATTTTTAAGGGGTCACAGACTTATTTATTCTAATTTAATTTAATTCAAATTTAACAATCTTGTCAGTCAATGGTTAACAAGCTTTGGTGGTCAGTTAGGGGGAAAAAATCTTAAACAACCCTAAAATGCACACAAGCAAATTCCAACGCAAGTTTACACAAGATATTAAAACAGTTGTGTCCCTGCAAAAACAAAAAATCCAAATATTAAGTGAATTCTGATTGGCTGTGATCATGTCGCTCTGCACAACATTCAGCTTTCTGTCATGACAGAAAAATAACATGAAGCTGGAAAGATGTTGCAGCGCACACAGTTAGGACAGTAGCATTTTAACTACTGATCGCACCTTGATTTCAGAAGGTTTGGGGCTGCAGAAACTTTCTTCCACCTCAATTTTAAATTGGCCACCCAGAGCAGAAGAGCCATCCAGAGTGTTGAGGCCAGAGCCAGGCTCCATACAGCCATCTTTACTGCCCATGTTCATGGGGGAGTAACCCATGATATGCTGCTCTAGAGACGGAGGCGTAGGGAACATCTGGTGTAGATCAGCCGTGCCTGAGGGAGGGATGGGCAGAGAGAAAAATGACATGTAAGTGGAAGGATAGAGGGACGATGCATGACAGTATATCCAGTATGTTGTACGATAAGCCTATTTCCTATTTATTCTTGTGGAAAACAAAAATAATTATTGTCAAAATTAATACAAAAACCTTCAATTGCAATGGAAAATTAATACACTGTTCTCACTCAAAGAAATATGTGCATGATGTCCCTGTTTGTCTGCATGCAATGTAAAAGTTGTGACAGTGGCCAGCAGGGAGCAGTATACAGAGTTCACTGATGAAGTAAAACCTGTATATTTATAGAGACAGAGACTGTGCTCACTTATACAGGAGACAGGGTCCAGTGTGGCTGGCTTCGACTCCTTGCTGCCAAACTTCTCATCTGCTCCATTTACAGCTCTCCGTGCTCCAGGCTATGGAGAATAACACAAATTAGCCAAAAATCAGAACTATGATTTTATTACAACACCCTAAAATTACAGCAATTTCTCTAAAGAAAACACATTTCCATTACAACACCCTTATTTTCCAATAGCAAAGCAATGGCAATTTTAACAGTAATTATTTTGATTACATATAGATTACATATTTCAACTTCTAATTATGTATGGCAATTAACTGAGAGCCCTTGCGTCAGATTGTGATAAAAATTCTGCTGTTTTGGCAAATTTTCACAGTGACGCAAAGCCATTCAGGGAAGACATAATAGAAAGAGAAAACAGAAATACAGCTTGATACTGACTGTTTGTTCATCCTCATCTGAGTTGAAGAGGTTGTCCAGGTCTTTGATGGAGACTGCCAGGTCTGAATCATGTATGAGGCTGGTGGAAGCAGCCCGGTTATGGGCCGCAGCCCGCTGAGCATCTGAGCGAGAGAGAAAGAGAAAGAGCTTAACACAGTCCTGTTCTGCAGCTTTATCTAGCGTAACCACAGCCTGGGCTTGAGACCACACCAGGACAAGCCCTTTCCCTCACTCAGCGAACACATTTAACCTTTATGGGCAACAATACACTAAACTGACCCAGGCTGTCAACAGGAAAACTATTTCAAATAAAATAAATGGACTCAGGGTTTGAGAGGGGTTCATGAGAGAGTCACTGGAGTATAACAGGACAATCCTTACCATCTGATAGAGCAGCACTGCCATCTTCTCCCTGTTAGAAAGCAAAATAAAATAGTAAATGTTTAAATAAATTTAATATACAAGCCACTGATACACAAAGGTTATGTTAGATTAGTTATGCAGTGTCCAAAATGTTCTGACACATATCAATGGCGAGTTGAGAAAAAACAAAACATATACTGTAAAAAGTGGTAACCTGCAATTTAAGGTTTAACCCATAAAAATAGTTTTGTTGGTATAAATTAAATGCATTTAGGTTGATTAGGTGATAAGTAATATTTTTGACAAATAAAACCAGCTAATGTAGATGTAGTAACCATTTTTTTCAGTGTTGTCCTCAATATTTAAGAATCAAGCACACACTGATTAACTTTTCCACAAAGCAAAAGATGAAAACAGTCCAGAGTGCATTAGTTCACGATCACATTTTAGTTAATCACAGAGAAGAAAGCGACCAATCAGAAAAGGTGATGGTATAAGAAGAGTAAAAGAGTGACAGCTAAGAAGAGAAACAGGAGACGACCAAAGAGATGGAGGGAGGGTGGAAGCATATTTATACTTTGCCACCAAATGATATCTTCCATGCACAGCATAATAAATAATATAATATAATAATATAAGATAACAGCACAGGCTAATGGGACTGCAGCTTTCCCCTCAGCGCCTTAGAAACATACCCCAGACCCTTAACCTGCCCCTCATGCAACCTGCGCATCCCAGAGCCACCATTACAATGCAAGCCGCACACTATGTGAAGATTCATTACGCCGTGCATAATTTCATTACGCTGCAGGCCGTCTCTCTGCATAAAGAGTGTAATCTGTTCCTTCGTACACACTCTTCACATCCTAATGACCAACTCCGTAATAAACGCCTGTACATGCAAATCACTCCGCCCCGTAATCGATAGCAGAACCCTGGGGTGGAGTACAGGAGTTAAAGAGGCAATTTTCTATGTATACTATGTATTTTACAACAAATGAACGCCGCTGTGTGTATGTTTATACGTAACATAGATACACATGTGCGCTATAAGCAATGAGGTTGTTGTACCATATGGCCCAAATTACTTAAACCTCTCCTGTGACTGCAAAAAGAGGCTATAAAGTACTATACAAATGTATAGTATAATGCAATGTAAGTCGCTTTGGATAAAAGCGTCTGCCAAATGCATAAATGTAAATGTAAATGTAAAGTTACCAAGACACACAAAGATGTGTAATTCCGAGAACAGGTACCAAAAAAGCTCTTGCAAAACGATGGAGTAACACAGTACAGAAGGACAAAGCTGATTTTTGTTCAGCCTCCGCAGCTGCCACAAAAAGACGCTAAAAGTATGTGTGAAATTCCAACAGGAATGGGAGAGACTTTCTTCGCCCCCTCTATTCATGCTCTCTCCTCCACATTTGAGGGTGTCAGATTCAGATCTCAGATGGGAATCTCCCATGAGCTGAAGACAGCAGACATGATGCCAGCATATTACACGCTACACTGCCAATGGAGAATCTGCAGCATCTATAAATCCTTTTCACAGGAAACAAGAGTCCATGTGAAACAGGATTCACAACTCATTATACTTCCGTAATGTTGCATATTTCCAACTGAAACTGAAACTAGCTTATTAAAAGAGAAAAGCAATACCGTTTTTTACCATTTTTCAATACCGTTCAAAAGTTTGGGGTCAGTAAGATTTTTTTTTCAGGGTGCCTTCAATTCATCAAATGTGACAGTAAAGACATTTATAATATAACAAAAGATTTCTATTTTAAATAATTGCTGATCTTTTGAACATTTTGAAATCTTCTTTAAAAAAAAAATTATATATTAAACATTAAGTTTAAAAACATGTTTTCAACATTGATGATAATAAGAAATGCATCTTAAGCACCAAATCAGGACATTAGAATGATTTCTGTAGGATCATGTGACATTGACGCAAATTACATTCTAAATTAAAACGTATTTTAAATTGTAATAATATTTCACAATATTAGTTTTTTTTTTGTTTTTTGTTTTTTTTTTATATCAAATAAATGCAGCCCTGCAAGCTAATTACAGAATAAAAGACGCCTTTCAAAAACATTAAAATAAATCTTACCAACCCCTAACTTCTGAATGTTAGCGCAGTGGTTCTCAAAGTGTGGGGCGCATGGGTACTGCAGGGGGGGCACGGAAGATCAGCAGAAGAAAAAGAAAAAAACAGCTGTTGCAACGGCGAATGTGCGTAAATAGTGGATGATGCTCTGCCTTTATAAAGCGGGACTAATCTCCAATTACACTGAATCGTTCTTCAGATCGATTCTTCAGATTCTTGACTTGTCACCGCCTGAACAAGCCCAACATAGAAGTTGCTCGCCATAGAAAAGCATGAGCACCGCTCCAGCGAACGGAATCAAAAGCTGCTATTGTGAACGGCGCGTGCTCCGCTGCTGTGCGCGTTCCGGTGAGAAGACGTACAAGAAGCTGAGCTTGTGAGGTGCTGTCAAAAACTGTTACATATTGGCGCTGTTACATATTGTTTACCCAAAGCATCACTGAAATATTTACTTTTTTATTTATTTAAATTATAATCATTCTAATCTATTATTTTCTCTTACTGTGGTGTTTTTCAATGATTCAATGCCATTACAAAGTGAAACTAATGCGGCAGATTTTTTTTTAAAGGTTTAAAGGGGGCAGGACCAAAAAAGTTTGAGAACCACTGTGTTAGTGTAAACTTAAAACCAGAGCATTATAGGATTTTATCTCTAGCAAAAAGTGTCGCTCACCTTGTGTTTCTTCCCCGGTTCTCTATCGCCGCCTGCTTTGTCTTTCTTATCCGAGAAGGTGAACTTAACATCTCCGTCGACAAAGGCGTAGGGGTCGACCTCAGGCTCATGGTCGCCGCCTGTGATGGCTGCAGCCAGGTGCTGGTTCTGTCGCTGTAGGTACGTTTGGAGACGTTCATCTGAGACCTTGAGCGGCCTTTTGGAGGCAACCATCGTCCTGGGCAAGACACACACACAGCAAACAAACAAACAAACAACAACAACAAAAAAAAGAAAAAAGGTCAATCCATGACTAAAATAGTATAACACTGCATAGCATATACCAATATACTGCCAGAAAGTACATATATCATCCAGAACAATCAAGTGGCCAATTTTAGGAATTAAAAAAGATTATTTTCAATAACATTAATGCTTATATCATAATACCCAAGGTGCACATATGCTCCTAATTTGAAAAATAAAGAACTTTATGGGGCGCAATGAAAATTTATCAAATAATTAGTTTTTTTCTTAAGGGATACAAGGAGATATTTATAAGCAAAATTATTTTATTTATTCGAAACTACACTCACTTTCGATATTTCTGCTTCAAACTATATTTAAATACAGAATTATTTATGTTCTGAACATTGAACTAAGAGGCAGTTAAAGTTAATTTTTTTAACAAAATACCAATAAATACTAGAAAAAAAATTGTTCTGCATAATGTGGGACTTTTAATTACAAACAAAACAGACATACATAGTCACTCTTATTTTGAAATGTCTTTACTTCAAGCTGCTCATTCAAACATATGAGGGAGCTAAAATATGCACTCTTACAACCATCTAAAATATTACAATACAAACACCATAAAGTAAACATTGTCATAATTCAGCAACAGTAAATCATAAGCAATCATTTGACATAAATGTGCGGTATTCATCGATTGCAGACTGCTCTCAAACTGCGAGCCTGTAGAACATGCAACAGAACTGCATTTTGACTTTGAACGTGCAGCGCTCACATTTATTTGATTTAAATCATTGCCAATAATCACTTTAAGACAGATTAGAAACCTCTCGGATTTCATCAAAAATATCTTAATTTGTGTTCCGAAGATAAAGGAAGGTCTTATAGGAGTGAACAACATAAGGATGAGTAATTAATGGCAGAAATTTCATTTTTGGGTGAACTAACCCATTAAGACTTTTTACAGTTCGCACACATCTATTTTTCAGTCACAAATGCAAGTGAAAAACTAGTGCTGTCAAGCCCTAAATATTAGTCAACAATAAATTATAATACTATCTACATTCATTAAGATGAGTTGACAATTTAAAAGAACAGCCATATTGTCATGTCCAGGTACCTAGACATTATACACCAACTTTTTCTACACCAAGAAAAGAAAAAAGAAAAAAAGGAAGTTCTATTAATCCAAAATCATGTCAAACCCCAGCAGTGTCTGAAGTCTCTGTTTGTGTGTATGTGTTATGTAAAATCCCTCTGTGTTGGTTGAATGGTACCAACCACTGTTTTCTCACACAGATCTGACCACTGCAGCTCTGATGGGGGGTGACAGTGCACAGTGGCGCTGGCCAGAGATTAAACCCATATTGAGGCCCCAGAGTGCACAGGGATTACATTAGGCCGTAACAGCAGAATGGACACAAGAGGACACCAGCCAAGTGTATCCTGGGATTCCACTGCATACCATTACATCTCACTGTGGCCAACAGAAACGGCTCTCTAAACCACTTTTTCTGATCTTAGGCAACTTCAGGCAAACAACATTTCAGTGGAAACAATACAGATGCAAGCCACTTTTGAAATGTTCATACACATCTTGTTCACACAAAATTGTTCAAGGGAACTACATTTTTTAAACATCAGAAACATCCACACTAAAACAACATTTTCCAAACAGCCTTTTTTTTTTCTAGTAAGGGATTAAGATTTTTTTTACTTAATACTATCAACAAGAATTCTTCCAGGAAGACAACGGCACGGCTGAGCGATGTGTACACTTTATTTTGCCATAACACTGCTGCTTCATGAATTTATGAGGGGCATAAAGTCGCTGCTTTTAGTATCTCTCATCCATAACAGTTTAGAGGAAAAGTTCATACTACACAAACATTATTCACACAAACGTGTCCAAACATTCCCACACTGGGCCAAATATCAGTGACCAACAAATGTTCCCCCTTCAACAGATTCAACAAACGCCATCGCATGTTAATAGATGTGACATTATGGGCCATACGAAAAACCAAATGTTTTCATTTTTTGGATACAAAGTAACACAGTTAAAGTGATGAATGTGCTTCCGGCTAACAGTATAGGTACAAGAATTTTAATCCATGCATATTAGCACAAATATAGAGAAAATTGCAGTAAAACAATGACAACTTCATGTCTTTTGGAAGCAGTATGGGTAACCGTTTGTTGATTTAAATATCTGGGGAAGCAGATAAGATGTACACTTTAGCAGAAATTCTTCACATGAGTAAACATGTCACGGCTTAGTTGGAGACTGTCATCAAACAGCACTGGCACCAGTGTCAAATGTCTGTGCTTTTAAATCAAGGAAGGCCAGCCTAAGTTCCCTTGGTGCTCTTCCTGGAAGTTTGAAGGGTAGGTGCACGTCACAAGAGAGTCAGGGCTGAGCATATGGTGGATCTTATTCACATCATTATTTCATCCTTAATTTATTTTAACTTCAACTGTTCCATAGAAAAAAATAACCATGCAACCACAGTAAGTTGTGAAGGTCCATTTCACACATATCCTGTCTGCATTCTTGTGACTTTTGACTTAAATCTAGTCCACTAGCTTAAATCTAGTCTCACTTACTACTGCCCACTTTGACAGGAAGATATTTTTTGACAGGCGATCAAAATCAGTCTGTGACTAAAATAATTCCATTTGTAATTCATGAATGTCACATCCATAATTATTTTTTAGCAAATAGTAATAGATTCAATTTATATTTCAAATAAATGCTGTTCTTTTTAACTTTTATTCATTTAATAATCTTTAAAAAAAAACATTGATGATAATAATAATAATAAGTAATGTTTCTTGAGCACCAAATCAGCATATTTGAATGATTTCTGAAGGATCATATGACACTAGGGATGTAACGATATAATCAATATTGTGGTATCGTGATAGCAAAATTGTCTCGATATCATCGTGGTCACACGACTGTATGAAACTATATGTCTTCCAGGCAAAAAGTGTAGGTTTTTTTTAGCCCAGTGGAGCAGAACGGAGGGAAGTGGCAATAGGGTTGGGAACCGAGAACCGGTTCTTATCCAGAACGAAGTGCGGGAGTGGGTGGTTGACATATAAGCCTGAAAATTTTTTTTTAAAAAAACTTCAAATATTAGGCATAAAAAATATTGAGTTGTGTTGTACTGACTCTTGAATTTCCAAAAATAGTTGTGGTTTTTTAGATTTTGTATTGGAAATTGGATTTATTCACCAATTTGTTGCATTTGTGCCTAAAATTGTCATATGGTGTGACATAAAAGTTATTCTATATAAAATGAAAATGAGATATACTCTCCCTACGTAACTAACTTCACCATAAACCTTTATCATTACTATCTTCAGATTTAAAAATGTTTTGGTGCAGATCCAATATATTTTNACACAAAAAGTATTCTTGTCACTTCATAACATTAAGGTTGAACCGCTGTAGTCACATGACTGTTTTAAATATGTTTTGAGTACCTTTCTGGATCTTGAGAGATTTGGTGACATTTCTGGCTATGTAGGCCTCACTGAGCCATCGGATTTCATCAAAAATATCTTAATTTGTGTTCCGAAGATGAATGAAGGTCTTACGGGTGGAACGACATGAGGGTGAGTAATAAATGACATTATTTTCATTTTTGGGTGAACTAACCCTTTAATTGGATGGGTAATTTAATGTCCACCATTAATTTATTACAATATGTTTTGATTATTTATTTATCATCAAAAAAAGGGGTATGTCATATTGTGTGACAAATGTATATGGTGTGACCTGGAAAAAACGGTCACACCATATGATACAGTGTCACACCATATGACGTTTTGCTCAGTTAAGAGAATCTCTTGGTTAACTAAAAACAGCTAGCTTATACTTGGCATGTAAATTGCCACATGACAGCAATGATTTTTAAAAATAAATGAGTAAAATTTGTAAAAAGTGTTTCATTTTTATGCAAATAATGTCACACCATAAGACACAAAACTTTGACCACTAGTGAGCTAATCAGATGCAGAGCTTTTTAAGTAAAAATCAAAAAGTCAGAACTCGCCTCATGACCTTCCAAACCACTTTAGAGATGACAATGCAACGTCCTGGTTGAGTGTGGACCTCTGCTTCATAATGTTGTCCAAATTATTGCCCGTTCAAAATATAGATTTTAATGTCACACCATATGATGCCCATTTTACGGACAAAATGTATTTGGCCAGAACTTGCTTAAAAATCGTGCACAGACATCAACACTTTCTGTGTTCATTAAAAATGCCTAATTCTGTTATTTAAACTGTAAATCTATCAATTATTTATACTTTGCTGAGATATATTGTCATATTAGTAAAGTCACACATAGCCCGGACAGTCACACCATATGACAATTTTGATGTTTAGATCAAAATTTGAAGTATTGGTCTTCATACACCAACTAAAGCTATGGTATGCTGTAATAATATCTTGTTAGAGGAACAACATAAGGATATAAATTTTTTAAAAATACCCATTTTCTTTAGTAAATGACATTATGGACAGGTAGAACTGTACGTCATGTCATCCACCCGAGTGTATCCTTTAATAGAGACGTCTCGCCTCATGAATATTGTAACAACGAATGCACTGAAAAGCCCTTGCGCTACTCATATACGTCAGATATCAATAAAGAGAGAGAGAGGTGCACAAAGCTGCATGATTAATCTTTAAAAGATCGCGTTCTCGATTTCATCACCCATGATCTAATTCCTAAATGACAACAATTCGCCTGTGTAAGCTATATTAAACCTTTGACAAAAATAAAAATCGCGAGATTCAAATCTGCGTTCACGCTGCCGTTGATCTAGAGAGCAGTTGTCATGTTTAAATATAAACAGCTTCACAAACAAATCTTTTCAAACACACAGTATCATTATTTCTGTGACAAATATTGCAGTTATCACAGAAGTATACAAAAGTTTATTATTGAGATAAACGCTGTTGTCTACGTTACCGATCAAAACAGAATAAATCACCTTTTGAAAATGCTTCAAATAGGCTAACTAATGTATCGATTACATTGTTACCCCACTAGGTGACAACAAAATACTGTTAAAACTATCACTGAATCATTCTTTCAGAAACAGTGACTTCTTTATGAATCCAATGTGTGTTGAATTTGTGGTAACACTTTACAATAAGGTTCATTTGTTTACATTAGTTAATGTATTAACTAACATGAACTAACCACGAGCAATACATTTGTTACTGTATTTGTTAATCTTTGTTAATGTTAGTTATTAAAAATACAGCTGTTCATATCGTTCATGTTAGTTTACAATGCATTAAATAATGCTAACAAATACAACTCTTGATTTTAATGATGTATTAGTAAATGTTGAAATGAACGTTAAAGATTAATGAATGGTGTAGAAATGCAGTTCATTATTTGTTCATGTTATTAGTCAAGTCTTCAGTTATTCTTTTTTCTTTTTTTTAATATCGCAATAAATATCGTATCGTGGACTTCATATCGAGATATTATCGTATCGTGAGATTTTGATATCATTACATCCCTATATGACATGAATAGAGTAATGACTGCTGAATATTCAGCTTTACCATCACAAGAATAAATTACATTTTAAAATATACTAAAATGGAAAAATATTTCACAATATTACTGTTTTTACTATGTTATTTATCAAATAAATGCAGCTCTGGTGAGCAGAACATTTAAAAAAAAAAATCTTACCAACCCCAAACTTTTGAACAGTTTTTCAAGAATTTTAGAGAATGTGAAGAAAAACAGTCCCCAAAATTCTCCGTCTTGTTTTTGTATGTGTCCTTCAGATCCACAAGCCAGTGGTTAAAATTGTAACTTGCTCATTTGTACTCTAAATCCCTACTAAAACCCCAGAGTGTTTGTACGCACGTGTGAGATGGACACGTAATCTCCTAGTTCACAACAGTGCTGGGCCTGCACATTAGTGAAGTATAATGTCAAAAGGGCGCATCGCGAGAGATTAACATGGTTTGTGCACTCAGAGGAAGAACAGTCTACACAGAACGAGAGTGTTTATGTGTGAGAGTTTGTGTGTGTGTGTGTGTGGGTGTGTGTGTGTTTGTCCAACCTATGGA
>RJVU01007007.1:9841628-9853935 GCA_003731715.1 Anabarilius grahami | reverse complement strand
CATTTCACTTGGTGACCCTAGTAGCTCAGAAATGATATTTAGCCTTCAAATAAGTGCATGAAATAGTTTGTAAAGAACATGATACTCACTCAGTAGCAGACATAATCCCTTCAGCTCCGAGTGACGCCTCTTCTCTGAGTTTGTCTCCTGGTAGTGATGGTGTGGGAAACTCTGCGTCTTTCCTACGCGGCAGGTTAAAAAACCTCCACGGCGCATGACTCCCGTCATCATCCAGGTTTACTGCTGCACTGATGTACGGGGTAGGCTCCAAGGGTTCGGAGTACGCAGGGGGAAAAGGTTGGGTGAGGGGATCCAAACGGGCGTCATCTGGGCCCTTCTGGGGCAGGAGGCATGGCTCTGTAGAAGGAGGGTAAAAATGTTGGCTGTGTGGGGTGGAGGGGTTTTTAATGGCGTCTGTGGCTTCCTCGCCACGTTCGCAGGGGTGAGGGCTCAGCGGTGGTGGCTGAGGGGAGCCGACCATCTCCGTCGAGCCACTGTTGCCCACGGTAGCTCCACCCCCGCTGTGAAGCTGTGGTGGTTTTGAGCCAGTGCTCACATCAGACTGGCGGAGCCCAGAAAAGCGTCCACCCTCTTGACCTCTAAGAGCCAAGCGCTGGCCTGCAGAAGCTTCGGTTTCCATAGAGACATCTTCGCAGACGGAGTTGCGGTGGTGGAAGGGCGTCTGCGGGCGTTTCTGCTGCTTGTCTCCCTTTTCGGGCTTCTCCCCGGCTTTGTGCTTGATGGTCGGCTGCTGCGTCTGACCGGCAGTGGGCGGCTGACCAGGCGTGCTGCCTGCTCTCTGCTTCAATGTTTTGTGCCTAATAAGAGAAATAAATATTTTAATTCAACAGGGACATGAGTTATGAACTGATGACATCATTAATAAGAAAGCCTATTACCAGATTTTTTTTTTTTTTAAATTCATTTCTTTTCACAGAGAGTTCATAACATTTCTTTTCAGGTTTAATAGGCCTTTGAGACTTGTAACAGAGAAAATGTAACAGTTTCTTAATTAGCTCATTATTTAGAATTTTCAAACTATTATTGGATCCTTGAAAAAACACTTTTGAATGAATATTCTCTGCTTGTCGAGTCCAAAGACAGGTTTAAAAACCACCCTTTTAACAACAAGTGCTCCACTTCTATCAGAGTCTGTCTGACCTGATAACGTGTGTCCACACTTTCTCTGAGATATGTAAAGCCCCGCAGCTGCCAGAGTTTCCCTGTGGGATCCCTTTTACAGTGTATCTCGTTTATAATGTTTTTCTTCAGAGGCAGTCACCTTCTCAGCCTCCACAGAATCTCAACACACAAGCCTGTAGGCTTTTATCCCTCCCTTAAAAATGCAAAGCTATCGCACCAACCACTTATGTTACAAAGCCAGGAAACTTCAGTTTTGTTTAGATATCTAACAGTCTGGTATATGTATGCACGTTAGTATTTGAAAGCAAGGCTAGAGTGTGTAGTTCATGTGTAGTTTGAGAAGTTCAGGGGTCAAGAAACTTAATTTAGCCCATATATGTAAACAAAGAAACCACAGGGTATCTTTGAGGTTGGAACTGAGATGGTGTTAACACCATAATTTTGTTCATTCAGACATTCGCGAACGCGCTAGGCTTGCTACGGTAGTCGGTGTTACTGGTGTTCAGTCGCAACACTGGTTTCATCACTTGCCCATCGTGGCAACGACGCAAATTTTTCTCAGTTTAACGCGTTAAAAATATTTAACAATTAATGCAGTATCCATTTTTCTGTGTTATATGATCAAGCTCTTATTCATGCAAATGCTTTTAAACCATTCAAGCGTGACAAGGCGTTCAAAAAGAGAACGTGCTGTCTGTGAATGTCCTGCCTATGTGACACACACACAACAAGCGGCAGTATCGAGATCTCTTCCGCGCTTGAACGAACCACAACACTCAAATTATGCCAAAATGTTCATTGTCCTCATAAGAGCATTCTTAAATTAGTTAAATTACGTCTTAAATGAGCGTAAAGATTTGTGAGAAAATGGGAACACTGTCAGATCTGCGATCTGCAGCAGTGGCAGATCTTAAAGTGTCATTAATGTTAATCAAAGAACAAAGGTGAGAGAGAATTACTCACTGCTCTTGACTAAAGAACTTAAACTTTCTGTTCCTTATTTATTTGGTTCCACACTTTCCACGGTTTGATTTATTTTTCCACAGTTTATCTAAACGTTGTATAAGTTAGCCTATTTGTTATTTTATATTAGGCCTAGCATGATGTATTCTTATTCGTTTTGTTAATAAACATACTATGTTTAATAAAAGCAAGTTTGTTTTGTTGTTGTGTTTTTCAGTAAGAATAATAACCCACCATTCAAGCAATTTGAAAGTGAAAGTAAAATGCACATGGCCGCACACCGGCATTTATAAGCGATTTTAAAAAAGGTCGAGGCCCCGCGCCACGGCCCCTGGTGACACCGGTATTACAGGTGTTGTCACGTCGATTAACCGGTGGGAAAATTCTCTTACCGTCACATCCCTAGAATGCGCACAAAAACAAGACGCGGGATCTTATCACACAAACCAATCATAACCAATGGATAGCGCGATGGAGGCATTGCCTTCTCTCACATGACTTTCTCCCACCAAACTTACTGCATGTTTTAGGGGGTCTGTTAAAACTGAATGGGCTCAGGGGAGGCAAGAGGAGACACCAACTCCCGCTGTAACTTTACCGGCTAATGTCGCTGTTGGACAGTGTTACTTTAGAAAAATAAGGGATTTATACACTTTATAAATGTCAAATTATGTAATATTTGCATTGTTTTATTTTTGCAATGTTTCTCATCCAATTTTTTGAGGCGGCACTGCATCCCTTGCCTCCTAAAATAAAAAGCCGGTGATATATAGACAGAGAGAGAGAGATGATAGCTGATAATAATAGCTGAGAAGTTCTTCAGAGAAACATTTACCTGCACAACCAAACTTAACAGCAAAAAAAAAAAACAACAACCAGACCACAAGGGAGTCAAAGGTAAAATTATACCCCTCTTATTCTCACACTCAAAACAATTTCACATGTACGCGCACAATACCACACAGCCACTCACACACATACACACGAGCAGAATGCTAAGCAAGCAGAAAGGACCTCAGTCGATGCATGGTCATTTTCACTTCACAGGGGGACTCCGAGTTTCATCATACCTCTCATGCTGGGTCTCTTCCAAAAAATATATTTGGCAAATGACACCAGTCCCACAGCACCTGGCCTTCTCTTGGCCCGAACTGAACAGCTACTCAATGAAGAGAAAGAGAAGACGACTAACAGCAAGACCACACAGCACTACATGACATTAAGTCTGTGTTAACGTTACTTACAATGCTCCACAGATAGTGTTTAGGCTCATTCTTTAGGCTCATTCTTTCTAGTACTTGCTGCTTCTTGTTTACAAAACCATTATCTACCCGAAGTAGGCATGTCAACATCACCGATATTATTGGACTACATTGATAGTGAAAGTCAATCTCCGTTCCTCTCAAGTCCTATAACAGCAAGCCGCGACAATATTAGAGTGAATCTATTACGAAAACAGTTGGCCAGCAAGTCAGCTCGAGTCTAATCTGTAAACAAGTTATAACAAGTTATAATTTTCTGTAGCATGTAACCAGTAACAATTTGAACAATGGCTATTTACATCATTATGCTCAATGGCAATTACTGCAGACTCTTATCAGAGATAACAGCCTTGAGTGGGTTTTTTTAAGTTTTTGTTTTTTGTTTTTTTGGTAATACAAAATTATTAAAATAATTAAAAAGTTCAAGCGATTTACCTAATTTGTTTCTTTTTTCCCCCGTTCATGGTTTTTACCATGAAAACTCTAAGCTAAAGTTCCCTTTCATGAAGCAAGGAACAATAACCTAAATCACTTCCTGCAGACATAAATTAAATATCGCCCTCTTTAATTATGAAACAAATACACACTCAGAGCTCTGTAATGATGCTGAGTGTCAAATTCAAATTCATAACTGTATTTTAACTGTTATGCTACCAAGCCAAATGGGAATAGATTTATAAATGGGAATAGAAATTTTTTTCTTCAAAGTTCAGATGACTTCCATTAAATATAAATCTGAATCCAGTTCACGTAAAAGAGTGTAAAACACTCAGGAGTCACAAAACAACGCAAAAACATGTGGAGGGACCAAGAAGTAACTCAGCAATTTACAGAGCTGCAAGACTAGATACAGCCCGATACATTATATACAGATGGACATTCAAAACACGCAGCCTACACAGAATATCTAAGCAAGTTATTTTCTTCTCTACATTAGACAACAAAAAATAAAAAAATCTGAGACTTATAACACCACTTAACAGTTCTACAGATGGTGGCACCAGCACCTGATTTAGTAGAGCTGGGGGTTGGGGATTTTTAATCATAAAGGTAATTTAATCATAAAATTACTATTGTTTTGCATTAATAAATGCAGTAACAAATAACAATCTTTTGGTTTCAGTCTGGAGCCCTGCTTAACACAATCACTCAGAAGCCAGTTCCTCTGGTTTTCACAAAGAGATTTATTTAATACTTCATGACAAATGTAATGCCTGTCATTTTAAAGAGTGACAGATGACACTATAAGAGCTACATAAAAGCGATTAGTGGCAGCAACAGTGCAGGATGGTTAAACAAGGAGAGCCTATGAGAGTACGAGGCTAAGTGAGTTCGCATGTCTGTACCTTGAACAGTTGCAGCTTGATCTCTGTGTGGAGTCAACAAAGTCCCAGGCGCCCACTTTCATCAGCGTCTCCTCCTCGCTGGTCCCGTTGGAGGCTGTGGCAGAGAATTTCCGTCTGTGGAGACACAATAAAACAAGATTGGAATCAAACTCTCTGTATCTTCTGAATGGCTTTCTAAAAAAAAAAAACCCCACAAAATCCATGGTATTTCGTAGGGCTGACCCAATGGTGCTTTTCCACTGCACGGCTCGGCTCACTTTTTGGCCCTTTTTTCACTGCATGGTACGGCTCGGTATGGCACGGTGAGGCTCGCTTAAATAGTACCACCTCGGTTCAGGTTCCAAGCGAGCCGCGCCAATACTAAAATGTGATGTGTAAACACTGCAGATGATCACTGATGGGTCAAAGAGAATCGTCACTACCAGCATCATTGGATTTGAAACACGAGACACCAAACCCATTTTTAGTAACAGCCACCACAGTATAATTTGTTTGCACGACTTTTTTTAAATTACTTGCTTCAAATGACCGTTGCACGCAATTTGAAAAAGAAATTGCTGTATCGTGGTCAGTAGACAAGGTGCAGACGTTCCTCTCGTTGGTAGCCGAGGAACGGATCCACGGCTGCTCAACTACAACGATCAGTCTATAATCCCACCCACTTTGAAGCGGTACTAAACTGCAGTGGAAAACCAAACCGAAAGATAAGCGTCGTATCACACATTGGAAAAGCACCATAATAGTCAACTAAACGTTAGATGACGAGAAGAGGCTCGGTCGACCAAAATTGTATTAGTTGATTAGTCAAAGAAAAAAAAACTCCACAGAAAATGAGGGACGGATTGTTAACGGCGGGTCCTTGAGGTAATTACAGTATGTCGGGCAGAAAATCCAAATGTTCGCCTAACGTCCATCGACCTCATATGGCATATCATTTGAAACATGTAAGTAGTAGCAACTTTATTAGGCGCACAAGTGTTTGTGCAGAGTGAGGAAGCTTAAGTAGAATTTACAACAGTAGAATTTTAAACAGAATTGACAAAAGTTGTTACAAAAAGATGGATTGAACAACATACATCTGTGCAAATTCAAAATAAAAACCTTACAGAAAAGTTGTGAACAGTTCCCTGTGTGACAACTAGCACCAATGACACATTTTCTCCTTATTAAACAAACAATGATAAAACATTCTGTGGCTCAGATATTGCATTTCATTGAACCAGTTTTAGCAGTGCATTGTTGGCTCTGTCTTTAATTTATATTGACTGTGAAATGGGATTATCTGAAGTAAGATTTGCTCTGAGGATGTCTGAGTAAACTTACTTGTTCTGAGCTCGGTTGATGTTGCACTCTTGCCAGACGCTCTCAACCACCTGACTGGCCATCCTGCGTGGAATCTTGCCACCATGGTGACTGGTGCTGTCAACACTAAATCCATCCATTGCCATCGGCAACCGCATCCACTTCTGTGCCGAGTGAGAGTGAACTACAGAAAGAAAGAAAAGACAAAAAAGTTTTAGAGTGTAACAGATGCTGCTCATGAAATTAGATTGGTATGGGTTTGAGTCGAGGTTGAGGCAGGTTCACCTGTCTGAGCTTCTTCGGGTGAGGTGGGAGGAGTCAGGGTCACTGAAGAGATGGCAGGGTCACGGTTTGAAGCAGGCACTTGATGGCCGTTTGAATAGACAGCAGTGCAATGCGACGACCCCGTAGCTGTTACAGTGGGGATGTCTGACTGAGGTACTAACACCAGGCATGAAGGATATACCATGCGCACACCACCTGGAGAAAAAGCCCACACATTAACACAATGAACAACTAATAAATGCACACTTGTACACGCATACATGTATTGCCTCCACAATGCAATTCTTTTACCTTACAGCCTTTTAAGTAAAATATATTTTGGTCAAACTCACCAACAAGCACTTCCACTGCTGCCAGGGAGTCGTCCTCCCAGTCGATGTCCTCCATTTTGTCCTCTGCGCTCTCCTTGGAGGTCGGGCTGATGGGATAGAACTGGTTCCATTCTTCAATGAGCTTCTGTGTCGGAGGGTCAGACAGCTTGAAGGACTGGCCGGTCAATGTGCCGTTCAGTCCAAATGGACTCAGAATCACTGTAGAGACAATAAGAGAAGAGATTTACACTCTATGTACTGTACAGAACAAGAGATATTGGGCATTTGTGGCATAAAGGGCAAGAATCTGGGACATAGGCCTGTCACGATTATCTGATTTAACTGAGATTGAGATAATCATAATCATTGTGCTCTTTTAATCCCAATCACAGATTGCCACTCAAATAAGGAGATTTTATGCAAATATCAATATTTCAGATGCAGATGATTTATCATTATTATTATTATATTACAATAATCCAATATTAAAGCTGGGTTTTAATAAAACTAGGCTTCACAAAACAGTGGAACAAATGGAAAGATCTATTACTCCTAAAATTAAACTATATAATACATGTAATAATAAATACAAATGATAACATTTAATGTTCAAATATTATAAAAAAAAAAAACTTGAAATTATTTTTAAAAAATATATAAAGAATTGGTAGCATTTGGTAGCAATTTTGGTTTTACAGTCCTGTTCCCCATGTATATATTATGTACTTATTACAGTTAATAGTACTTATTACTTATTACAATTAGAATAACTGGGTAATAACTAGGTACTAACCCTGAACCTACCCCTAAACCAATGTGGTTACCTTATATTAACCGGTACTTTCTTAGGTAAGTACAGTGTAAGTACACAAAAGTGCACATACTATAAAATAAAGTGCAACCAAAATTTTAATATTTAAAATATTAGTTCATTCTATTTTATGCAATATTTCTGTACAAAAGACAAAAAGAAAACAAAACGGAACTTACGGAACGAACGCGGCACCAGTTTATTTTTTTCCCGTAAGTACAATAGGGAAGGCGTAGGATATACGCCGTAAGCTTTCTGAAGAATGTGGAAAGCGGAAGCAAAAGTGACTGATCGTTTCGCTAGATAAGACCCTTATTCCTCGTCTGGTATCGTTTAAAGCCCTTTGAAGCTGCACTGAAACTGTAATTTTGACCTTCAACTGTCTGGGGGCCATTGAAGTCCACTATAAGGAGAATAATCCTGGAATGTTTTCATCAAAAACCTTAATTTCTTTTCGACTGACGAAAGAAAGACATGAACATCTTGGATGACATGGGGGTGAGTAAATTATCAGGAAAATTGTATTTAAAAGTGGACTAATCCTTTAAGCTTACACTGTGAAAGACATGAGGGGGGAAAAAGACTATTCAGTTGTTAACTGTAATGAATTGTATGATATCTAAAAGCCCACAAAAAAACAAAAAACAAATTCATGACTGACAACACTAGCTACTGAACAAAAGGAATTACCAAGACCATGCAGCATGCATCGGGGGATAACCATTTAACCATTCTGCCCTTGAGCAATTTACCCATCATGTAAGTACTTGTGTTAACATGTTATGGCAAAAGAACCTCTGCTAAAAAGTACAATCAAGTGGCATTTATCTGGAGTTGTCCTTGGAAAGTTGCTGGTTCTTCCAATGTAAAAAGCCCAGCATATGTAGAAGAAACACATGAAGAGTGAAGAGCGTGTAATCAGAACAGGGCCAAAGCAAATGAGTCCATGAAGCGGGGAACACTGTACAAACACTCCCGCCTGGCTCTCTCTCAACCACTCTCTGCACTTCTGTTCCTCATTAACTGTGGTCTTAAATGACGACTCCACTGCAGCCGGGTCTTTTTCCTTCCTCCTTTCTCTCAGACACTTTCTGAAACCCTTTCATATCAACACAGCCTCCAGTTACTGCCAAGCAGTACTCATTCAGAGCCCATAAACCAACTTAAATAAACAGGTCACTCAGAGGGAGAGAGACAGAAACAGGATGAAAGAAAAAGACAAGGAGAGAGAGCAAGAAAGGGTGAAGCACAAATATGGAAGCAACAGCATCAGTTTTCACCCTATTGGTATCTTAGAAAAACACTTCAGTTTCTCAAGAACAGCTCTGTTACATGCTGTTTTCATGCCTAAAAAAACAACTAAACACCGACATATGAGGTCACAAATTTTCTCAAGGAAATCTCATATTGTACTTGATATATTGATCTACATAAGAGGGGTTAGGAGGAGGAAGGAGCTTCCAGGGAGAAAAAGAGGGGTGGGGGGGGTGAATCCATCCTGTGTCCTTCCATTAGCCGGCTCATTCCATGGCCTTCATCACACAAATCCATAAAAGCCGCAATGACAGAGGACACCTCCGTCCATCCGGAAGAGGTATGGGAAGCGGGAATGGGGAGGGGGGCTGTACAAATGGAAAGGTGGCACGATTCATCTTTAATGGGTTTCAGTGGCTTAAACCTACACGTTCTAACAGAGATCATTGTCCTTTATCAACACTGGCTTTAAGACAAAAGCCTCCAAACTGCATTATTTCCAGAAAAACAAAGCTGACCAGACGTAACAAAACAAACACGGCTCGTTCGCAGAATGTCTCTCCAGGCAAAAATGGCTCTTAATATCCGACAGCTCCCTGATTGAGCCAAGGTGACGGGGCCAGAATTAGTTTGGCCTCTGGACCGGGGCTCGTCGCAGCGCATCAGAAAAGACTCCGTTGAGATACACAAAATATTTACAGAAAGGGAGCCTGGCATTGAGCTCTTCAGGCAGGTGGCAGGGCGGAAGGTCAGAATTTGCATTGCAGGGGAGCTCGAAGCATTGAATCCACTAAAGAGGTATCCGCATGTCGGCCATCATTAGAAAGAGGTCTGCTGCTCTGGTCCGCATTTGATTGGGGGCATCACACAGATATAAAGCAATTTTCAGACAAATAGGCAAACAAATGTATTCCAATATCACACTGTTCACCTCACATTTATTCTGTCAAGCAATCTGTACACTACCAGTCTCGCTCTCTCTTCTGCTCAGTTAAGTGAGCTATGAGTTCATTACACCCCTCTCACTGCTCTTTATGAGGTCATAGTCGCAACACTCGCACGCTCACTAATCCGAGACTGTCAGAAACGGTGAGCAGCAGACCAAAGGAGATCGAGAGAGAGCGGGCGAGTGAGAAAAAGGTCAGCTGGTTCCAATTGACACATCACACATTCCTGATTCACTGCAAAGGTTATTTCCCATCAAAAGGATGAATTATGTTTTAAAACTTTAATTCACAAGAACACAAACGATTTCAATTATATAAAACAACATCAGATGTGCATGGTTCTGGATGCAAATTGGTCAATCCAGCGTTCCAGCCAAGCTAAAATACACAATACTCGATGCAATCCATTTAAAAGTGCACGTCACAAGTAATGGTTCCCATTGATAGTCCTTGGATACATAAAAGCAACAGAGCACAGCATGTAAGATTTTTAGATTAAAATTTCCAAAAACCACTAGAACAAAGTTATATATTTTTCTGACTTGTGTACTTACATTTTCCCTAATGTTTCCAACAATTCCAGAGAAATCAGCAATTTTAACCAGTGTAATGGCCTGTGTCATTACATTGCCTGTCAGTGACGTCAAATCCGCGCTACCCTCGATTTACGGTTTTACTTCCATAAAACCATGGAAACACCAAAGATGCTTTAATATATTATGCATTTTATTAGACAGGTGAGCAACTGTTTGGATACCTTTAATCGACAGAAAACTAATCATTGTTATATACGAGGGCTGGAACGATGTCCCACATTTTGTGTTTAATATGGCTGCGTTCATACACTATTCTGTTTTTTATGAGCTGCCATGTGTGAATGTGCAACAAGTGTCTCATACCAAGATATCGCACAGAGTAACGTTAGATAACTTTCAACAGACACAAACGTATTTTTAGTATGATTGTTTTGACCAAGTAAAACAGTGCTGCGTTACCCCATATCTTAATTCGTCAAATAAACTGACCTGCATGAGTTGTAAATTTAGCACTTGCAGCTGTTTCATTAGAATAAAATTATGTGAATTTAAGTGATCAAACGTAACAGTAACAAAGTTCAGGGAAGGAGGCGGCGGACGTTTAACGTAACTTTAATCGTAAAATATACATAAACTAAACGAGCGGCAGCAACCGACTGCGGCATATAGGCATAATAAAAACAGCAGCGTAAAATGCTGCATGCTCTCGCCCCCCTGCCCTGCTTTTTACCACAGTAACTTTGATACATTAGCTCATCCATGAACATGATTTCTGCCATGAGTCCCGTCGGGTTGCTTTCCATTGGCTGTGGAGGTGAAGACAACAACTCCATGATTCCATGCTCATTTATGGCTTCATCAAGCTATGCCTTTGTTTTGAATAAGCAACCTCTAGCGGCAAACCTTACATACTGTGCCTTTAAATAGGCCTAAATCTTCTGAAGTGCGATGATTTCCCACCCAGGCACACGTTCATAAATGGCAAATCCTTAACCTTTTCACACTTCAGTTTAAAATATTGAGTTTAAGGCGATCATTGTTTTAGAACGTTTCACCTTATTATTTCCATGGTGATGCCTTGTCATGTGACACACCGCAGCCACAACAGCCCTGTTGACAGATGTATCGCTTTTATTTCCTTTTTCCTTCAAAATATTCACAATTGTTAGCTATGACATCAACTACCTGATAGTCCGATTCTCAAATATGTGTAAGTGAATGCGTTTTATCGTTAAAAACATTTATAATGATCATGTTAGTTGATCTATAATGTGCGAATGGGCGCCACCATGTTAGTTTGCACCGCAATTCAGAGAATCGGATCTGTCGGATTTACAACACGTCAATTCCTCCACTTCTCCCAAAATACATGAAAGTAAGTGGCCGGTGAAGTGGGAGAAGAATAGAGTGAACTTTATAGTTACCTACAGAATGTGTATGTGATATGAATAAAGCACATCAATTTATAATTAAAAGGATTGTTATTGTCGCTTCCATAGACATCAGTGTGTATTTTACAAACTATAAATGTATTATTTTGCTAGTACTTATGTGAATTTAAATGTATGAAACCTAAAATAAACATTATGTGGTAGAAAACATTGAATAGTTGTGAGATATGACAAGCGCTCAGTGCATCTCCGTCTCAGAGCCAGTCCAAGCACGAAAAGCATATTTGAATTTAGCAGTTAATCACGTGATGCACTGAACGTTCTAATCACACCGGTGTAATCGTACGCTCCAGGGATTAACTAGACTGATCACACCGGTGTGACAGTACGCGTCAAAGGGCTAAAGTTACCATCACTAACAGCCTTTTGGAAGGACCACATAATTCCACTTTTCTGGAAATTAAAGGTTTGCTCAAAAATAAAAAACATTAAATCATATAGTTTGTTTCTGTTTGAGCATTTCAGGATTTAAGGATGTGCAGAAGTCGCCAACAGGACGTCAAGCCCTGCTCATGTTACTGGTAATGAAGAACACTTCCCTCTTCTCCAAGTACCTACAACAGGAAAAGGTCTTTAACACTATTTCTGTATTTTAATTATTTTTTCGAGATAAGGAGGGGCAGACAGGATACCACTGGGCTTTACTAATTATAAACCTCATCTCATCTTTGATTACAAAGGAAATGTGGGAAAGAG
>RJVU01007007.1:9815196-9841593 GCA_003731715.1 Anabarilius grahami | reverse complement strand
CATATCAAGTATAGACTGTTCTATCACCTTGGAATGGGCTGGAGGCCTGCTGGGCCAGTGTCAGGTGCTCCTCGCTCAGGTGGTACACGGGCTGGTGCTGGTTGATCTCCACGCTGGTGCACACATTACTGTCTCCATGCAGGAAGAACGTGAAGGAGCAAGACAGGTGTTCTCTGAGAAAGAGAGAGACAGAGAAACAGGTGTTTAAGTTAAGCAGCAACACATGTGCTTCAACAAGAAAGAAAAAAACGGATTAATCATAAAACCCAACTACTAAGGATCTGATTGGATTTCTAATGCATTTACAGAATGAGTCATAATCAGCGTCACTGCAATCTTGTGAATCATTTAACTGCCATCTGATGTGATCATTACACGCCTAAGAAAAATCTTATTCATTTGTAACTAAACAGTATTGTCAATATTATTTCAAACACGTGAGAAACATCACACATCATTGAGATGCAAGCGTCTGCTCTTTGACCTCAAGGATTACACTGTGTTTGACCCTTCTCCTCATGAATATGCATGAGGCTCTCTAATATATGTAAAGGAACAATAACACTTCTTCTACATTAGTCACACTCTGAGCTTTGTAAAGCCTGAGCTCTGTGAAAATCAGTCCAAACTACACCAGCTTCCTAATATGTGCTTAAAATCCTTCGTTCCACAGCGCATTAGAGTTGCTCTGCTGATCTGGAATCATTGCAGGCATTAAAGCATCTTAAAGCAAAAGTAGTCCACTGGCAAAATCGCTTAACCAGAAAAACCCTCTTGTATTTCCATGAAATGCCACTGCATTGTGCTTTAAAAGGAAACAGTTGTAAAATAAAAAAGTTCCTGCATGAACTCATTATGCTTGCTACGGCAATTGTTGCATTTACTATTGCTCATACTTGGGGGTAGAGATCTAAACAAGCCCCAAATTTAAATATCAAACTTTGATTGGTAACTCACACAAAGTTTGTGCAACAAACATGAATAACACCTTAAATTCATGCATTCAAGGGGTACGTTTTTACTTTTTTAAGTCTTAATGATTTTGACCGAGAAGATGCTAAAATGACAACAACTTGCAATGAAGTGAAGTGAAGTGAAGTGAAGTGAAGTGAAGTGACATGTGGCCAAGTATAGTGACCCATACTCGGAATTTGTGCTCTGCATTTAACCCATCCAAGTGCACACACACAGCAGTGAACACACACACTGTGAACACACACCCGGAGCAGTGGGCAGCCATTGCTGCAGTGCCCGGGGAGCAGTTGGGGGTACGGTGCCTTGCTCAAGGGTCTCACCTCAGTCGTGGTATTGAGGGTGGGGACTGGGGAGAGCGCTGGACATTCACTCCCCTCACCGACAATCCCTGCCGGACCTGAGACTCGAACCCATGACCTTTGGGTTACAAGTCCGACTCTCTATCCATTAGGCCACGACTGCCCCAAATGAAGGAGGGACACAAGCTATGTCTGGAGAACATAAGTCTTGCACTGTACAATTTTGGCCACAATTTGGCTGTCTTTTTGTAAAATGTCAATTTTTGTAAATGCTAAAAGATTCCTCTGATCCTAGGCCAAAATCTGAAGTCTTTGATCACTAGTTTGACATGTTCACCATCAGCAGAGTAATAACACGAACTTGTCACGGATTGATGTAAAACCCCGGACGAATCTTCTTGCGTGCGTCCATTTTTTTTAAACACGTCTTGACTGCCAAACAGACATTAATGAAAACTGAGATCCTACAGTGAGACATGGATTACAGCAGGGATCATGTACAGTCTGACAAGCAACAATAGTAAAGGACTATTATAAAATCGTACAGTGTGCACCCGGGTTTAGTTCCACAACACTTATTCTGGATATATAATAAAGTGGCTATGGATGTGTCTCTGGTCCAGCCATAGTGGGAGGATGTTTTACAGCAGGCTGCCCCCTGTAGAGATATTAGTACAACTGCCATCTGACGTTATTTTAGCCGCACACAGATCTTAAACGTTCTCTATAACAATGCACACAAAAGGAGGCTCTCTGAGCGAGCTCAATACTGCTGCACCATCAGATTTGATCACATGGTCTACACACACAGTGTGCTCAATAACAGCATGCTCGTGAAGTTCTCTATTCAGTGGCAGACAGAGCGATCAGTGTGTGCCTCACTGACCAGCCCCAAAACAAAAACATGACCTGTAACCACTGTTCCTGCCCAAGTTCACACCAGTCCAAAATTACCACTCAACAAATGAAAATAAAAAATTGTCTTTGGAAATGAGAAAATAAACAAACAGAGCAACACCTATTGGCATCTTCAGACACCTTATCACTAAGTGGGCAATTCATCATCAGATGTTTAAGATGAATACAATTTGGTCTTCACATTTTTTAGACAGAGGGACTTTATATTTATACTTTATATGATTCTGCAAGTGGTTGTACTTTTTGTCACAAAGAAAAAAACGACAAAAAAATACTTCAACGGTTAAAAATTTTAGGGTCAGTACAATTTTTTTTAAAGAAACTAAAACTTCAGCAATGGCATTAAATTGATTAAATGAAAGTAAAGACATTTATATGTTACAAAATATTTCCATTTCAAATGGTGTTCTGTTGAAATCAGCATATTAGAATGATTTCTGAAGGATCATGCAACACTGAAGACTGGAGTAATGGCTGCTGACAATTCTAATTTGCATCACAGGAATAAATAATTTTTTTAATGATATTAAAATATTTGAAATTGTAATAATATTTAACAATATTACTGTTTGTAGTGTATATTTAATCAAAAAAGTGCAGCCTTGGTGAGCACAAGACTTCTTATCCACCTTATTCCTGCGGCCCATGACACTTTGCACGAATTATGGGTGTAACTTCCGTTTAGCTGTAAACAGTCAGTGAAAGGCTCGCTCTATGAGCACAAAAAAGCGTTTTTAAAAAAAAAAACTGGGTACAATGAGATGCCATTATTCTACTCACCCTTCGAACATTAAAAGTGTAAAAGCAACAACAACGTACTTTCAATAGACCATGAAAAAGCGCAATTCTTTCCACAGCAATTACGGACGAGTTAAATATAACTATAGTGATATATCTGTATTATGTAGCCTAATATTTGTTCCTTAATAAAAAAATTATGAACTTCAGCCAGTGGTGTAATGTAACGAAGTAATAATACTTCTTTAATAAATAATACTTTTACTCCACTACATTTCCTAAATAAAATGTATACTTTTACTTCGATACATTTTCCCAAAGCATTTTCGTTACTTATTACAAAATAAAGTAGGAAGAACACAGACTGCAAGCAAGCATGTGCAAACAAGTGCTCGCACAACCTCGGTTGATTTCATTTTCCGGGTTGCGTCCGTTGCTGGAGCGGCTGAGAAGAGTGCGCTGTCATTATACTCTACGAGAGCGACCTCTAGAGGCGAAATTAAAACTATCACTGATGCCTCGTAGAGTTAGTTTTGACACGTGACGTGAGGCTGCGCGCTGCACAGAGTGGGTCACTTTAAAAAACGGATTTAAAACGGACAACAAAACGGTATGTTATACAGTGTACACTACATTACATGTTTTCATATCATTATAAAGTTATTAGTTTGTTGAGTAGATGCTGCATTAGTGGAGAAGAGTAGTATGTTCGCCGTCGAGGCTGAGAGGATGCTAACATTAGTAGTACCTCAAGCGGTTAAAACAATGTGACAAAAACACCAACTCTTTAATATCACGATTGTTACCGTTCATTTGCATTAGTTTATATCCATTTGTTCGCTGTTATGCATTCGTTATCCAGCGAAGGTGCATATTTAAACTGTATCCTCATCATGCAGCGACAGAAACATAAATCAGAAATGTATTCGATTTCAGTTCTTTTTTTAATCGGCACTGTAACACATATTTTGATTAGATAATCAAGTATTCTAAAATAGAGGCAAATAATGTGTGGAAGTATACATATAATAGACTTAGGCTATGCCTTTGTGTGTGAAGATGATTTTTAAGCATGACTGGATTTATATGAAATGGTAACACTACAATAAGAGTCCATTTGTATAAATAAGGTTTATAAAAGTATTGTTCATTTTTAATTTCAACATTTACATTTTAACATTTTAAAGTTGTCTCTTACATTAGTTATAATGCACTATGAATTAACATGAACGATCAATGTATAATTAATATATTAGTATTTTTTATATTTAAAAATTACAATGAACATTTAGAAAAAAATGTAATTCAAAGAAACAAAATGTAAGAGAGTTAAAACTGAACAATCATGCTGCTCAAACTGTGTATAGAACAATTTTTAAAAATATTTTTTGCTCCTTTTGTATTTTACATTTACTTGTACTTTTACTTTCAATACTTAAGTACGTTTAATATAAAAAAAATACTTTTCGTACTTAAGTACAAAAAATATCACATACTTTACAACTTTTACTCAAGTAACATTCTAAACAGTGACTTTAATTTCTACCAAAGTCATTTTCTGGCAAGATATCTATACTTTTACTCAAGTATGGTTTTCGAGTACTTTATACACCACTGCATTGCGTGATACTATTTCAAAGTGATTTCCATCATTTTTACAGATAATAAATTGTATTTACCTGTGAAAACAGAGAGATTCTTCGTGCATTCCAGTGAATTATTAATGGGATATATCGTAAATTATACCGGGAGAACAGATCACAAATGTGCAGCATATGTTGTCCTTTTTCATACTATTACAGCGGTATGCAAAGGGACAAAAGAAAATAATCACAAGGATAGAAAGCAGCGACTGAAAAGAGCTTTTGCCATAGACATTCTTGTTATAACATGTTACATTAAAATACCAAGCATTATGTTATTCTCATGATGTCAAAAAAATAAAACATGAAAGAAACATTGACAGCTCATTCAGTCAAACTGACGGATAAGCTTTATTTGTAGGGAAACCTTATGATTTGAAACGATTCGTTTTAGTCTTATTAAATGGAAGTTCCCCAAACCGGAAGTGCAACCCATAATTAGAAACGCATTAGGCTAGTCAGGAATAAGGTGAATAAAAACATAAAAAAATGTTACCGACTCCAAACTTTTGAATGGCAGTGTATTTTTAACAAACATAACTGCAAAACAGTTTTATTGTCCCCGCACCAGTCAACCGAAGACAAAAATAGAACTCAGGACACCAGCTACTCCTGATAGCACAAGCTAATTATGATGACTGCATTTCCATCTAAAAAACAAGAAAGAGAAAAGAGAAAAGAGGTCCCAAACAGGTAATCCAATGAGGTTTAGAGGGGCAAAAATTTGCAGAATGAAAAAAAGAGCATTAGGAAAAAAAATTAAACAGCTTGTGGTGAGAAAAACAGCATGAGAAAGAAAAAGAAAAAGAGAGGTAACATTCCACAGTTGTAGTGTTGGGCTGTTACTGACTTCCTGAAAGCAGTGGCTCTGGTCAGGGCGTAGCAAACTCCTACAGCAAAACCCACAAATACACTTCACATCTCAATTCAACGACTTTACACATACAGCACACCCAGGCACAGGCAAACAGGTGGTGTCTGCGCCCCTGTGGCCAAGTCATCTGAAAAGCCTCTCTGTCTAAGCATCCAACATAATTCATATTTAACTGTCTTGTCATGAAGAATGTTCAAAGAGCTGCTGGATAAATCCTGCTTCAGTCATTTCAGTGTGTTGATATTGTTAACTAATCTTAAAACTATATAATAATAAAAAAAAATACTAAAAAAAGTTTCATTGAAATAATGCTAAAATAAAACAAAATATAAATATTAGATGAAACACTTGCGTATTAGATGAAATGATGCCTTGGCAATTAACTGAATAGTGAGTTTAGTACTCGAATTTAAACTAAAAATAAAGTACAAATATAAAAAAAATAAAAAGACAAAAGCTACTAAAACAAATGAAACTGAAAATATAAACAATTAACACTATAATGGTATATAAATAATACTAAAATAATACTGAAGTGTTAAACAATGTAAAAAAAGGACGTGGAGACAGTCAGGACAAAACATCAAATTCATGGGTGAACTATCCCTCTAACATGCCATATGTGTCTAAACCACATGACAAACTGTCTGTCTTCCGTCACCTGACCAATAGCAACAGCAAGATCAGGTGATCAACTGAAGGAACATGCCGTTACACTGCCTCTCTCCAAACCAAACCCCTGGAAGACGTCAGCCACTGTACTGAAGTGCATTACTAACAGCAACACATTTACCACAAATAGAGAACTGAGACTCTCTGAAATACCTTCATATTAAAGCAGTCGACCACAGAGCAATGGCAGTTAACACACAAACATACACGGTCTACTGCATCTATAAAAGATCCTGCAAACAAAGCCTTTACACAGAGAGAGAGAGAGAGAGAGAAGGACATCCTCTCACTCATTCATAAAGCGTGGCCTTTAAACGAAGCGCTCAGAGTCAATAACAGAACTTAAAAAGCCTCTAGATTAGACGACTAGAGCTCATATTCTGCACGCTTTTACTGTTTGCCTCGTCATAACAGCTGAACAAACCCGGCTAGACGTTTCTCAAACAAAATGTTAGTTAGTCAACAGTCACTTATGCTAATTAAATGTTTATTGATCTTATGTAACAGGCTTTCACTAAACACAAAGCCAATGTTCTAACTAAAAGAGGACCTGATTGGCTCAAAGCCATAGAGACTCTCAATCTTGACAGCCACACAGGGATGGGTTTTGAATTATGCTTTAATGCAAAATTTGTTATAAAACTAATAACAATTAATAGCAGTGCTCCCTAGACCTGTATTTGGATTTTAAAAAGAGAAGCAAATAATTTCAAAGCTACAAAAATTCAAGACTTTTTTTTTTAAAACAACTATCATGTAGACTGATTTTTAATGCAATATGTATGGGTGCTCATTTTCTTTGTACACTTTTGCATGTAAGCTGATGTAGATCTACTCTATAATGCTCCTTGAGCCAACAAACCCCTCTAAAGTGAGCCAGAACACCCTGACTTTCTCAATATACCTCCCATAAATTCCACCCTCAAAATTAAACTTTATAGGAAAAAGGGACTTTTTTTTAAATCAACATGCTTTTTGAAAATACGGGGAGGTGCCAGACCGGAGACCCTGAAACATCTCCACGGATTGTAAATCTATTCACTGCAGACATTCTCCACACACTCCTTAGAGCAAAGATAGGAGCTTCTGATGAAGTCAATGTACAGGGTCAAGGCCAGAGTGCAGTGAGCATCTGAGGAGAGGGAGACGAGATGGATGAGAATGAAGAGGTGGAAAAATAACGGAATAAAACTGGTGAGAGAGTTGAGGTTTCAGCATTCACCATTGACATCGATGACCAGTGTGTAGCGTCAATAAGTGTGTGAGTGGAGTGCTGGAATGGGAAGTGAGAGTAGGAGTTCTGGAATGTCAGGAATGTCACATCAGTCTCGTGGAACTGAGCTCAGAAAGCAGCAGAGAGGAGCTGGGAGCTGTAGCCTGGGCAGGGTTCTAAATTTACAGCTATCTTCATTTACTACACTGTGTTTATCTGAAGCTGTAGAAAAATGGATATCAGACTATATAATGATGTAATCTGGACATGCCTTTGAACTTGAATATGAAACAAGGACAAATTGTGTGCACACACATGGGATCTACTGTTACATTCCCATCCAAATTGCAGTAACACAGAAAAAGCCCAGACAGAATCTGCAGATTTTTTTTCTACACTAATTTTTAGGGAATATCTGCAGAATTATGTTCAAAGAAGGGCTGCACGATTAATTGCAATTAACATGAAATCACTCTCAAACAGATTTGGCTAAAGCCCGGGATACAATGCACGATTTTAGCAATCCTATAAGATCATTACTTTATCACACTGTGCGACATGGATCTATTAAACTTGGGTACGACAAGCATGTAGACTGTACGATGATGACACCTATTGCCTCGTGAGCTACGATGCAAGTTTCTATAGAAGAATCAAAAGTCATCAGCATGCGCTTGTAGTTAACAAAAAGACCATGTTGAATCACACTTTGGCAGTTGTAGTTTGATGTGTGCTGAAAAAAAAGGAAGCGGTGAAAGAAGAAGGGAAAAGAGCTTGAGGTAAGCAGTTTTAAGTTTTAGCGCCATGTCACGTTGATTTCATGTCGCATTTTTATTGGCTGGTCAGTAGACGTAGGTCGTAGCAGCAAACACACTGTGCGATGATCATGCTGAATTTCTGACACTGTCAGAAAATTATCGTAGGCTATTTTTGGAAAACGGCCGTCTTTGAACTTCTCTCACTGTACGACATAGGAGCACCGATTAAGAGCCACGATCACAGAAATCGCCACGATTGTTTCACAATGGCAATCTATCATCTGTGACAGCCGAAAATCGTGCAGTGTATCCCGAGCTTTAGGCTACGATTATTTTTTTTTATGCACAGCTTGTCAGTGAAGCACAGCTCTGTGATCAGTAGTAAAAGCACTGCGAGTTTGAGTTGCTTATAACATGCATTTGAAAAAGCAACGTGTCAAACATCTTTCCAAACATGAGAAGCATTTATGACACTCTTGTCCAACAAAAGACAACATTTAATAACATGTTTTTACTCCAAACTCGCTTCATAACATCAGTTGAGTGTTTGAAATGGCATCCTTTTGTGAGTTGATGTGGCTTCTTAAACAGAATAAGGCTCACAACATATTTCATAGTATTCCATACAGTGATAAGCATTAAATATATTGTCGTAGTCATGTGTTTCTTAGTCATGTTTAAATAAATCAATCAAAGTGTTTCAATCTTCTGTTTATTCAGCTACAGCGATAGTATGATGCCCAATGGGATTTGCTGGAATGACGTGCGTAATCGTACTTCTGCGGGGCATATTTGGAGTTTCTGCATGAGAGCACCCTCTGGCTTTCAGATGGAGCAGCATTTACTACTGATCAAAGAGCCACGCTGCACTAACAAGGTGCGCATAAAAAAACGCAGCCTTTGCCAAATCGTGTGCGGTTTAATTTCAATTAATCGTGCAGCCCTAGTTCAAAGCTAAAACAATTAAATCGGTCCAAATCTTTAAAGTCGGCATGGAATGGAAATTCACCCCATCTATTTTCGAAATGCATCTTAATGATCTTTTTTTAATTTTTAAATCAAAATATCAACTGGACCTTCCAGTGAATTGACACATTTCTCTCTGATGATGTAAAAAATGTTCTTACAATCATCAACTGCAATCTCGCCTTCAGATTTGTCTCCATCCAGCCAAGTCCCGCCTTACATCCTTTTATTTTCTGATAATCTGTTTGACTTGGATGACAATACAGAAGAAAACCTGTCACTACTTCTGTTTCATCACAACATTTTAATAAATGACCACGTATTTATTGAGGGACTCGATTTATTGAACTTTGCAAATGACAGATGCCCAATTCTGCAGAAAGATTCTGTGTGGGTTTGGTCACGACCAAGACAAAGAAACAAGGGACCTGGTGTGGAGAAATTCATCCTTTTAGCAGTATAGCTACAGCAAGTTCATTCATAATAGATAAACACACCAGATCACATGCCGCTTCACTCTCTGTGGAATCCCGTTGCTGAAAAGATGTTGCATCTGCTGGTGTGTGAATGTATTTGTGACAGTTGTGTGCAAACCCCTATAAAACATCCTAGCCTGTAGTTTGTCATAGATGTGCATCTCAAGGAGACCGTGCATGCATTTCTGCATGCAAATGATTTTATGCCTGTGTAAGCGCATGATTTCATTACGTGAGATTCCTGTGAGTGTGTACAGATGTTCAGAAATGTGTGCGGTATTACGCAGATAGGTATCGTGATAGATATATTGAGCGCTGCAGCCGCAGTTGTCTCCTCCGCTGCTTTGCTAAGCAAACAGAAAAATCACAGATGCATCTTTAATACCCTTTACAGTATGACTGCGACACTACACCACAATAATTGTTGAGTAACGTGCAGTGACGTGCAGGGAATGCATCATGTTCTGCACTGGCTCACGCATCACCCGGCTCCCCTGCGAGCACTGCCCATAAAAGAACACACTGGATCTGTGGATTAACCATGGTAACAGATCTGCTGCTCACACCCACCATGAAAGAGAGAAAGAGAGTGCACACGATCACAGCTCTGACCTGTATGAAGGATGATGTAAGCAGCTAAAACGCATCGGGTTTGGTTACAGAGCGGCACCGTGTGACAACACAGCCAGCCAATGAGAGAACCGCATAGTGACTGAGCATAGTTACAAAACACACACACAAACTACACAGAGCTATATATGGCTGGAGTGTGTTAGTCAAATAAATAAAAATCTAATAAAACAAAACAAGTTCTCTGGCATTCCTCGGAGCCCAGCTTCCGAGCTCCCTTCCACACAGATCCTCTAATTATAGAGAAACCACAAGACACTTTTGCTCACATGCAAGACAACACAGCGCAGAACAGAACAGGAAAGGTTTGGGTCTATTCATGAGCTGGAATTCTTAAAAAAAAAAAAAAAAAATTTAAAACCTGCGGAGAGAGAGAGAGAGGAAGCCAGCGGCGCTGCTAAGGCGGTCTGTGTTTTCTGTGCGGAAGGATCTAGAGGGCGGGCATCAGGATAAGCAAAGGTGGGGACAACACAGGCCTGAAGTCTAACAGGTTTACTGAGGTAATCCCTCAAAAGAGAACGCAAGTGTGCATATGTGTGTGCTGCGAATATGAATCCACTCCTTAAAAGCACCTTACCTAATCTAAAGTGCACAGAGGTTAAAAACAATATTTAAAAAACAAATCGCAAAATATTATAAAAATGCAGTAAAAGCAGTCATATTGTGAAATATTATTAAAATATCCATTCTATTTTAATACATTTTAAAATGTAATCAATCCATTTGATGGCAAAGTCACCATTACTCCAGTGTTCAGTAAGGATGGGTATCATACTGCTTATCGGTCCAGTACTTTTAATGGTTTTCTTATTGCTTCTTTGTGTTGATGCACTTTTGAAAGATGATGGACAAATTGCTTGTCTTTCCGCACTTACAAGCAAAAGTCTTGTTACACTTGTGGCAATGAGCACTGTCTGCATCGACTCTAGTGAAGTGTAACCACACTTTTGTATGTTTAGATTTCTCTGCCACTGTCACTAATTAAGCAGGGGCAATCGTGTTGTGTGCGCTGTAGCGTGCGAGAGGCACAGACTCTGATGCGAGAGAGATCTGAGATCTAGAGTGCACAGTGCAATCCATAAGAGAGATCATCTCTCTTATGGATTGCGAATAGCGAAAATGCATCATAGACCAAATATCTTTATATTATAGCAAATTAAAAATGGTTGGAGATAAAATTTGCAAGACAATGTTTTTGTAGCAATAAATGGTAAATGTATTTTCTGAAATTCTCCAGTACCAAAAGCAGAACTGATTACGTTGGAGCTAATTAATACTACGGTCTTTCGTAGTTTAACCTCGAGGCCCATTTAGTACCGGGTTTCGGTACCCATGCCTAGTCTTTACTGTCACATGTTCCTTCAGAAATCATTCTAATATGCTGATTTGCTACTCAAATAAGTTCTTAATATTATCAATGTTGAAAGCAGTTCAATATTTTAATAGTTCAGTATCACCTTAATATTTTTGTGGAAACTGTGACACTTTTTTCAGGATTCTTTGATGAATTGAAAGTTCAAAAGGAATTTATTTAAAAGTGCAAAAGTTCAATATTTTAAAATATGAATATTGTGAATGGTTGTGTACATTCTTGGAATGCACACAATCATTCAAAAGTTTGCGGTCAGTATGATTTTTTTTTTAAAGAAATTAATACTTTTATTCAACAAGGATACATTAGTGTAGTTTAACTTTTATAGTCATTATGCCAATCATTTCAGAGCTGAAGACAATCATTAGATTGGATGAAACATTATAAAAATCAACTTTCTGCACATATAAATCAAGCATGATGCGACCAGGGATATTTAAAAAAGTAATTTAGGTTAAATGTGTTTGTTAAGAACACAAGAAATCATTTTTAACCAGGGGTACACTGACATTAACATTTTAAGCTATTATTATTTTCATGCTATGGCTGACCAGAATAAATGACTTATTTAAAAAAAAAAATTTTTTTTTGTTCCAATCTCAAAATAAATTTTTCAATAAAGTCACTCAATGTTACAAATGAGTCTACTAAATAATATACCATACGAAAATTGGACAAGTTGTGGCCAATCTGTGATGCCCTGCCAGTTTTCCATTTATGAATGGAGGCCTGTGAGGAATCAGATGTGTTTTAAGATTTTATGGCATGCAAGATCCCACAGCCATATTTGTGACAGGTGATTTTCCTCTAAGGGACCCACGTGTGTTCTGCTTTGGTGGACCTTCAGGGAAAAAATTAAACACCTGCTTGGTTGAAAAAATACACATGCTTAAGACGTGAACACAGAACCATTCACTGAGGGATTTAGCACTAAGAAAGACACAAGCAAACTTTGGGAATCAGTGTAGCAGGCAGAAATTCTAATCACCATCCACCCCATTACTACACAGTGTTCCCTGCTCCTCTGCCTCTGAGTGTTATTTAAAAGGCTCAATGAGTACCGATTGAGAATCAAATCCCTTCAGTTCATACTATCTTGTCAGAAGGATGCAGGGACTGAACATACAAGACGAACACTTAGACACATTAAGATGTTTTACCACAATTCTGGCTCTTGACGAGGAAGTGAAGAATCAGATTTTACCAATATGAGACATTGAATGAACCATAACACACAAATTATGCCAAAATGTCCGTTTTGTCGAGTGTCCTCATAAGAGCAGTCTTAAATTAGTTAAAGTAAGTCTTAAATGAACAAAGATTTGTGAGAAAATGGGACGGGTGTCAGATCCGCGTCGTGTGCAGCAGCAGCAGATCTTAAAGTGTCATTAATGTTAATCTTATATAAACGTTGTGTAAGTTAGCCTATTTGTTATTTTATATTCTATTCTTAATAATTTGTTAATAAACGTTCTAATATAAGCGAGTTTGACGTTGTACTGTTTTGTTGTTGTGTTTTTCAGTAAGAATAATAACCCACCATTCAAAATTGCTGCCAATTTGAAAGTGAAAGTAAAATTCACACAGCCACACCGGCATTCATAAGTGATAAAAGAAAAAAAAGGAAGAAGAGGTGGATGCCCCAGTATTACCGGTGTTATCGATTAACTGGTGGGAAAAAAATTTCACCGTAACATCCCTAGGTCAGTATGATTTAAAAATAAAAATAAAAATAATAATAATATTTTTATTCAAAAAGAATGCATTAAATTGATTGAAGTTTGATGGACAGTAAATTCATCAAACAATCAGGAAAAATATATATCAGTTTCACACAAAAACTATTTTCAACATTGATAATACGAAATGTTTCTTGAGCTACAAATCAGCATATTAGAATGATTTCTGAAGGATCATGTCACACAGAAGACTGAGGAACAGCTGCGGAAAATTCAGCTTTGCTGTCTCAGAAATATATTAAATTATAAAACATGAAAATAGAAAACAATGATTATTAATGACAATAATTTCACAATATCACTGTTTTACTGTATTTCTGATCAAATAAATGCAGACTTGGTGAGCATTAAAGACTTCAAAAACAATTAAAAATCTTACCAGACTTTGAACGATAATGTAAACAAGAAGCAAATCTGTTACAAGCTCCACATTAAAATTCCATACTTTTGCTTCTAACATCTAACAGATGAAGGAGTCTATACATTTGATCAGTTTATGATAAGAGAGGGACAAAGAGTTAAGTATATAGTAAATATGCAACTATTTAATTAATAATTCATGAGTATGTAAGCCGTGGTTAACACGTCGAGCTATTGTGGTCATTTGGTCTTAAATGCTAATTGCAACAAAAAAAAAAAATGTAAATAAGAAAATTTGTCAAACTGAATCTATAAGACTGAATCTTAAACATGCCATCCAAAGAAAACTACTAATAGAAAGAGAGAAGGAGGGAAGGAAAGTGACTGAGTGAAAGAGGGTGAGCTGAAGGAGGAAATGCTGTTGTTCCTTTTTTCTGTCACTTTACAGTGATTTGCAAACAGACAGCACTATAAAACACAGACCCACAGTTAGAGCATTGTTAACAGATCTCAAAGGAATGTGTGTTTCAACCATGTTTAACCAACAGACTCTGATCTTTCAAAATTCAAGGGCTCTAGGATTAAAATATTAATTTCAGTTTTAAACAATGCCTCAAATACATATCATGCTTTAAGCTTGAAGACTACCAACCTTTTCTGTGATTTGCTAAACGAAAAAAAACACTATTTTGAACCTACTTGAAAGCTGTCTGGCTGTGCTAATAGAGTGTATAAATGACCTTGAGCACGATAAGAGAAGAGCGCAAATAAATGACGCTGTGAGGAGAGAACTGTGGCAGAGGGCAGAGAAAAGCCAAGCTGCTCTTTTTTTCCCACCTCTACACACGTCGTCTCAGTTTCTTATCAAAGAGCACAGATGCTGACAGGGAGAAATCCAGCGCTGGAGACAGAGCACTTGCACGCCTGCAAGAAACGTGCCAAGAAGCTAACGTACACAAACACACAACGAGCGTACTGCAGCCTGAGAATGGTGCATGTATATAAATATAATTTTTCTAATGTAAGGACTACAATGGATGATGCAAATTGCAAACATGGTAGCCCACAGCACAAAAGAGTGATCTCCTCAAATCTACATCAAGGCTATGATCAAAATATGACCATACATGAATAAAGGTAAGAACATCTGAACAGAAATAGTATTCTTCTTACCTCTTGTTTATGGGCTTCTCGTCCTTTTCATAGGGTTTAACGAACCATTTTCCGATGCGTACGAAACTGCGGTTCATCAGACAGCGCTCCAGCAGGTTGTGAATGGCCTTGAAGAGAAGAGTTCGACATTCGTAGGACAGACCGCTCTCCCACACGCCGTCATCCTCGCCTGTGGAGAGGACAAACACACAGAGACCCGGTCACCAACCTGCTGCTGTCTATAAACATTTGATGTGACGTTCATAAGGAAAAGCAATTTGCCGAAGTGAGTGACAGAACACAAACAAAAAAAGAAAGCAGATCTACAACTTTTTTTTACAAAGGCAAAAAAGTATTCACTTTACTTCACTAATACAATAGCTGCACTTTTAAACCAACCAGAAGAAAAACAAACTGAGGCTGCATATCTGCACCATACTAAATTAATTCTGCAAGTTTCAAATCACATATCTCTCTTTAACTACAGAAAACAGATGAACATTTTTATTACATAAAATGTTTACTTTCCTGAATTTTGTCTCCTTTCTGACCAGCTGGACTGGGCCATTTCTTAAAGTCCCCCTATAGTCAATTTTATCCCTTAAAACTCATCTTTGATCACCAAAATGACATTTTGAAATGTTTATTTTCCCCCTGTGAAAAACATTTCTTCATGCCTTAAAATAGCTTGAATGAAACTCTACACCCTTGCCTCATTTAGTATACCCAGAATTATGAATATGCTAATCAGCCCCGCCTCCAATCACTCACACCAGCTCAGAGATCCACTCGGTCAACTTACTGAGCTAAACACTACACAATGGCATCTCTCTTTACAACGTCGGACGCATAACGGTAATTAATATGATTACCCTTTTGCTTGACTGCCTTCTAAAAGTCAGTATCCTTAGAAATGCTTTGAACACCTTAGAACATCAGTGGAGTTCATCATAACATCGTAATATACATCATACACCCACTATATTGATAAATCTACCTGATTTTTGATATCAACAGAAAAATATACTGGGATAACCTAGCTTCTTTGAGACTACCTTGCACGGTCAGTTGATGAATATGCTAAAGTGATTGGCTACAAGGTAGTTTTTGTCACAAACACCAGCGATTTCAAACCACGTTTTTGAGACTGTCTTTAGATCACTGCAGTTTTAAAGAGCAAATACTCAGCAATGGTGTTGACTTCTGAATTTGCACATGGTTTGTCTTAAAGCATATTAAAAACACCACAAAGACAAACAACATTAAAAACTTGATTTTCACCACAGGGAAACTAAGTCTAAAGAATATAAATGTCAGGCATGTACATGTTTGACAATTTCAAAACAACGCTGCATCTGAACACTCAAATTTAAAACAATCCAAAGCTCCTGCTGAGATTAAATCAATTAAAAGCTTTGGCCATTAATTGAATTTAAAAGAAACCTATGCTCCTGCAGTGTTTAAAAAAAAAAAAAAAAAAGATTTTTGAAGCTCTAGTTAATTTTAAAGCAACAAAGGATTCTACTTGTTTTTTTTTATTTTTTATTTGAGTTTTAAATAATCTGATGCACTGATTCTATCAAACGCCATCTTGCCTTGCACAGACTAGTCTTGCAGGTACGGTGTCCAACGGGGCTGTAAATCTGAGCGCTGGTTTGTTTCTGGATCACGTTCGGCTATGGCCTCCATGCTTCAGTAATCTCATTAGGAGTCACTGCTTAAACCTGGCAGCTCTTAAGCTCCTTTCAAACATGTCTCTGTGCAGCACAGCTCCCATGAGCACCCAGGGGCTGCACGCATTACACCACCCACCCACACTTGCCCGCCCGCAGGTCTGCAGATGGATACACAACAAATCCACTTGATAAAACAGTAACAAACAGCTCAGATAGGATTCCCCAACACCGCAGACGTCTGAGACAACATAATTGCCACAGTGTTATAAATCAGACACACATTTAGTTTAGGTGACAACACAAATGCACTAATTTATTTGCAGGTAAAAAGCAGCTGAACATTTCTTCCTAACCAATCACAACAGGGTGTTCTTATGTGCAACCCTCTCTCTGGCCATGGCATGCGAGTTGTGTATATTTAAAACACAGTTTTTCCTTATGATTGCATTTTAAATGCTTTGCATAAATGTTAAAAGATATTGTAGTTTGTGGCTACTTTGATCAAGCCATCAGCTATCAGTAAGAGTACTGTACACTCAGGTCTGCATAAACTATTTTACCACATTCCTGCACAATCAGCGTAGAAGATTCATTGTGGGCCAAATCATAAGGTCATTCAATCAGAGTGTGTCTGCATGCAGTGAAATAAGCGCAGAATGAACGCAGTTGAAGAACTGGAATCAGGCCAGAAGGCAAATCTATAATTCGTTTATGTCTCCTGAAAAGGCGGCAAGTAGCACAATTCACTTTTAAAGGATGTCATTGATTTGACTAACAGCTTGGCAACAATGAAACACCTTGTCTTTTGTCAAAGCAGAGAGAAAGAGAGGCAGAGAATGAGAGAGAAAATGAGGTGGTTTTGGCTGTCTCATGCATCTTTTAATAGCCTAAGTACAGGGCCAGCTACTTTTCACCTGTACACAGATACATGCTCTTGACAGAATCATTCAAAGTAAGAAACATTAACCTAAGAGTCCATGAAAGTCTCCCATTCATGTAACATCTAAATAAATAAATAAAAAGTCACATACAAAAAAGGCATTGCTCTTTTTACATCTAACATTTCTTGATTATTTCTTAATATGCAATAGACAACTATAAGTATGCCTCTAGCCTACCAATAGAAGACAGTAGTAGTATTTGGGAAATACATTATTATTATTATTATTATCGTTTAATTATCAAACAATTTTGTTTGAAGCAATGATGCTAACAGTGTAGAAAATAACATTTCAGTGTTATTATGATATGAGTATTTTACGATATCTCACAACATAGTTATTTTGGCTTTAAATACAGTTTTTAATGATACCACTGAAATATCATAATACACGTACCGCATTCAAATGATACACTTTTGTGACAGCGCAGCACTGCAACATCACATGACCCTAACCGCAATAGAGAAAATAATCCAAAATCTCTACTGGTTGACAAATTTCTACCGGTTTATTCGCCCATCCCTAATTCAAACTATGTAAAAACACTATATACGGTGCTTTTAATATGAAATCTCAGCTATAGTTAACACGCCCTGTGTTTTCTCAGACTGTGAGCCTATGCGTTAGGATGGCATTAAGATGATGAAAACCCAATGAAGGTATCACTGTCGCTTCCACTTTCAATAACAGCAAATCATCCGTCTCACTTTTTTATATAAACAGCTGCCGTAAAATCTGCTGTTGTGTGTCAACGGCATTTCATTCCTCCTTTAAAACAAACTGTCATGCTCACTATTTCTACTGCGGGAAGGAGGCACCTGGTTTCTACCAAGCGTTCCCTATGACCTTGTATCTCATGGTCTAACCACTGCCCACAGAGCGCAAAACACAAAGAGAGGAAGATAGCTGACTTACAAAGACACATGCGCTCAAAAGACTGCAAAACACACTAACTGCACTAAAACACCCCTGAAAAATAAACACATTAAGCCTGGAGTGCAAAATAATATTAAGGAGTAATTCATAATAAATAAATGCATAAATGATGCTGCCTCTCTACATGCATGGAATTTGAGCTGTGACAGGAATATTGTTGAACTGACAGTGGCTGTGTTTGTTTTGTAAGGGTAAGTAGGGCCCTATGAAATCCGTTTTATTTTTCCCCAAATTCCGTTTTTTCCGTTTAAATTTTTCTGGATTCCGTTTTTTTTATTTTTTGACTCCATTTTAATGGTTAAATTAAATTTTAGTAATCAAAAAGCATGTCTAATTAATTGAAATAATGAATCTTGTCCAATTTACCAACAATTTAATAAAAGTTTAACAAAAAAAAAAAAATGTAAAATTTTTAGGGCCCTATGATATACGTTTTATTCTTTCCCCTCAAATTTTATTTTTACCAAATTCTGTTTTCTGGATTCCATTTTAATGGTTTAATTCCATTTTAATAATCAAAAAGCATGTCTAATTAATTAAATTCTTAAAAACAACAATATTTATTAATTAAAAAATATATTTTTTTTTCAGAAGTTCTGTTGTGTATTTAAATTTTTCTGGCAATCAAATGAATGCATACCATTTAATTTATCTTTTAATCATGAAATTAAACTTTTTTGTCAAACAATGTGCTGCACAACAGAGCTTTACTGTTAAAATTAAAACATGGAAGAAACACTGAGATTATTGTTAAAAAATATATTTTAATAATTTATTATTAAATTAATTTATCTAAATTCTACTGTACAACAGTAATATGTTTCTGTCAAGTTAAATCGAACTTTTATTTTGACGGTTTGCCTAGAGCTTTGAGTTTCTCTGTGTTTATGAAGGTAGTTTTCTCAAACGAAGCGGTTAAATGCTGATGAAGTGACTTTCAGAGCAGCTCTGGAGATGAATTTGTGCGTTCATATAGTGAGGCGACTGAGGACGAAAACACCGCGAGCGTCGCATGGATTTAATATTTAATATTCACAGACACTAGTCTATATCACGATTTAAGTGTACTGACCTGTTTTTAATTCATTCATCAAAAATTTGACAAATTCCGTGACATTCCGCGTTATATAGTAAATTCCGTTTTTATGACTGGATTCCGCGATTCCATCCGCGTTTTCTGCATCGCGGAAATCATAGGGCCCTAGGTAAGACACCAATTTTTAGACACTGAGGTTTTTTTTTTTAAGTTCAAGTTATCAAAGGAAACAACTGAATCAACTTCAGGACTCGTAACAATATAAGAGACCACATGGTTCACACAGTCCAGCAAAGTTAATCATGGGCAGATTTAAGTCAATATAAGTATCTTTATATAAAAAAAAAAAATAATAATAAAAAAAAGGACATTACAATTAATAATAAGTTAAATTGCATTTATTATATACACAATACATATTATGTACAATAATAATTAATAGTTTTAAAGCAGACTAGGCTCCAAAAACAGTGCACATTGGAAAATTAGCAAAGACTAATCACTACTAAAATTAAAAACTAAGTAAAATAAAATATTTAAAAAAATTATAACTAGGGGTGTCAAAATTGACGCGTTAACTCAAATTAATTTTAACGGCACTATTAAAGCGCGATTAATGCAGCGCGCATTTTCTGTTTGACCCATGGCCTAGCCCGTAGTTGGAGAAATGGAGATGCAGCCACAAGGCCGTTCACGTCGCATCTAAAAACGCGTGGAAAGCACAGCCGTGCCGCTTTCTCCCGACTCCCCGATCAGTGCCCTGACAGCCCTAGTAATAACATTTAAATTTTACATATTTAAAATATTACATAATTCTATAAATGCAACATTTCTGTACAAAACCCTTATTATAATTATTATAATGAATAACTGCCAAGTCCGAGAATCATAATAATATATAAAAAAAATGTGTAAAAATTATATTTACACAGAGGTGTGTATCTTCACTTGTCTCACAATTCGATTAGGATTCAAAGGGTAACGATTCAATTATAAAACAATTCTCTATGCATCACAATACATCTTTTCCTAAATCTTTTATTAATAATAATTACTAAATTAATAAATCACAATATAGTTCTTTGTTATTTTATCTTTGTTATTAAAAATAAGAACAAGAATGCAAATAACAAACAGTAAAACAAGTACAAGAAAGAAACAAATTAACAGTGCTTTAAAAAAAATTACTTTATATAACAGAAGCATTCAAGTAAGAAATACAGAAATTTAATAATCAAATGTAAAAAAATGATCACTGCTTAGTCTTTAGTGTATTCATTACAAATACATTTATTATAATTAAAGCTACAAAAGTTATTTAGTCAAGAGAAGTGGTTGATGCCCTCTTTTCTTTTGTTGCCTGATTAACATTAATGACAGACAGCAGCAGGTTTATTTTTCACCCCGACTGATTATGTTGTTCATTTAAGACAATCGACAACATATTTGACAGATATTTTGAAATAATTCTGTGTGCATCTGACCATTCAAGTTCAAAACGCCACTAAAGAGAAGTGATTTCAGTCAGCACAAGTAACTGCGTTCACACCGCCGCCGGCGAGAGCGTCAAAATTCGCCTTGGCTGCCCTGCCAACAACGCTGTACTGTGCGTTCAAACCGCCGCCGGCGGGAGGGTCAAAGTAAATGACAAGTTGTGGCAACCAATCGGAATCCTCTCAAGTGAGGACCTCTACATTCCGATTGGTTGCCGCTTAATCGCGTCATAGCTCATTACCATAAAATTGGCCTGACTTCAACTCTCCTCAACGTTCTCACCGTCCAAGATGCGCCCTGCCGCTCTCGCCGGAGCTCGCCGCCGGCTCACAATGAAAATGAATGACTTCTTGTCACTTTGACGCTCTCGCCGGCAGCAGTGTGAACGCACAGTAACACATTGAGATCTTTTTCATGGCTTATTGCGCTTAACTCTGTTTAATATCAAGCACTTCCTGCATTTTATTTTCACATTCATGCATTCTTTTCGTAAAAATCAAAACATCAGAAGCAAGTGCTTTGCTTCCTAAGGACATACGCAACTTTTTATTAATATATAATAAGAGTAGTCTACTTCATTTACAATAACTTAATATGTACAGCACATTAATGTGTATTATAGGCCTGTTTCATTACATTTTTTAAAAATTGATTCTTTTGTTTTTATGCATCAATGCAGATGCATCATTTACATCAGCATCACAAAAACGATTATTTTCCACAGCTCTATTAACACATATACAATATAAACTTTAAACTGTTTCAAATATGTGAATTCCGTTAATAGAGACAATAAGAGAAATTCAGAGCTTTACCATAACCTGACGACAACCAGGAGGCCAGAACATGCTGGTCTTTTCAGCAGTTCCCTGTATTATTCAGTACACCAGCAGTGAGCACCATATTATCATCCATCAGACACATGGGCTCATAATAGCAGGACAGTGAGCCCTGCCCCTTAGTGTAGAGCTGTTCCCTACAGCCACAGGTTCCTATGCAGGAGTCATTAGATCAGCTGTAGGGTCATTAAACAGAGAGATTAATGTCTGCTCAACCATTGGCCCCAGGGGATTGCGCCAGACCAAGGAAGAGCCAGAGCCATGCACTACAAGAGCCTCTTCTCTTTCTTCCTGCTAATTTTCTCTGTTGTCTCTTTCCCTACACCTCCATCTTTCTTTAATTCTCTCTACCTCATCTTCATCCTCTGCTGTAATCTGTCTTCCCTCTCTTTCTATATGCACCTCCATCCCTTTCTCTTCTCCTTGTGCCCTTGGCTTTCCTTTCTTTCTCTCTTGCTCTCATTTGTTCTTTTTCTCTGATTTTGAGTGCAGAGCCATACAAGGACTGGAGAGCTTCAATTACTAATTAATGACTATTTCCAAAGATGACATGAGAGCACAGCAAGAGAGAAAAGCTAAGGAAAGAGAAGCATAAAGATGGAGGAAGGAGAAGGCAGGGCTCCCCCTTGTCTCTGGTTTGGGGAATTAAGTACAAAAGCCAATGCATCATCAGGACAGGGTGAACAAGTCTGACCACACCATAGTTTCAGCAGCACAGACACAACACAAGCACAGACCTGCCAACTTTGGAAATTGTTTTCGAGTACCAGTGTGTTGGGACGGGACACGGGGTTTGGGGGGGGTCACATATTTTTTTTACATTTTTGAGAATACAATACACAAAGCACTAGGGATGGGTATCGTTAAGGTTTTAACGGTATTACTACTCTTACCGATACTGCTTATCGATCCGGTACTTTAACGGTATTCTTATCGGTACTTTTTTGTGTATATATATATATATATATATATATATATATGTATATATGTATGTATGTATGTGTGTGTGTGTATATATATAATATATGAATTAACATGAACAGCTTTATATCATATAGTGTCCAGCATTTTCTTTGTGTTTTATATAAGATACAGTGAGAACATGAACAAAGAAACAAAGTAAAACAAACCGACAAATACAATAAAACAAAGATACAAATGAAATAAAGTGCTTTCATTTGTTCATGTGTTCAGGTGTAATATAGGCCTAGCCTACAAAAGAAATCTAAGTAACCACATGTAAAATAACACTGCATGGTTTTCAGTTTCACAGCTTATTAAAGCTAACTATATTCAGAAGAAGCGCTGTGAGTGATTTTCTCTTTGCATTTTGTTGTCTGATTAACACTGATGGCATAATTGTCAGAAGGTGACTGGTGTCACTTTAAGACAATAGATATTAACACACATCGGATTTTCTACCAGCTGTTCATGTCAACTTACGATATAAACTGCGTCCAAGTAGCTAAACACGCTACAATCCGGTCATTTTAACATTTTTGTGTGTATTTGATCGTTTGGACGTGCACCTGAAGCCCAAAGTGTAATTTGTTTGTCTATTTGCGATCCGTTTTGGACCGCGCACACACAATTCAGCCTGAGGAACAGCGTCTATTGCGCGGATTATTGTGCTTTCAACGTTTTAAAACGTTGATAATAATTATCAAACATTTACTGCAATTTAGCAACAGTAAACAGCATTTTACAACAATCACCGGTTGTGCTGATTCTGACGTTAAGTTTGGGTTCAGGGAGGATGGAACGCGCACAGCTGTGAATAGAATGAAGGTGTGCTAGATGAAACGCGGCTAGTCTTTAATAGTTTTACCTCAGATATCTTCTTTCTGATCCTTGGAAGCCAAAATCAAAAATAAAATGTGCTTAATATCACAGACCTAAAGTGTAAGAAGATGTTTAGTTTAGTTCTCTCCTCCATCGTCACCATTAAACAGGGCTTTCATGTTGTGAGCGGCTGCGCGCGCTGTAGCTCCTCTGCGTGAGCGCGATCTCTCTTCTGGATTGCGAAAGCAAAAATGCATCATAGACAAATGTCCTAATATTATTGCATACAGAAACAGCTGGCAACTCTGGCGAGATAGAATTTGCAAGATAATATCTATATAGCAATAATAAATGTACGTGTACTTTCTTCATAATTTCTCCAGTACCGATAGCAGAACCGTTAAAGTCAGAGCTTATCGATACACCGGTCTTTCATAATTTAGCCCCGGGGCCAATTTAATACCGGGTTTCGGTACCCATCCCTACAAAGCACACACACACACACCCATCTTCGTTAATCTAACAATCTTTGACTGTTAAAGTTTTTTGCATTTGACAATTAAAAATTTCACTACACCTGCTCAAAAGCATTTTTTTAATTCATGATTAATATTGCATTGCAACCACAAGTGAATCGCATTCATATATTTAATATGGACTAAAAAAATTTGTCTGCAATTTCAAGTAGGCTATATTTACATACAACTAACCTGACAGTCGAGTCTTTTATACAGGTTTTGTAATGAAAACTAGTCTAAAATTAAGAAACCCTTAGAAAATAGTAAACATTGAGTTTACATGTGATTCATTTAAAATACTTAATTTATTATTCCAATATCCAAATATGATACTAATTCCCAAAGAAAAAAAGGGTTTCTATTTGTAACGTGCGGTCTTTGAACAAGACAAACATTCGCTGATTAAAGGTTAGCCAATACAAACATTTAGAAAACAGTTGACAATGAATAGAAAGGACCAATAAGAGCAAAATGTATCGAGTATTCAAGAATATCAAGTAGTCCGACATATAACCAGGGGTTGTGTTAACTAAAGCGTCCGTCATTTACCGAATCTTAAAAACACGGGTGGATAATTAAAAATGTTTTCTGACAAAACAAATAACACAAGCAAGAACAAATTTTAAACCAACCATGGCAATTTTCCTTTTACAATGCTCTTCCCTCTCTGTGCACGCGCGCGTTTGTGTAGATATGAGAGAGCTCGCGCAGCACTGAGACAACGGTACTTTTAAATGCATAAGTAACTAATGTGCTAGTTTTCATACAAAATAAGTAGGCTATGGAACATAATTGGGTACTTTAGTTAGTATTAACACAATAACGCAACACATGTAGGCTACGTTTCTCAACACTGAGAATAAATAAACGCGTTTCTCCAGACTCGCGCTTGTCAGTCAGTCACACATCGCAGCATTTTCATAATCACTAAGCCATATAGCGATTTCAATTTTATTTAGATTTGTTGTTCAACATTACTTGAGCTTTTTATAACCGTTTACCTGAAGGAGTCAGAAGTACCGTGACTGCTGTAGCTACTGTCTTCGCTTTGAGAATTCACTCAGTCACTGAGACGGTGGGAGCGGAAGGAGGGATCGAGCGGTATTTTGTGTTGCTGTCTCTTTTTATTGATAGGCCGTACGCATTTGTCAATCATCCCCGCTTGCTATTTGGGGAAATGAACCCAGTGCTATGATTGGACGAGCTCTTTCTTTTGCTGGATTTGAGTACTACGCGTGCAGAGTCGTCACCGGGTTTTTGCGTAGTATAGAGTGCCAAATCGATACAGACACATATCCTGTTTTCACCCAAATGTTTGTCCACGTAAGCCATAACCAACTATTTACTTGAGATACTCCACACGATGGACATTTTGACAACTATGTGTGCATTTGACCATTCAGGCGCAAGGAGAACCGATCGCGTGCTGTCTGAGAGAACTGGGATCACGCACAAGAAAGAGAGAGAGCGCGCGCACGAGAGAGAGAGCGCTTCTGTTCTGTGTCATTCAGCGTGATTCCACCGATACCGATACTGGTACCGGTGCATCCCTAATAATAAACCATATACAATTTGAATACAAGTTTTGTTTTTCATGCTGCTCAGTACACAGCAAACACAACTGTATTTAAGGGGCTGTTTACACAACACGGTTTTCAACTAAAAACAGAAAACTTTATGCATTTTGGCCGTTCATTTACAGGACAACGGTGTTTTGGTGGCCTGAAAATGCAAACTTTTGAAAACGGGTTTCAAAGTGGAAATTCTTGAAAACGATACCGTTGTCATCTCCGGGTACACTGCAAAATGCAAATGCCTATTATGTGTTTAGTCTATCCACCTTATTTTTCAACACAGAAATAAAGTGCTTTCTGTGAATGTGCGAGACTTCCGATTTATTCGCCGTTATAGGGGAAAAAACGTGATGCGTCTGTAAAAGAATGCGTATGCGCGTAGTCTTTCTTATGCGTAATATACCGTTTTTAGTCATTTTCGTGGATCCGTGTGAACAGGGATAGTTTTGATTATGTTGTCATCTGTACAAAGAAAAAACCTTTCCGCTTTTAGTACATCGTTGTCATGTAAATGTACCCTAAACGTGGGACTGAATCCGAGACTGCAAATGACAGTGATATAACCATAGCAACAGATGGGACAAAACAATCTGATAATGCACATCTATTATGACCTACAGTAAGTCTAAGAGTGTAAATGCAAACAGACCTGCCACTTATTCTATGTAATGAGTAAGTTTCTTTGGCCTTCATTTTATTATTAATTTTTCACTTGATCTTTTTATAAACATTTTATAAATTTGAAGGCTACATGCTGTTTAAATGTATTATTTACTTTTTAATTATTCTCATCAAACTCTTTTAAAACTATCATCT